>QNQO01001878.1:0-186333 GCA_003290165.1 Berberis thunbergii
TTGAAATTTAGGGTTTTATTTAGTGTGTTTAGAGGGTGGGTGCCTTCAGAATTTTAGTGGGGGCGAATAACCACCCATAATATAAAACCAAAACCATTCTTTCAAACCCTCTTTTCTTCTTCCTTACTGTGCCTCCTCCCTCTTTCCCCCATTCACCAGCGAGTACTCATGTAATCGAACTCCGCCGCGGGTTTCACAGCCAAACTGCCTTCTTTTTCTTCATTTATCTTCCCCCTCGTCTCATTTGATTTTTGCACCAAAAACAGATTCGCACAGCCAGAGAGTGTGTGAGTGATTTTGATCTTCAATGGAGGAAGGAGGTGCGATCGGTTATGAGAAAGACATGAGGGAGCAGCGGTCGATGTGGTGAGGGTTCGCGTGAAATCGATAGGGGGTGTGGTTGATTGCGAGCAGAAGGGATGTGACGATGGCGATTTCAGTGAGTTTTCTTATTCCCTGTTTCTTGCAAAACCCTTGTTTCTTTTCTGTTGAACACTCCCTGTTTGTCGTCGGAATCAGTGGTTTCATCTTGGTTCAATAAGCACTACTTGAGTTATGCATCAACACGTGACCTATTTGCACATGAACTAGTACCCAGATTTGTATGTTGTTTCGTTGTAGAACTCTTTTGCTATAGTGGGACTTATTTATTTTGTTGCTAATTATGTGTGGCGTGATTTAAGGGTGTTATTGAAATGATTATGAAATAAAATTATGAGGATGTGGATTGGGGTGGAAGCTCAAGCCATTTTTTGTTCAGATTGGAGATGATAAAAGCATACAAGGTGCCTATCAATATCTTTTTTTTTTTTAAAGGCAAGCAGGATTTTTATAGGATCCCAGAACCCATTAAGATGCTGCAAGCTGAGTTTGAACCCATGACCTAATTGTACCATCCGCCAAGTTCTAACCGTTGAGCTGTCATGCCATTGACGCCTCTCAATATCTTACCAAACATGAAAAGTTCGTTGGAGGCTATACGAAAAAAAATTAATTTTTTTCAATAATAGAAAAGAAAGAGAAGTGCTAGAGACATCACGGTATTAACTTAATGAACTTATTTGACATAATCATACCATGTCATCAAAATTTGTAGTGGACGATATCGTACGTTCAAGATTCGAACCTGTCAGAGGCTTTTAATGGTTCTAGGTTCCATCAGACACGGAGCTACATGGCGGCACTTGCCCCCACTAACTTTTGAAGTTTTTTGAGTTATTTGTGATTCGCCCATCTCTGCGACTCTGTCGCGCCCCCTAACACCAGCAATCCCAACCTCTCTTGCCTGCTTTGAAAGAAAATTCCCTTTCACCCCATCTTTTTCTTCTCTCTTTTTAGTAATGCAGTTCAGAACAAAGAATTATAGAGCTAAAGATACAACTTTTTTCTGTTTAGATTGCTTGTTTGACAAGGTGCTTAGAATATGCCCTAAATAAATAAGTAAATCATACACATATGAATCACTAAAACAATCAATAAGTTGCAGTCATAATGTTTATCATTGCTAATCATCCATATTCCTTTACCATGTAAGTGTGTTGAACACATATGATTCGTTTGGATCGCACTGAATTTATCCGGAATAACTTGGCATTCACTTTTTCTATTTTGAAATGCTATTTAATTGGTTTCTTTCACCTAACTCTTAATTTTTAATGCCACATTGGGATGTGCAATACCGCGACTTAAACAATATTATCCTCGCAAAACATCTGGTCTAGTTTTCGCCGCATTTAGGAAAGCGGGGGATCATAACATTTATCTTAGTTAACAATCAGAAGTTTTTTTTCTCATTCACCAGTGCATTCAAAAGGAATTTTAGAAACTGCACATTGAAAGAACAAGCTAAAACCCAAACATCTCATTGAATAGTGTTAACATACACAACAAAATTTGTCAAAATATTATTCTCCATCTCATACAAACATTCTTTTTCTTTTAAGATGAAAAAAAAAAACAATATAAAATTTTAGCAGTTATCTTCCGTCTCAATCCACAACAAGAAAAACCCCTGGCGAAAGTTAAGGGGGAACAAAAAATCACAAACAAAAATAATAACAGCGAAGCCTCCTTGAACCATACAAAAGCATTAGACTCTTTCACTCAGGGTGTGTTTGGTTGCATGGAATCCTATGTCATGGGAATACATGAGGGGACCAATACATTTTAGGCTAAATTGATATATCACTCCACATCCACCATTTGGTTTTGTGATCAATGGTGGGAATGAAAGTCCCATGAACATGAGAATCACATGCCTTGGGGGGCCAAGGAGTGGGATTCCCATGTTCATGGGACTTTCATTCCCACCATTGATCACAAAATCAAATGGTGGTCAAATGGTAAATGTGGAGTGATATATCAATTTAGCCTAAAATGTAGTGGTCCCCTCATAGATTTCCATGGCATAGGATTCCATGCAACCAAACACACCCTCAACTTCACCTGTACATTTTTTTATTTATTTTCTTACCACTCATAACCAATCAAAATGTTGAAGGCTTTCCATGGTGTATTGGTCTCCAAGGTGCAAAACACGTTTTTGGTCTCCATTAGCAGAGGTCGATGGGCTCCCATGACAGTTCCCATCACTGCTGTGGGTCCTGGTTCTTGAGGGTCTGGAACGAATGTTCATTCCAACTAGAAATGGCTCCTGCAATGTCAAAATGTCAATTGTATGATTTCTCTTTTCCAATACCTGTACAATACTATTATTAGAAACATGCTGTTTCAAATCCAAAATGAGTCATGAAACTTCTATGAGCTTCACAGTCAATTTGTATCCTTAAATGTAGTAAGTTTTAAATTAGGTCATACTCCAAGTAAATACATGTGAAGCCATATTAGGCATTACTCAAATTCAGAACAAGACAGTTTCATAGGCCTCAATGATTTGTTCTAGACTAATTATGGGAGAAAATAATTCCGAAAGCAAGGACTGTGATTTCATTTTTCGCATTAATTTCGGTCTCTTGATTTTAAGAAATATTTAGGTATGTAAGAAAAAAAAAGTTAAAATTTCAAGGATACATGAAATATATAATGAATTTCGAGGGTATATTAAATATGTGAAAAATAATATGCAAGTAAATAAATGTATTAAATGAAACCAAAATACCTATAATTAAAAAATCAATACATAAGTAGAAGAAGTGATAATTAAGAAATTATGGGTGGTTTCGAAAAGCAATAAATAATTACAATAAATGATAATTAGAAGAAAAAATTTCAAAATCTACGAAAAATCTCGATTTTTTTCGAAAAAAATTAATTTTTGGAAGCTAGTTTTTGTATTTTCACAAAAAAAAAATGAAATCTATGAAAAACCCCCGAAATATATGAAAAAATCTCAAAACTTTTTGAAAAATCTTCGAAAAAATGTTACTTTTTCTTTCGCCATTTTTCTTTTCGTAATTTCAAAAAAACTAAAATTTAGGAGAAATTTCATTTAATTTCGCAAAATCACAATCCTTGCCGAAAGTTAACCACTACAAGATTATGATATATTTTTATGAAGATTTTCATAAACTGGTGTTGTTGTTATAAATTTTCCTGTTCATTACATGACCATGAAAGAACAAGGCCCCTACTTAATAACACCACTACTCCTACTGATGGACACCACCAACCCCCTACTTCCTGAAGACACCACCATTATCAACAAAAAAACCTAACATCTTCTCATTTCTCCCCTTCACCACCAACACCTTGCCACCGCCACCCATCATCCTCTTCTTCTTCTTCTTCTTCTTCTTCTTCTTCTTCTTCTTCTTTTTCTTCAATCACCACACCACCATGCCACCGCCACTTCTCCTCATCCACCTCATCCCTTCTTCTTTTTCTTGTTCAATTGCACAATCACCACACCACTGCCATCTCTTCTCCTCCCCCTTCACCACCACCACCTTGCCAACTCTCATCCCACCTTCTCCTATCTTTTCTTATTCTTTGTTTTTTTTCTTTTTCTTCTCCTCCTATTTTTTTGTCCTATTTTTCTCCTTCGCCCTCGTGGAGGTTCCCCACTCGCACCGGAACCTTTGCAAGGGCGAGGTTACTGCGATGGACAATATTTTTTGCCCTCGTGGAGGTTCTGACGAGTGTGGGTTTCCCACTCGCAAGAACCGTCGCGAGGGCGAAAGAGAAAAAAATAGGACAAAAAATTGAGAATTATAGGGAAAAAAACAAAGTATAAGATGGGAGGAGGTGGGATGAGAGCTGGCGGTGGTGATTAAAGAAGAAGAAGGAGGAGGATAAGTGGCAGTGGCGATTGAAGAAGAAGAATGAGAAGGAGGAGAAGTGGCGAGGTGGTGGGGTGAAGGGGAGGATGAGAGTTGGTGGTTGTAATTGATGGAGAAGAAATGGAGAAAGGGGAAAAGGGGTTAGGGTTAGTTTTTTTTGTTTATAGAGTAGTGGTGTCTTTCAGTAGATCAAAAAAAGGTGGGTGATGTCATTCAATGGAATTGATGGTGTTATTTAGCAGGGGTCAAGAACTTGGAAAAACCAAAAAATTATTGAATGGTAAAATCAAGTGATGAAAACCAAATTCTCATAGCTGGGTTGTACGTGCAAAAAATAAGGTAATAAATACAACAGTCAAGACTTTTCTTTTTCAAGTAATAGATACAGAGCAGCCGAGGAAGAGATTTCTGAGCGGGATATTTTATTGGACCTTTATTCTATAGATACAATTATGCTCCATATTGATTCAATGAGAAGAAAAAATAATCAAGAATAAAGCGGAAGTGTACCTTGATCCATAATAACACTTCAAGACGTGTGGGATTAGTCCCCAAGTCCTTGCTTCGAGACCCTCCGGCGGCATCGTTTCTTTCGGGGTGATGTTGACCTATAGGTGGCACCTCGGGGATAGGTTATGGGACCCTATACAAACCCAGCTCAACTTCCAAAAAAAAAAAAAACACTTCAAGAAAGGGAGGAGTCTTAGCCTTCCAATTGATAACGTATGTTTTCTATATATCTCTTTGTAGAAGGGAATTTCAGAAGAAACAAAACATACACTCAACTGGGGACCATAACCCTGTATTTATAACTGATTGGGTTATCAATTATTCTTACGAATTTCTAATTTGGTCACTCATCAAATTAGAAATTGCTTAAGTGTATCTACACATTATGCCCATGACATTTTAATACCCTAGCCCAATTAACCATATTAGATCACAATCCATTGGGCTATACTTTAAGATAGCAATACACATTAAATACATATGTGTGCCCACACATGTTGGATTTTTTCAACAATCTCCCACTTGGGCCACATATGTTACCTTAAAAATGTGTATAACCTAATGAGCTCAAAATTTGCTATCACATATGAAAGTATTTCCAAACAATCTCGTCCATTGACTATACAGATATAGGACTACAGGAACTTTCGTCACATTTAGCGCAACTAAATCCATCAATAGTCACGTATACCCATACAATCAAATGACAGATCAATTATGGATGCGTAGCATGGAAATTACATGTAACGTGATCTAAACATGCCTATTTCCAACTGGTCCTACTTTAAACTTTATTGAGATCGAACTTTAACACAATAAACAAGAGTGTGAATAAACTGAATACTTTATTGAGAGGAGTGGGTATGCTTTCTGTATTATGCACCATGGTTTTATGTGAAGCGCTACTTCGGTCTCTTGTTTTTAAGAAGATGAGTTTTCATGGAGGAGATTCTGATTATAAGTGGTCAATGTTTTGTTGTGTCTCAGATTCTAACTGTTTTGTTGGGTTTTATGGGCAACTTGCCCAGATGGATAAACTCGGATCCTTCTTTAGATACATTTGAGAGGGCTTGGGTAAAGGCTATCCAGTCTAAGTTTTTGCGAGCTAGTGTTGGGAATAAAATTTTAGGCATCATGCGAACACTGTTTGCCAGTTTTGTGCAGATGATGAAACGTGTTGGCATTATGCAAGAGAGAGAAGTTGATCAAAGAGATGTGGTGGCGCAAAAGCAATGTAGGGAGGAGATGGAAAGATGGAAGGAAGTGCTGAAAACCAAGTCTCCCACTCATCTCATCCAACTATTCTCCTCGAGAGATTCTAAATGTCGAGGGAAAGGGCGAGGAAATCAGCGAGGGAAATGATCTGGCGAGGTGAGAGCCGTTCATTTCCCTCGAGATTCGTGTGTGACTTTTTTCACACGAATCTCGAGGGAAATGAACGGCTCTCACCTCGCCAGATCATTTCCCTCGCTGATTTCCTCGCCCTTTCCCTCGACATTTAGAATTTCTCTCCTCCGAAACTCCCAAATCTCATCTCCCTCGTCAATACAGGGTGTCTTGTCTTTCAATCGTATTCCTGACCCAAGAGGCTGCCAACAAATTGGAAAGAGAACTAGCAAGATCTTTAGTACATGCATTTGATGAAGTTTTTGAAATTATTTATTTTATTGACAAAAAAATGAGTGCCTCCATCCTCGAGAGAGAAAAGGCAAAAGTGGCCAAAGAATTGTGGACCAAGATCTGGGATCTCAACAATCTACGTGATTTTTGTCCAGGCAGTCCATGGTAATGATGATTTTATTTGCCATGAAAAATCAGTTGTGCAAAGATTAATTGAGGAGTCCAATAATAACATACAACAATTATTTGTTGACATGTTGTATAGTTTTCTTGCCAAACTCCCACAGGCTATAATCAAGGATGTTGCAGAGAATTGGCTTGGAGATCAGGAAAAAAACATAAAACGTGCCATGCGGTACCTTATGAAGCTTGAAAAATTGGAGGATGTAATTCAATGGGAGTTCCCAAGTGAAACGAATATTACTAACTTGATAACTCCACATCAACAAGTTTCATCAAGTTCTACAACAGTTCATCAATATACTCAACAGTTTATGGCAGAACTTGACGTGATTTCAGAGATACCATGTGTTCATGATGTGTCAAGCGAAATTGACGAAATTGGATGATTGGTGTAAATAATTGCAAAATCAATGCCAATGTTAAAATTTTCATTTGTTGAAACTATTTGGCCTATTGTTTCCCGCTTATATCACTAATTTTCTTTTCCATTTATTGATGTCGAGAAACAGAGGATTAGAAAGGAAAGTTTGTATTGAATTGTTTGTTTTTAGTCTTGAAGAAGGTACTTATATGCACATACTTCAATTAGATCTCAAGAAATGGCCTTTAAGTGCTTAATTTAGACGTCCACAATACATTCATTTACGCAAAAAAAAATTGTTTGCCTACTTCAAGGACAACTTGTACATGAAACTATGCTTTTGATAATTCTTCGCTAAAATGATGAGAAATGGTGCGAATTGGCATCAAGAATAACTTGTTAAAGTTTCATCTTGGTTCAATAAGCACTAATTGAGTTATGCATCAAAACGTGACATAATTGCACATGAACTAGCACCCAAATTTGTATCTTGTCACTACACCAAAAGGCTTGTTTAGCTACACGGAGGTGGCCACGGTTATAAACTATTGGTTTATATGCCACGGCAAAAAAACGTGGCTATAATGGCCAACGGCTTAAAACCGTGGCTAAGAAAAGGTTTGGCCACGGTTCTAAACCGTTGGTGTATTTGCCACGGCTAAAAACCGTGGCTATAGTGCCCAACGGCTAAAAACCGTTGCTAAATTGCACGTGGATGTGTGGAGAAGCAAGTCGATTTCTCGCGGGCGAAATTTTGCGAAAAAAAATTGCTTCCCGCTCTTCGTTCCCGCTCCATCTCCCCCCATCTCTGCACTTTTCAACCCTTTGTTTCAAACCCAAAAATTTGTTCCATCTCCCCACAGATTTCCCAAAAGCAAAAATCCTTTGTTTCAAACCCTAAAGTTTTTGTTTCTTTAGGGTTTCATGCATTTTGGTTCAATTTGGGTTTCTTGAGATAAAATTGGTATTTTAAAATCGATATGGGTTTTGATTTTGATTTTGAGTTTGATTTTGTTTTTTGTTGATTTGGGGTTGTCTATTTTGGTGAAATCGATATGGGTTTTGTGTTTTGAAGGATTTTTGCAAAGATTCATGAAGATCCAAGTGAGAGAGAGAACGAACCCCCGAAAGGAAAAAAAAAATTGTGAGAAATAAATGGAAATCCAGAGTGAGATTGTTTTGTTAGGAGTTGTAGGAGATTCGACCACTAATGGTTTTTTTTTTTAATTCCATGAGATTCGATCGATATCTAAGGGTTTTTTTTTGTGTTTATTTGAGCTTTTCTTCTACTTCTGTCCTTCTATGTGCTTTGCTTTTTTTAGTTCATGAAATGAAGAGAGGAAGAACCAGATTCCTCTGTACCCAATTCACATTTTGCTTTCTTCTTTTATCCTCTTTTTACTCACACATTTCTGAATTTTCACATATTTCATTTGCAGACAGAGAAGAGGATGAACTAAAGAAGAAGAGAAGCTCGAACTGAAGAAGGTAATCGACCCATTGAAGAAGACGACGGCTAAATTTGTTTGAGAGGAGAAGACGACCATCGAAGATCCAACTCCAAGCTCTGTTCTGTTTCTATTTTTGTAAACTTTCTCCTCCCAAAACACTTCAGTCTGTTCCTCCTCCTTCTCCCAATAAACAAATTAAACTCCAACACTTCAGTCTGTTCTGTATTGGTCATCTTTTCTTGTTTGTTTTTTTTTTGTTTTAATTGCTTCTTCTAATTATACAGTTATACTTCTTCATCTTCTTCTAATTAAAACTTAACATGTTTTGTCTGATAGAACTGCTTATGGCACATTGGAAGAGCTCTTGGAGGTCATCACTTGGGATCAACTTGGCATCCATGACAAACATGTAAGCAACCAAAACCAAATCAAAAAACCAACCATGGAGTCTTGGTTTTTGTTACCTTCATTTGCTTGACAAAGTGAGGAAATCTGTGCAGGTGGGTTTGTTGAATGTGGATGGATATTACAACTATCTACTGACCTTCATAGACAAAGCAGTGGATGATGGGTTTATCAAGCCTTCACAGCGCCAAATAATTGCCTCTGCACCAAATGCAAAAGAACTTGTTGAGAAGCTTGAGGTGTGAATTAATGATTACCATTGTTGTTTCGTTGGTTTTTTAGTGTTTGTTTTTATTTGGGTTCAATGATATTGTTTTGTTTTTGCTTTGATTGTAGGCATACGTGCTTGTACATGCAACAAAAGAATCATGGCCAATCAAAAACTGATGATTACTTCCCGCGAGTCATATTTTCTGTAAGACTTGAATCAATTCCTCATTTATGCTTCAATTTTGTGTGGTCATAAGAACTGAATTGTTCAGTTATTAGATACACAGATCATACAAATGCATACTGGACCGGATACTTTTCAAGTAGGCCAGCTCTGAAACAATATGTCAGAATGATCAGTGGTTACTATTGGTAAAACTTCCTCTGCAGTGCACCACTACCATCATTGTTATGTTTCATTTGATTATATACTTGGCTTAGTTATGCAAGCATATGTGGTAAGGCATTGTTGTTTGAAAATGCTTAAAGCTGAAAATTATTTCAAACAGGTGCAGCTGAGTGTAACCATACAAGCATTAGTGTATAACACAACAACAGCGTATACTAAGTATTCTTTGGAAAATGGTGCATGTGGGTCGAATCTCGATTTTCTGGGGTCAACTGTTGTTGTCCTAACCTCTCCTGGTCCAGACTTAGTAAGGCCTCTCATTTTTCATTTATTTTTAGTTGATTTATTTCGTTAATTTTATGAAATAGTCATGTCATTGTATTTATTTCTCGGTGACCATCCTTTTGATTAATGAGTTGAAGATTACCTTGGTAAAGCCTTATTGTCTTAACTGAATGATTCGGAGTTGTTTTCTAGTATTTTTATCATCTAATACATGTATAATCATGTGTCTGGTCTGATCAAGAGAAATATTATGCAGCTGCATTTTGAAGTTTAATGGTTCAGGCAGTCGCATCTCATTTTTACTTCTAAAAGCATGCCTTATCTAAGTGTCTTCAGCAATTTATCTACCCAGAAACTTAGATTTTATGCTTGGGATCATTGTAAATGTTGATTGTAGTTGTGGGAGTGTTCAATAAAATGTATGAGCCTTTATATTGATGTTTAAATTTTCATTGCAGTTTTCAAGTCCATTAATCAATGAATCTACGGTGCAAAAGGTGAGTAGTATTCTGTCTTCATGGATATTAATATGAATTCCTTGTTGTCATCCTCTGTATGTACATGATTTTTTACACGATTTTCAATGTGTTCTACTCTTTTGGATATAACTGTAGGTTGAAATGTTTGTCAGGATGTTGTGTTGTTGACAAGGTATACTTTATATATAACCTCTGTCATTTCAACTTAAACTGTTTTAAGATAATAGTCATATCATTTTATTAGGAAAATGATTTAGTTGTGCCATTAGCCAGTGAAAAAAGTCTGTCAGCAAAGTAGAATGAGAATTGATAAACTTTGTGATACCAACACTCTTTACCAAAATTTTCAGAATTTTTTTCCCTCTGTAAATTAGAATTAAGAGAGGCAAAAAAAAAATGTTCATGCAAAACAGAGGCAGAGAGGCCCCCCACCTCACAGCATACAAAACATGCATGTTAGCTAACTTTCGGTTTCAGTATGTGCCATGGTATGATTACAAAATGGGGAACCATCCATCCATCAAACATCCCGTATTTTAGTTTCTGTGATTGTCTGCTATGCTTGTTTTTATCAAAGCACATGTTCCAAGACAACATGCCAACCATAATTCAAAGTTTTATTTGAAAATTTATTGCTCCTAGCATTTTTTTTATGCATTTTCACTACCATGTTTAAGTTATACAACCAATTCTCAAACTCTGACTTCTTTTCTTATACAATCAATTCCCAAAATACAACCAACATGATCCTTTCTCCTGTTGCATCTGTTGTTGCTGTTGCTGTTGATGTTGATGTTGTTGTTTCTGCTGTCGTTGCTGTTGTTGCAGCTGTAAATTAATAAGAGTTTGTTTTTATCAGTAAATTATTTCAGTGTTTTCTGCTAGTTTCAAAACTATTAATTCTCAAAAACTTATGCTTTATCTTGGCTTTATATACGGTGACCAGAACATGGTCAGACAATTTTCAGTGCTTTCCTCTTGGATTACCAACGAAATCTGATTTGTTTATGGAAGATTACCAACGAAATTGAGACAGTATAATTTGAGAAGAACAAGTATATATATACTTCTATCTATTCATGAATAAATATATGTCAATGGAACATCTAAGAGTAGATTGAGAAGACATGTTGCGTTTAAATAGTTTGTGCTTCAGAACTTGTGACTTTTAGTGTGTATTTTCCAAAAACAAAATGCATCAAGTTTTCAACCTTCAGATATCTTTTCATACTATTACTATGCTGAGTATGCTCTTGTTGCCTATTAGGTTAACCTTTTAATAATTGTATGAACAAAGTTGAAAGTGCTTTATCAGGAACAAATCTCTTCAACTTTAGAAAAATAAAATCTCTCTCTTTGTATTTTATTTGGGTGGCTGTTGTAATCAGTTTCTCTATTTGTCTATAAATACAGAACATCCAACCATTGTTGGAGACACATTGTTTATGAATCTTGCAAAAGAGAGAGGCCAAAACAAAAGAGATTTTTTTTTTTTTGAAGAAAAGAAAGAAGTAAACAACATGTGTGGAACAAACAACATGAACAAGAAGCAGCTTTCCCCAGACGCTGTTATCAATTTGGATCAGTAAGTGTTATGTATTATTGGTTTTCTTTTTTCCTTTGTTATTAGGTTGTTCTTGGAATCAGTTCTTTTCTTATTGAACCAATGTGTCAATGGATGGGTTCAAGACAAGTATGGGCACTGAGCAATTTCATAGTTTTTGCTTGCATGGCATCCATTGCCATCATTAATTTCATAGTTCTTTTCTTACAGCTTTTTTGTTTGAGTCTTACTTGGTTTGATTTTCAACAGGTCACTGGTAAAGCTCTCATGTTGGATGAGATAATCAACTATGTTCAGTCCCTACAATACCAAGTAGAGGTAGTACTAAATAACATGGCACAGTATCACATAAAGACCACTAAAAAAAAAAAAAAAAAAAAAAAAACCTTCTCCTTTTTCATTGGATGATGATCATAATTGAATCATTGTTTTTTGTTTTCTTCTCTTTAGTTCCTCTCCATGAAACTTGCTTCCACGAATCCAATATTATATGACTTTGGAGAAGATTTAGATACCCACATGATCAAAACAGAGGTATAGAAGAAACTACACTCCCTTTCATCTATCATTCTGTTTATCATCCACACTTAAAATCTTTTTTGTTTGCTTGGTTCTTGTCATTTTGTTTATGTTGTCTTTGTTTATTGCAATTTTTGTTTTGAAAAAAGTGAGAAGTTTGGGATCATCACCAATACCAACTATTCATCAAGCAAACCCTACCCAACCCACACTTTTTGCTGACACAACAACAACCCTCACCACTAGAAATAATAACTACTCTCTTCAGGACAATGCATTATCATCTTTTCTATTACAACAAGGGAAGCTTGAGATGCTCAATGCCTTATCTCAGGTATTTTAATGGAAATAAAATAATAATACTCATTTTTATATTTTCAAGTTACTTTTAAGCCAAATTTTGGTTCCCTCCCAAACTTGGCTCCCTATACTTACTCTAGAAAATGTGATGAGAAACTCATATGCTAACTTTCACAAGATATCCATTTCAGGATAATGAAAATCTCTTATGGGATGTGGAAGACCAGAGACAAAAGCTTCTCAATCAATGTGGCGTCAACAACTTATGTTCTTTCCAATAATATATTTCTATGTATGTATTTGGAAAGTTCCGGCTACCCCACAAGCATCTGGTAAGCTCTTCGATTAACTTCTCTTTGTTTCATCATTTATTTAACTTCATATATTTGGCCCTTTATCCTAACTCTGAAGAAATAACAAAAACAGAAGAGAGAAAGCCAAGGGAACCCCATGACAATAAAGCTTCAAGGATCAGTTCCCAATGGATTGGGCTTCTTGATTCAACTCCAATGAATTAAAGAAGGGGGATCTAGTTGCCATCATTAGTTTGTTTTCAATTGAGGGATATTCTGCAGGAATTCAACTGCTGCGACCGTAAAATTTTCGTGCTATTTCATTTGGTTATCTCATTCTGTAATTTCATACTGCTGCGACAGTAAAATTTTGTTGTTCTTAACATTTTTTTTCTATAGGATTGGCTATTGGGGTTTTGAATCTTGCAATTGTTGTTCCTCAGGTACTGTTAGACGTTTCTTTTTTGCCTAGTACAATTCCTTTCCTATTGATATTGCAAATATAGTTGAAAAGCAATGCTATAAATGATAAAACAAAAACAGAGCAAAAAATTATAAATTGATGTTTATGGTTTTGCAGTAGAGTATTTCTTTGTTGATGTGCATAACTCTCTTTGCCTCCTCTCCTCTCCGCTCTTAATCTTGTTTGTGTCCTGATTCTTGTACAGATGATTATATCACTCGAGCACTTCCATGGCTGATATTGGTTCAGAAGTTAAGAGAGAGGTAAATGCTGGCATTGCTAGCGCATCACGCTTAATGGAGCGTCTTGAAACCAGAGAAAATAGTGAAGCAACAGAAGCAAATGGAATGCAGATATTTGTTGATATGGTAACAGAGCTATGTTGATATGGCTGATATGGAGTAAATCTACTATGTTGAAAGTCCATAAAGACCTTCCTAATGCAAATCTTTGAGGTATTCTTCCAAATCCTTTAAGTGAGCACAAAATTACCCTTTTTGTGATTCAAACTAAATGCATATTGGAATTCTACTATGGCTCTATAACCAAATTGGTACTCGTGGACATTAATACTTAAAGTGAACCCAAGTTACTCCACCTTACTGGCATCTACAAGAACATCCTGAAAAATGCCGAGTTACTCCGCCTTACTGGCATCTACAAGAACATCCTGAAAAATGCTAATGTGACATTGATTGAAGGTCGTGGAAAGGTTGAATGATGTTTCGAAACCAGGTTAAAATTTTAAGATATTACTGCTGCACTGTATTTTGCTGATATTCGTTTGCATTTACATATATCTGTGGTAGATTGTGGACCCACATACAGTTGATGTAGATGGGAAACTGTACTCTACATGACACATTCTCATTTCAGTTGGAGGACGTCCTTTCATTCCTGACATTACTGGAAGTGAATATGCTATATAGACTCTGATTCTGCACTTGATTTGCCATCAAAACCCAAAAAGATCGCTATAATAGGTGGTGGTTACATTGCTTTGGAGTTTGCTGGAATTTTTAATGGGTTGAAAAGTGAAGCTCATGTATTTATCCGGCAGAAGAAGGTGTTGAGGGGGTTTGATGAGGAAGTGAGAAATAGTTCTGGATATAATTTTTTCAGGTTTTTGCCCCTGGCTGGGAATGTAGATTGATTGATATTGTCAATTCTTGCAGATCAGAGATTTTGTTGGTGAACATATGGCAATCATAAAATTGTCAGATGGGTCACTGTCTTTGAAGACTAATAAAGGAACTATTGATGGTTTCTCACATGTCATGTTTGCAACTGGACGCAGACCAAACACCAAGTTGGTTTCATCCTTAAACTTCCAATTTTGTTTATTTTGTTTTATTTTATTTACTTTACCATTAAAAAACACAATATAAAGTAAAATAGATAAACCACCAACTATTTAAATGTCAGAACTTTTTTGCTCATCCCAGAATCTTGGATTGGAGGCTGTTGGGGTGAAAATGACCAAGAATGGAGCAATAGAGGTAAAGTGTACTTGAGAGCTTGCTTTGCCTGTTTATGTGAGATATTTTACTTTTCATTGTTACCTTAGGTTGATGTGTACTCTAGAACTTCAGTTCCTTTCATTTGGGCTGTTGGTGATGCTACTGACAGAATAAATTTGACTCCTGTTGCATTGATGGAGGGAGGAGCTTTTGCTAAAACTGTGTTTGGGAACGAACCTGTGAACCCAGACTACAGGTACATTTTCTATTCCGTTATGGATTTCGTGTTGAAACAAACCACCAATTTCCATGAAGTTACTAAATTTTCTGTGTAGCATATCAAGTCTGAAAAATTAAGAAATGACAATAAGGCGGTCACACTCGATGAGATGTCTGGATTCTAAAAGTATGTACTGTTGTCTGACACAATCCTATCTACAGTACTTTTCAGATTGAGGAATTATGTTTTAGTAGAAAAAGTTATAAGGGGAAAAAATAAAAATAAAAGTTATGCAGTAATAGGAATAACATTTGACCAAGGACGCGTTAAAGAATTTTAGGCCATCCAAGAATATGGTGACATTGATGTCTACACAGCCAACTTCCGGCCTTTGAAGGCTACTCTATCCGGACTTCCAGATTGCGTCTTCATGAAAGTCATTGTATGTGCAAAGATGAGTAAAATTCTTGGGCTGCATATGTGTGGAGAAGATTCACCAGAGATTGTACAGGTTACCTTTTTTTGGTTCTCAATTGTTGCTTTGTTAATTTAGTTTTTATGTGTTATTTTAGCTCATGAGATCTTTTTCTTTATCAGGGATTTGCAGTTGTTGTCAAAGCTGGATTGACAAAATTCTAATTTGGATTCTACAATAGGCATTCATCCCACTGCAGCAAACTGAAGTGTATACGATAATGAGAGTGCTTTCTTGGTGCACATAATGTTATTTGAGCCATCACATACGCCACACGGTCCACCCCATGCTGAGTCAAATATGTTGTGTCTTGACCAAACTGACAGCAGTCTGTGTGTGTTTAGAAACCAAGCCTGTACTTGATTACCTAGTTATTTGAATGCATACCTCTACCCAACTCTCTCAATGCATAGGCTCCTTTTAATTTCTAATTTTCAGACTAAAAAATGTCACAGAAAAAGAAAAGCTCATTGTCCAGGAATAATAAAATTGTTTCATTGAAATTGATATTGTTGGTCATAGCAGTATGATGAATGCGTTCTCCGAGGGACTTGTTCTAGCAGACAAAAGTGGATTGAGCCAGGAAACACTTCTTGATGTAGTGGTAAGATATTTGTTACTGAAACAATTTGATTTCTAATGAAAAAGGAGCTGACCATGTTAGTTTTACCATTTGCAGGAACTAGGTGCCATAGCTAATCCAATGTTCAAACTTAAAGGACCATCAATGATCAAGAACAATTACCCCCCTGCTTTTCCTTTGAAGCATCAGCAGAAGGATATGAGATTGGCTCTTGCACTAGGAGATGAGAATGATGTATCAATGCCAATTGCTGCAGCAGCTAATGAGGTTTTGTTTCTACCATCTTTTTTAATTGCTTCCATATGGTGCTAGTGACTAGAAACTTAGTTTTAAGCCGCAAATTGGTTAGTATAGATGTTGCTACTGACAAACATGGATGAGAAGAAAGAAAAACTAGCTGGCAAAGCTAGGACATCTCTATTTGAAGTATTTTCTACATGTTTAGAATTTAGATCATCCACAGTAAGCTCAAGAAATTGATTCGACCCGACCAGTAAGTAAAGTAAACTTGATAAGGTTGATAGTGGATTGATAAATCTGTCCATCCGCTGTCACAGTCTGGTTGGTTTTATTGCACCCTTTCAAAGGATGCAGTTGACCCCAAAGGGGTCAAGATCTTCCTCGTGATTGTATGATGTTTTTATACTACCCTGGTGTAGTGCCTTAACCAAATTAGAAATATTGGTGCCTTAACCAGCAGTTTTTATTGGTAAGTTTTCAAAATGTATATTAGATTTTTCAGTTTTTATACTCACCTCCTTTGATGAAACTTAGTAAGTTGATTTCAATTTTCGACGCATTCGTTGAGCATTGTCATACTTGATTGATCTTCATCTTGTTTAGCCAGTAATGGGGTGGGTGTATGTTAATGTGGTAACGAGGGTAAGGGAGGCCTTCGAGACTGAAGAAGTTGTAAGGTTAGACTGCAAGCATGTGGGAACTAGCAACTGTAAGAAGATTGGTGTGAAGCTAAGGGTATGACACCTTTGCTTGTATATTATGTTTTTTGGTTATTATTATTCTGATTTCCTTCAATGATCATGCTTACATCTACTAACAAAGATTTTTATCAACATCTATTCCAAATATGAATTTTGTACTTCCTTTTTTGTTTGATTCAGGATCTGATACCTTGTGTTCCTATCTTATTCAAGGATGAAGAAATCATAATTTGGAGAGGACAGCAAGACAAGGACAGAGACCAGAACTGAAGAAATGGAAGACATAATACTGGATAGATGGTGAACAGGATAAAATTGATTGTTGGGGGGTGCAATCTCATTCCCAATAGAATTTGAGAAAAAGCAATGAGTGGATGGGTTATATGAGTAGGAATAGAGGTACTACCCAATCCAGGTACTTTAAACGCAGGCCTTTGATCCCTAAAATATACAAGTCAACAGGAATGGGTGACATATATGTCAAAATTTCAGGCTCCTATTTAAGGACTCAATTAACATGGACGTGACAGGAATGGGAGCGGACTCTGCGCATAGCACTTCAGTCTGAACACGATATTTTATGAGCCCACCGTGAATTCTCTTTTTTGTATGAAATGGGGTTGTTGTCTATTTATGCCAAGCATCCTACAAGGCTAATTGTGCATCCAGAAGCAGAATAGTTTTCCATGTGGAAGAAAACCTTGAGCAGAGTTTATGACACTTTGTATTTGTGATTGAGGCTGTGATTACTACAGTATCTGTAGTTCCTTTCGTGACTTGGCTTATTTGTAGTGCATGTAGATAGATGATCAGTAGCCAATGATGAATTGTAAATGTTGCTGCTGTAATGAATTGCTTGAAAGCAATTGCTGGAATTTGCTGATCAGAGGTTGTAAATGTTGTTTTTAAATTTAATAAAAAGTCATATTAAATTTTATTTATTTGATGCACGTGCTGAATTATACTTACCTATAAGATGTAATCAAAATTCATTTGATAGCAAAAAAAAAAAAATGAATTTTTTTTACTAGCCACGGCTTAAAACCGTGGCTAAAAGTTTAGCAACGGTTTTAAGCCGTGGCAAGTCTGGCCACGGTTTTAAGCCATTGCTAGTACTTGTCACGGCTTAAAACCGTTGCTAAACTTTTAGCAACGGTTTAGAACCGTGGCTAAAGCATCAACCGTCCTGAACATTAAACCGTTGCTAAAACCGTTTGATAAAAGCATACAAGGTGCATATCAATATCTTTTTTTTTTGAAAGGCAAGCAGGGTTTTTATAGGATCCCAGAACCCATAAAGATGCTGCAAGCTAGGTTTGAACCTATGACCTAGTGGTACTATCCGCCAAGCTCTAACCGTTGAGCTGTCATGCCATTGGCGCCTCTCAATATCTTACCAAACATGAAAAGTTCGTTGGAGGCTATAAGAAAAAAATTTAATTTTTTCCAATAATAGAAAAGAAAGAGAAGTGCTAGAGACATCACCGTATTAACTTAATTAACTTATCTGACATAATCATACCATGTTCATCAAAACTTGTAGTGGACGATATCGTACGTTCAAGATTCGAACCTATCAGAGACTTTTAATGGTTCTAGGTTCCATCAGGCACGGAGCTACATGGCAGCACTTGCCCCTACTAACTTTTGAAGTTTTTTGAGTTATTTGTGATTCGCCCATCTTTGCGACTCCGTCCCGCCCCCTAACACCAGCAATCCCAAGCTTTCTTGCCTGCTTTGAAGGAAAAATCCCTTTCACCCCATCTTTTTCTTCTCTCTTTTTAGTAATGCAGATCAGAACAAAGAATTATAGAGCTAAAGATACAACTTTTTTTCTCTTTAGATTGCTTGTTTGATAAGGTGCTTAGAATAAGTCCTAAATAAATAAGTAGATCGTACACATATGAATCACTAAAACAATCAATAAGTTGCAGTCATAATGTTTATCATTGCTAATCATCCATATTCCTTATACCATGCAAGTGTGTTGGAACACATTTGATTCGTTTGGATCGCACTGAATTTATCTGGAATAACTTGGCAATCACTTTTTCTATTTTGAAATGCTATTTAATTGGTTTCTTTCACCTAACTCTTAATTTTTAATGCCACATTGGGATGTGCAATACCGCGACTTCCTACATAAGTCTGGTCCCATAGCAGCACTAAGGTTCTCAAATAATACATATTTTCCAATGTTTCATTATTAGAAATTTTGAACAATCTCAATTTTCGTCACCTTGGAAACAATATTATCCTCACAAAACATCTGGTCTAGTTTTTGCCGCATTTAGGAAAGCGGGGATCATAACATTTATCTCAGTTAACAATCAGGAGTATTTTTCTCATTCACCAGTGCATTCAAAAGGAATTTTAGAAATTGCACATTGAAAAAACAAGCTAAAACCCAAACATCTCATTGAATAGTGTTAACGTACACAACAAAATTTGTCAAAATATTCTTCTCCATCTCATACAAACATTATTTTTCTTTTCAGATGAAAAAAAAAAACAATATAAAATTTTAGCAGCTATCTTCCGTCTCAATCCACAACAAGAAAAACCCCTGGCGAAAGTTAATGGGGAACAAAAAATCACAAACAAAAAGAATAACAGCGAAGCCTCCTTGAACCATACAAAAGCATCAGCCTCTTTCGCTCAACTTCACCTGTACATTTTTTTCTTTATCTGTTTACCACTCATAACCAATCAAAATCTTGAAGGCTTTCCATGGTGTATTGGTCTCCAAGGTGCAAAACACGTTTCTGGTCTCCATTAGCAGAGGTCGATGGGCTTCCATGACAGTTCCCGTCACTGCTGTGGGTTCTGGTTCTGGAGGGTCTGGAGCGAATGTTCATTCCAACAGTGTCAAAATGTCAATTTTATGATTTCTCTTTTCCAATACCTGTACAATACTATTATTAGAAACATGTTGTTTCAAATCCAAAATGAGTCATGAAACTTCTACGAGCTTCACAGTCAATTTGTATCCTTAAATTTAGTAAGTTTTAAATTAGGTCATACTCCAAGTAAATACATGTGAAGCCATATTAGGCATTACTCAAATTCAGAACAAGACAGTTTCTTAGGCCATCAATGATCTGTTCTAGATAGGGATGGGCATTTAGGACCGAAAACCCGGACCGAACCGACAACTGGATCGATCGGGTCGGTTCGGATTGGTTTTAATTAATTAAAAAAATTTCGGTTGTAAAATCTCGGCTCGACCCGAAGTTTCTGGTTCGGGCCTCGGTTTCCAATTCTGAACCACGTCGGGTAACCGGCCCGGCCCGGGTAGCCTTACTGAATTAGTGATAATTGGTAAGGAGTGATCTAAACACAGGTCTAATAGCACCAATTCAGTAATATAACCTTCATTTTTCAGGAAATTGACATAAAATTTTGATAAACAAATCCAAAACCTCTTGATGCAAAGCTCACATGCAATGCAACAAAATCAGTATTGTAAAGAACAATCAGATTATTGAAAGCATTCAAATTATGAAAACAAACACAAATCCCTAATTGTTCATCACCAATTCTCATTTTTTTTTCACTAAACAAAACAAGAGAGGGGAACAGAACCTACAAAACCCTAAAAAGTACCACCCCTTTTTTTGGACCTTGCAACCTCATCCTCATTGGGGAAGAACCCCATGAGCCTCCCAGCAGAATTCTGGTAAGCATACATGAACCCGCCCTGATGTTGCAAGGGTGAGCATAATAGGGAAAAGAAAAAAAATTAGTGGGGAACTTGCCCCCTAGTGGCTCCATCCCTAATGTCGAATACATTTGTTGACAAAATCTTGATTTTAAATCTTCAATTTCATCAAACACCAACCCATGTTTTCAATATGGGATCAATCAGTAAAAAAAAAAGGTTTGGAAGATGGTCAACCAAACATGCCTTCAACATCTCATCACCATCATCAAGAGTGTCCCCACATCTTCAACAACTCTACTAGTACTCCAAATCATACTGTTACTTCACAAGCTCATCGAAGTCATTGGAGCAGCACCACCACAACAACTCCAACAACAATGCAATTGGGATAAAAACCACCATGAAGTTCATTCTTGGCCGATCCGGAGCTGTACAGAGCTGCAGATAGAGATGATCCAGAGAGAGCAGGGCGAGATGCTGATGGCGAGAGCAGGGCGCTAATGAAGAGAGATGAGAAAAAACAATTTTTTTCTTGTCTGATGGAGAGGGAGGAGAAGGGAGAGGGGAGAGAAAAAAAGAGAAAAAAATATCTGGTTGATTAGACCGAGACCGGCCCGACCCGAACCGAGAATTCGGTTAACTGAGATCCGGTTAACCGGCCTTATTCTGTCCGGTCTCGGTTTTCAAATTTTAGTTTTAAAAAATTTGTTCCGAGCTTCGGTTTTAGGTTTTCGGGCCGGTTACCAGGACTTGCCCAGCCCTAGTTCTAGACTAATTATGGGAGAAAATAATTCAGAAAGCAAGGACTGTGATTTCATTTTTCGCGTTAATTTCGGTCTCCTGATTTTAAGAAATATTTCGGTATGTAAGAAAAAAAGTTAAAATTTCAAGGATACATGAAATATATAATGAATTTTGAGGGTATATTAAATATGTGAAAAAATAATATGCAAGTAAATAAATGTATTAAATGAAACCAAAATACCTATAATTAGAAAATTAATATATAAGTAAAAGAAGTGATAATTAAGAAATTAGGGGTGGTTTCAAAAAGCAATAAATAATTACAATAAATGATAATTAGAAGAAGAAAAAATCTCAAAATCTACAAAAAATCTCGATTTTTTTCAAAAAAATCCTCGAAAAAATTTAATTTTTGGCAGCTAGTTTTTGTATTTTCACGAAACAAATGAACTCTATCAAAAAATCCCTAAATTTACGAAAAAATCTCAAAAAGTTTCAAAAAATCCTCGAAAAATGTTACTTTTTCTTTTCGTAATTTCAAAAAAACTAAATTTTAGGAGAAATTTCATTTAATTTCGCGGAATCACAATCCTTGCCGAAAGTTAACCACTACAAGATTATGATATATTTTTATGAAGATTTTCATAAACTGGTGTTGTTGTTAGAAATTTTCCTGTTCATTACATGACCATGAAAGAACAAGGCCCCTACTTAATAACACCACCACTCCTACTGAAGGACACCACCAACCCCCTACTTCCTTAAGACACCACCATTATCAACAAAAAAACCTAACATCTTCTCATTTCTCCCCTTCACCACCACAACCTTGCCACCGCCACTGCCACCCGTCATCCTCTTCTTCTTCTTCTTCTTCAATCACCAGACCACCATGTCACCGCCACTTTTCCTCATCCACCTCATCCTTTCTTCTTCTTCATGTTCAATTGCACCACCACCACACCACTGCCACCTCTCCTCCTCCCCCCTTCACCACCACCACCTTGCCAACTCTCATCCCACCTTCTCCTATCTTCTTCTTACTCTTTGTTTTTTGTCTTCTTCTCCTCCTATTTTTTGTCCTGTTTTTTCTCCTTCGCCCTCGTGGAGGCTCCCCACCCGCCGGAACCTTTGCAAGGGCGAGGTTCCTGCGATGGACAATATTTTTTTCCCTCGTGGAGGTTCTGACGAGTGTGGGTTTCCCACTCGCATGAACCGCCGCGGGGGCGAAGGAGAAAAAATGGGATGAAAAAAATTGAGAATTAGAGGGAAAAAACAAAGAATAAGATGGAAGGAGGTGGGATGAGAGGTGGCGGTGGTGATTGAAGAAGAAAAAGGAGGAGGAGAAGTGGCGTGGCGATTGAAGAAGAAGAATAAAAATGAAGATGAGGAGGAGGAGAGGTGGCGAGGTGGTGGGGTGAAGGGGAGGATGAGAGTTGGCGGTTGTAATTGATGGAGAAGAAAGGGAGAAAGGGAAAAGGGGTTAGGGTTATTTTTTTTGTTTATAGATTGGTGGTGTTTTTCAGTAGATAAAAAATGTGGGTGGTGTCATTCAATGGAATTGATGGTGTTATTTAGCAGGGGTCAAGAACTTGGAAAAACCCAAAAAATTATTGAATGGTAAATTCAAGTGCTGAAAACAAAATTCTCATAGCTGGGTTGTACGTGAATAAAATAAGGTAATAGATACAACAATCAAGACTTTTCTTTTTCTAGTAATAGATACAGAGCAGTTGAGGAAGAGATTCCTGAGCCGGATATTTTATTGGATCTTTATTCTACAGACACAGTTATGTTCCATATTGATTCAATGATAAGAAAAAAATAATCAAGAATAAAGCGGAAGCGTACCTTGATCCATAATAGCACTTCAAGAAATGGATGAGTCTTAGCCTTCCAGTTGATAACGTATGTTTTCTGTATATCTCTCTGTAGAAGAGAATTCCAAAAGAAACAAAACATACGCTCAACTGGAGACCATAACCCTATATTTATAACTGATTGGGTTATCAGTTATTCTTACCAATTTCTAATTGGGTCACTCATCAAATTAGAAATTGCTTAAGTGTATCTACACATTAAACCCATGACATTTAATACCCTAGCCCAATTAACCATATTAGATCACAATCCATTGGGCTATACTTTAAGATAACAGTACACATTAAATACATATGTGTGCCCACACATGTTGGATTTTTCCAACAATCTCCCACTTGGGCCACATATGTTACCTTAAAAATGTGTATAACCTAATGACCTCAAAATTTGCTTTCACATATGAAGGTATTTCCAAACAATCTCGTCCATTGACTATACAGATATAGGACTAAAGGAATTTTCGTCACATTTAGCGCAACTAAATCCATCAATAGTCACGTATACCCATACAATCAAATGACATGGATCAATCATGGATGCTGTCACGCCCCGACCCGCCACGGGAATCGCAGCGTGCCGATGCGTGAACTACCACGCACACAGGCGGATCGTAACCGGCCACAACATCATAATATAACACATTCTTGATACGATAAACAAACGAAAATAAAACTACGCTAAAGTTTGAACAAAATAAATATATATTTGATTCGCCCCGCCAGAGTCATAGTGAAAAAACCAGTATACAAACATTTAGTTTAACAATATAGTACATCTGAAACACAGAGGAAGCAAAACATACCCGTACAGGGTGGACACAGCCAAAAAGCACAAAACGCTCCTACAACGAAAATCGGGGCCTACGCGCCACGATCAGCAGAAACTCCAACACTGCCTGCACTCCAATAGAAGCACACCCCTCGCGGGGTCAGCAAAGCACAAAGCTAGCTGGTGCGAGCGAACTAAATACAAATAACGGAATAATGTACCAGAAAAATTCATGCCAAACAATAAATGATAAATAACAAGTTCTAAAGACTAAATCACACCGTGTCTCTAAAGATAATATTTCTAAGTTCGAGCAACAACACAACATTTCAGATTCCACAATAACTACCAGTTTACGATATATGTCGATCATTACACGCGATTCAAACATGGTAAATATCAAGCAATGAAAATAAAGACAATCTCATAATTATTCCTAGTCTCCTAGGTATAGCAATCAAGTTGAAATCAGAAATCCTGTAAAATCATGTATAAGTGTCTCATATCGTAGGTATCCGCATACCCTACGAATGTGTCTCACCCAGACACATCCCACAACGTGCACCAGTACCACTTCGGGCTTGTTTGTATCCTAATGGGGTGCCATCTGCCAGGATACATACTCAAACATCCCGAACGACTGGCCTAACACGGCCAACCTAACATAATCAAAATCAAGCGCGCTGGGAGGGAAAGCGAGTAATCTCCAAAGCACGTCCTCCGGGACCCGTCCTACTGCACTCTATAGTGGCAAGTGCGTGCGGGAGCTCACCGCACCTCAGCAAGCTTGCCACATGCAGTAGCGTCCACAATGTCAGGTGCGAGTCATCTCAAGCACCATCCAACTCTCGATGCGAGCAAGCTCCTAAGCATCGGCAAACAGGCATTATAGCGGGGTAAAGATACTTATACTACTATCCACATGCACAAATGACGAGTCTGTGCATAACCAAATGTACAAACGTGCAATCATAAACAATTTGGCAATTTTATAAAACCACGACTATGTCAGGGTCCCAACATGACCCAATTCACCACAATAAATTTATTCGAGTCGATTATCATACATGCTCAAGACTCGAAAATCCACGGTAAAACATGATATGCTATGCAACTCGACAACAAAGCATACAAGTCTCATGTCATTACACCAAAGCCTAATCACACCAAAATTACTATTCGATTTCATTCAAGTATCATGCTTTTCTGAAAATCCAATTCATAATTCATTCACACATAACTAACACAATCCTCGAAATATCTGAAACTCCGAATTTCATATTTGGATTCAATTCCACACAACTAACGGTATAATGTAAAAATTCAATTCAGGATTTCAAATACTTATTTCTTAAAATAAAAATTATAGTTCCACTCACCTGGCGGAATGGATTTTCAAAACCCAATTCCTACCGGTCGAAGCTCCAAACACGCAATACCACGAATGCGGGGCCACGAAAATTCTAAAACTGCAAGACGGACTCGAAAATGAGCAAACTAGCCGAAAACTGAAATAAATAAATAAATACAAGCGGCGCATGACTGAAAGGAAAACTTATAGGCAATAGGAATTCGGCAACCACCCCGCCGAAACCCAAAGTTTGGCGAAAACGCACTGAAACCCTCCCTACTCCGGTCTGATCGCTACCAAACTGCACAACAGCCCGCAAAAGAGTATAAGGACTCTCGGAGTCACGAAAATGAGGCTCACCCACGCACCCAAAGCCCGGTTTCACGCCGAGGAACCCTCCAAACAAACATGCACCCTGATTTTTCTGAAAAAATTTTGGCCAACCCCAAAATAGTCTTGCATGTCGGTTCTAAGGGCTCCCAAGGACGCCACCAAGGCCCCAACACGGCTGATCGGAGCTATGGACACCGATCAAACCCCAAACCAAAAGAAAACTGATTTTTTTTTTGAAAAAAAACAACTAAAAAATACAGAGGGGAAATAAGAGAGAACGAACCGAGGAGGAGGAGGTGAGCTGTGGGGGAGAAATCACCCAAAATCACCGACTAAAATCCGCTGGAGAAATGGCGAGGAGCTCGCTGCGTCGCTCGCTGGACGAAAAGAAAAGAAAGAAAAAGAAGGAAAAGAGAGAAGAAGAAGAAAAGGGGGGGGGGGTCGTTCTGTTTTAAAGGGGTGGGTGGCTATGTGCCACCACCACCTTTGCTGAGTACACCCCACCCAAAAAATCTTTTTTTTAAAAAACCGCAGGTCTCACAGATGCGTAGCATGGAAATTACATGTAACATGATCTAAACATACCTATTTCCAACTGTTCCTACTTTAAACTTTATTGAGATCGAACTTTAACACAATAAACAAGAGTGTGAATAAACTAAATACTTTGTTTCTGCAGAAAATACCCAAATACACAAAATGTGTCCAAAAAACCAATATAGAGCAATCAAATATACAAACTCCCACTAAAGCAAAATATCCTCAAATGGTATAACACCCTTATGAGCAGTGTGCTCATGAAAGACCTTGGGTGGTAATCCCTTAGTAAGCGGATCCGCAATCATGGAGTTTGTCCCAATGTGCTCTATGGAAATCTATTTATTCTGTACTCTCTCTTTCACAACCAGGAACATTATGTCAATATGATTTGGCGTAGATGAGCTCATGTTGTTGTTGGCATATGGAACTACTGAGTTATTGTCACAATATAACTTTAGTGGTCTTTCAATACTCCTCAGAATGCGCAGCCCGGTGACAAAATTTCACAGCCATAATCCATGATTGGATGCCTCAAAACATGCTACATATTCTGCTTCCATAGTGGAAGAAGCTATGAGAGTCTGTTTGACACTCCTCCAAGAAATAGTTCCTCAAGCTAAAAGATAAATGTAGCCTTATGTGGATTTCCTACTACCTTGGCATCCAGCAAAATAAGAATCAGAATACCCTATGATCTCCAATTGATCTGATTTCTTATATGTGAGCATGTAATCCTTAGTTCTCTGTAAATATCTCATAACCCGTTTGGCTGCTTTCCAGTGATCCATCCTAGGGTTGCCTAGCATTCCAACAATGAATGTTATATCTGGACGTGTACAAACTAGAGCGTACATTAGACTCCCAACAGTTGATGCATAGGGAATCTCTTGCATTTCTTTAACTTCAAGTTTATTCTTAGGGCATTGTTTAAAATTGAATTTGTCTTCTTTAGCTACAGAGGTGTCTCCTGGTTTACAATTTTGCATGTCAAATCTGTTAAGCATCTTTTCTATATAGGTCTTTTGCGATAATCCAAGAATACCCCGAGAGCGATCTCGATGTATCTGAATCCCTAAAACAAAAGAAGCTTCACCAAGATCTTTCATATCAAATTTTTTTGATAGAAATCTCTTAGTTTCGTGCAACATGTCTTTGTTATTAGTGGCAAACAGTATGCCATCAACATACAAAACCAAGAAGATATGATTACTCCCACTGAACTTATGATACACACAATTATCAACTGCATTTGTCTCGAAACCAAATGAGACAATTACTTGATGAAATTTGTGGTACCATTGACGGGAAGCTTTCTTGAGCCCATAGATGGATTTCTTTAGTTTGCAAACCATATTCTTTGGGTCTCCAGACACAAAGTTTTCTGGTTGCACCATATAAATTGTTTCATAAATGTCGCCATTGAGAAATGTTGTCTTAACATCCATCTGATGTAGCTCAAGGTCAAAGTGCGCAACAAGTGCCATCATTGTCCTAAATGAGACTTTCTTTGAAACTGAGAGAAAGTCTCTTTATAGTCGATGCCTTCCCTTTGAGTGAAGCCTTTAGCTACAAGATGAGCCTTATATCTCTCCACATTACCTTTTGAATCCCTCTTGGTTTTGAATATCCATTTACAACCAATGGGCTTTGTATTTTTAGGTAATGGGACAAGATCCCAAACTTGATTGTCTTGCATAAACTTGTACTCCTCATTTATAGCATCTATCCACTTTTGAGATTTAGAATCCTGCATAGCTAAATGGAAGTTGATTAGATCATTTTCCATCAATCCATCATTTTCCTCATGTTCTTGGAGAAAAACTATGTAATCATCCGGAATAACATTTCTTCTTTCTCTCGTGGATCTCCTTAATGGCATTTTCCTTGAGGTTGATGAGTTTGTTCCTTTGGAATATTTACTTCAATTTGAATAGGGAGTTGTTCAACATTGTCTTGTTGAGGTTCCAGATCTGCTTCTTGATCAATGACAGGTACAGAAACATATACATTGTAAAAAACAGTAGTAGGAATCGAAATTGATTCCTCCTCAAAGACAATGTCTCTTACCTTATTTCTCCCGCCAAACTCAACATCCTCAAAAAATGTCGCAATTTTCGTTTCAAAATTAGACCTCATTGCGGGGTCATAAAATTTGTAGCCCCTAGATCGCTCTGAATAACCAATAAAGTAGCTGCTTACTGTCTTGGACAATTTGTGTTCATTTGGCCTATAAGGCCTAGCCTCAGATGGACATCCCCAAATGTGAAAATGTTTTAAACTAGGCTTTCGGCCTGTCCAAAGTTCATAAAGAGTCGTGGCAGCTGCTTTAGTTGGTACTCTATTCAGGATATAAGCTGTTGTCTTTATTGCTTCTCCCCAGAGTGATTATGGTAAGGTAGAATGACTAATCATACTCCTCACCATATCCTTAAGAGTTCTGTTTTGTCTTTCAGTGACACCATTCATGCTAGGTGAACCTGGCGTGGTGTACCGTGGGGCGATTCCACATTCCTCTAGGAATTTAGCAAATGGCTTTGGACGTTGTTCTCCTAAACCATCATATTTGTTGTAGTACTCTCCACCACGATCAGATCTAACGCACTTAATTTTCTTACTGAGTTGGTTTTTAACTTCAGTTTTGAAAGACTTGAATACATCCAGTGCCGCTGATTTCTCATAAATGAGATAAAGGTACCCATAACGTGAGTAGTCGTCTATGAATGATATAAAGTATCGTTGACCATTCCAAGAAGCCGTAGGGAATGGTCCACAGATATCCGTATGTATCAATTCTAAGAGGTCTGAAGATCTATTAGCACCTAATCTCTTTTGTTTGGTCTGTTTTCCCATAATGCACTCGACATAGACATCTACGTCTGAAAAGTCAAGTGAATCCAAAATGCCTTCTCACACAAGTCGTTCAGTTCTAGATTTGGATATAAGACCCAAACGACTGTGCCATAATTTCGCTGAATTTTCTTTGTTTAGCTTGCGTTTAGTACCTCGTGAATCCACATGCAAGGTTTCATTATATGATGCAATAGTATCAAGCAAATATAGGTTATCAAACATACTTAATGAACCAGTACTAACAATATTTGAATTCAATGAAAGACTAAACTGATTGTTTCCAAATGAACAATTATAACCAGATTTGTCCAATAAAGAAACAGAAACCAAATTCCGTCTAAAAGACGGTACAACAAAAGTGTCTTTCAAATCCAAATAAAAACCAGTTCTCAACAATAACCTAAAATGCCCTATTGCCTCAACATCCATCGACTTCCCATCGCCCACAAAGTATTTGGGCTATTACCCTATTAACCTCATAACAGACTAAAATAAAGAATGTACCTTTCTTGGCATGCCAAGCATGATACTTATTACATTCTTTCTTTCCATGTCCTAGCTTTCTACAAAAGAAACATCATTGATTTTCCTTAGGTTTCTTTTTCTCCGGACCCTTAGCAGTTTCATTTTTCTTTCTTTTCTTGCCCTTATCCTTAGAGGTACTTGCCAGATGAGTACTTTCAAATCTATCTTGCTTCAACCTTTCCTCTTCTTGCACACAATATGAAATGAGCTCGTTAAGAGTCCATTTCTCCTTTTAACAGTTATAACTGACTGAAATGTGTAGGAAAAAATATCAATACTAAATGCACGAGCAAGTCATCAGACAACTCGAGTTTTAGTGCCTTAAGTTTGGAAGCAATGTGAGACATCTCCATGATGTACTCCCTTATGTTTCCATTGCCTTTGTACTTCATTGAAATCAAGCTAGCTAAAAGCGTGTTTGTCTCAGCCTTATCGTTTTTTGCAAAACGTTTTTTCAATTTCAGCAAGAAAATCACTGGTCTTAGTTACCCCTTCAGATATTGCGCCTCTAAAGGCTTCCAGAATGTCGCGCTTAATGATCATTAGACTCATGCGATTAGAGCGTTCCCACTTCTCAAAGTTCCTCATTTCTTCAGAAGAACTTTCAGCAGTAAGAGTAGTGGGTTGCTCTATCCTTAGTGCAAGGTCTAGATCCATGCAGCCAAGAACGATTAAGACGTTCTTTTTCCAATCCTTGAAGTTTGTCCCATTAAGCATGGGAATACTGTTTGCATGAGCAGATATTGTAGTAGCAGACATAATAGCTGTACAGAGAATAAACCTAATGAGCATGCATGTTCACATCATAATCTTAATAAACAATCTTTAAATTCAAACAATTATGGAATACATCTCATGATACTTAGCACAACATTAATATAAAGTCTTTGGACAGTAATATTAACTTGTAAGTGGTACTCTTGGTGTGGTGATCAAATATTGACAATAAACCATGTCAAACAATAAGTCTATCTTTGGATCGACTTATTATTCACATGGAAACCTTATAATTGTCACATATTTATCACTATAGGTGTGTATGCAATTCGGCCAAATATTATCCTTCCTTTGGGCCGGGTAATATCCGCATGAACTCACAAACACAAACATCTTTAACATTCTAAATAAATTAATCTATATAAGATAAGTCACTTTGGTGACATCTTATTTCAGTTAGTTCAATCAAATGTTAGACAAACTATAAATAAGTCATTAGATGCATCCAAAAAAATATTCGATTAACGAACCTAAGTAATGTACCGGATTTACTTGAGGTAAGGTCAATTATTTAATTTCCTGAATTTTTTTTTAATTATCAAGGTGACTCAGACAAATTTTGTTGGGTGCAAATAGCCAAAACAGGATGGACCGATTTTCTGAACTGGACCAGGGTGACCCAGCAGGGTCTGACCCTGTCCCCGTAACCCATCAGACCCAGGCCCAATAACCCAAATATTTTTCAATTAAGTTGTGGCCCAATGAAAATTTCAAATAAAACTTGTTATACACATGGGCCTAATGCGGATTTGAATCTCAACAATTTAACCAAACCCATGGGCCGAATATAGGTTTTGATTTAACCAAACCCTAAATTTTAATCAAGATCAGAACGAAGCAGATCAGAACAAACCAAAACGATCAAGATCTGAACGAAGTGGATCACGATGTAGATCTGAATGAACCAGATCATGCAGATCTGACGAAGCAAATCACGATGCAGATCTGAACGAACCAGATCATGCAGATGCAGATCACGATGCAGATCTGAAAGAACCAGAACGATCTGAATGAAGCAGATCACGATGCAGATCTAAAGAAGAAGAAAAAAAACCCATTTTAAATAAATCCTACCAAAGAAATTTTTAAAAAACCTTGATTTTATGCTAAAAAGTTCATCATAAATTCCATAATCTCACAAAGAATCAATCATGGAGTAGGCTCTGATACCACTTATTGGATATTTATTCTACAGATACAGTTATGCTTCATATTGATTCAATGAGAAGAAAAAAATAATCAAGAATAAAGCGGAAGCGTACCTTGATCCATAATAGCACTTCAAGAAAGGGATGAGTCTTAGCCTTCCAGTTAATAATGTATGTTTCTATATATCTCTCTATAGAAGGTAATTCTAGAAGAAACAAAACATACGCTCAAATGGGGACCATAACCCTGTATTTATAACTGATTGGGTTATCAATTATTCTTACCAATTTCTAATTTGGTCCATCATCAAATTAGAAATTGCTTAAGTGTATCTACACATAAAGCCCTAGTCCAATTAACCATATTAGATCACAATCCATTGGGCTATACTTTAAGATAGCGATACACATTAAATACATATATATGCCCACACATGTTGGATTTTTCCAACATATTTCCCTCCAAAAGTAACAAGTTCCAAACTCTTCTGCCCATTACATGTAGCCTCATAGATGCCATAAAGAAGCTTCGAGTCAGTTTCGAACAAAAACAGCTTCATACCATGTTTGATTTTCTGTACAACATCCATTTTCCCAATGGGAAGGCAAAAACACGTTAGCGGTAACATTCTGGCTTTGTTTTTCCATTACACATGAAAATGAACCCAGATAACTCCTTATTATTTACACTCACCTTTTGCCATTCAGAGATCCCATAATTGCTGAGCGAAGTAGCAGGATTTGCATTAATGTCCTCCTGGATTTTTTCAGCGGATTTCAATCACATGTACCCCGGCCCTTGTGTTCCAGCACAATAATATGGAGCACTAGGAGGAACCAGCCTTACTGGTAGAACATCAAGAGAGCCTACAAATGGCGGAAAGCAATGCGGGGATATGAGCAGTGGCGGATCAATTGGACGAAACAATAAAATTAATTTTTCTACCTGCTTAAATGAAACATGTTATAAAATCAAATAACAAATTTTCAGTGGTTGTCAAGTATGTCAAAAAGCCTAACATCTTGTGTGGCATCCCAACCTTCTGAGTTTCTTGCAAAAACAAAACTCAAAAGTTAATGTACATATATTTGTTTATGATTACCAGAAATTGAAAAAAAATGCTGGATTTCAGAAATTTTTTCAAGCACTACGGGTCATATTTAGACGAGCAAACAATATAATCTACAGTGATGAAATAGCAGCAATTGGTATTTTTCATTGCTCAATTGAAGTTGTGCCATAGAACAAGTGCATGACAGATGATGTAATTGTATTATTGCCAAGTGTTTTCTTTCTTGTGATCTTCATTCATGCTTTTACAAGGTTAAAATGCTTGTTTTGTGTGTTATATTCCTCCAAGTGAACAAAAAATTTCACAAAACTTTGGCTGCCTTGGCATTTTTTCGACAGTGTTCTGCATAAAACATATATTATTTTCTTCTAATATATATATTGATCTAGATAGGGTGTCTGCAATGCTATTATTTTCTCCTTTTATGTGTTCAAATTTTACTTTATAACCATTACCAACTACACTGCATGTTTAAAAAGTTTGTCAATCTTTTAAAATTTATTCTTTTATCATTACTTTTGTTGTAAAATTTTACTATGGCTTCGCAATCAATGCGAACGGTAAAAGGTTTATCTAAATATAATTTAAAATGATCTGAAGCATTGATAACACCTAGAATTTCATAATCTAAGGATGTTAATCCTTGTTCTTTATATTTTTCAGAATTATAGCTACATATTCTTTCTTCAGTTTTAGAGCTATATTCATTGGGTTTAGTTAGCAATACAGCTCCACATCCTTCTTTGCAAGCATCGGTTTCTATAATTTTATAGTCAGACTGTAATGGTAAAGTTAAAGTAGGAAGAGTTTTGCAAATTTCTTTTATAGTTTGTACTATTTTTATATCTTCCATATTAAATTTTTTTCACCATTGGGAGTAGTTTTGCTATATAAGGGACCTATTAATTTACTGAGGTCTTTTATATAATTTCGACAATAATTTAATGTTCCTAAAAAGGATTGTAGTTGTTTTGTATTTTCAATTTTATCGGGATAATCCAATATCTTTTTAACTATATGTTCTTGTAACTGAATTTTTTCATTTCCTATTTTCATTCCTAAAAAGTCTATATAAGTTTTGCAAAGTTCCATCTCTTTTTTTTAGAGATAATGAGTCCATTTTTAACAAATTCATTAAAAACTAGTATTAAATGATCATAATGTGAATCAAGATCTTTAGAAAAAAACTAGTATATCATCTATATGGACAAGAACAAAGTTTTTATACTTACCAAAGATCGTATCCATTTTTCTCTGAAATATAGATGGCACATTTTTAAGACCAAAAGGCATAACAAGCCATTCATAATGTCCTTTAGGACACGTGAATGCATTCCAAGGAATGAATTGTTCTTCCATCATAACTTGCCAGAATCCACTTTTACAATCAAACTTGCTAAAAACTGTGTTTTCTTGGATACAATTTATTAATTGGTCTTTATTTGGTATTAGATATTGATCATCGTGAGTATTATCATTTAATCGTTTATAATTAATAACCATTCTAGTTTTTCCTCTTTTTATTTCAGCATGGTTTCTTACCATAAAAGCAGTACTTCTATGTCTACTATATCTATGTTGTATGACTCCTAGTTTTAAGAGTTCATTAATTTGCGTAGAGAATTCTTCAATATCTACTGGTGTATGAGTTATGGTTCCTGATTTAATTGACATTTCTGGATTTTTGATTTCTAATCTAGCTAAATATTTATTACGAGACCAATATTTTATAAGATTTTCGCCTAAAACTTGGGTTTCTTCTGCAATTCTTATAATATTCTCCTGTATTTCTTGTTTATTATAAGCAAGTTTTCTTTTTGGTTTATTGAAGAAAATATAATATGTAGTTATTGTGCTTATATCTCGTGTAGTTTCTTTATAGAGAGTTTGATTGAAGGTGTAAGTGTCTTCATCGTAACATCCTAAATTTTCTGTTTTGTTCTCAGGTTGTTTGGCATCGTGAATGGTCCCACCATGCTTTTGATCGCACTCGGGTTTGGCATATTCGGGATAGTCTTTGTAGGTTACTAGATTGTGTTGATCAAGTAAATAATCGGTGGGTGTAGTCGTGGTTCGTTTAAAGAACTGGATATAATTACTGTTGATTAGAACACTTCCATTCATATTTCTAAGGAAATTTAGGCCTAAAACACATTTATGATTATGTTTGATTTCTTGTAAACAAACTTGCAGAAGTGGATAATATTCTTCGCATTTACCAAAACTGTTTAGAAATGATATCTGACAATCTCTTAGACAGTATCGAAATATCGTATATGATCCGTTAAAACTTTGTTGATAAGAAGGTTTTGGTAATAACATTCAATATTTTTCTTTTATAAGGTTTATATCAATTTGAGATTTTGAGCAGCTAGTGTCAATCATGGCTGTGAAGTATTTTGTTTCTCCATCCTTAAATTTTATTTTACATAGAATGCTTAATAAATTAGTAGAAGGTAAAATCATTATAGAAGGATCCAGAGTAGAGAAAGATATTGGTGGTTTAACATCTTGTGAGGCTAAGGTGTTGACTATATCGTATTCTATTTCTTTTTGTTTCTGTTCTGATTTTGTCTTTTTATGTTCTAGTTCAATTTTAGTTATCTGATTTTTTAAACTTAAAATTTCTTCTTTTATTTTATTTATTATATTATTAAGTTCATATTTTAATTTTTCTCATTCAAATATATGTTTATCTTTTAAGAATGCATTTTCTAGCTGACTTTGTTCTAGAAGCATTTTGTATCATTGTAAGTCAATATTATTTGAACTATTATCTGTATTATTATTTTCTATTTGTGTTGGCTTGATTTTATATCTGTCTATTAAGCACCATTGACATATTTCATTTTTGCAGTTTTTACATTGATAACGACATTCAAGGCTAGGATACCGTATGCAATGTTGGCATTTATGCTGATCAAAATCGGTTTTATGAATCCACTCATGGTTGCAATCATCTTCTTTTAGCATATAGGTTTCTATTTCTTCATCGGAGAATTCATAGTCAGAACTATTATAGAATTCTTCATGAATATTGTATACATCATCGCTATCAGTTTCATCATTTATACTTACTATATCTTCTTCAAGATTTTCTATTAGATGAGTCCGCGAACTATTTATTTTATTTCTTTGTGGCACTTGTTTGCTAAATGTTGTTCATCTCCACAGATAAAACATTTACATTTTTTTAGAAGGTTTTTTTATCATATTTATCATTTTTCTTTCCTCGAAAAGTTTTTGATTTTTTAAGGTATTTTCTTTTCTTTAGCTACTTTTTATTTATTTTTTCTTTCGTTCTTTCTTTTCTTTATATACCTGCGGAGTATATATTACCTTTTTACAGAATCCATAAGGTTGTTTTTTAAGATTTTTCTGAACTTCAACTTGAATACATTTTTCTTTTAAAAATTTATAGGTATGTTATATTCGAGCTCCGAGATTTCCAACGATTTTATCAGGTAATTTATTCCATTCGTGATTTATTTCCTCACCTAAATGTCCAGGTAATTTTCGAAATAATTTCTCACCTAGTTCAGGATCTAATATTTTTCCAGTTTTAGCAGCAGTGCTAAAATAATCATTGCAGAATTGTTCAATATAATCCCAACTTTTTATTTGCATTTTATCGAGATCAGCTAAAGTTGTATCTCGTATATTTGTATCTCCCATAGAAGGATCTCGACCTATAAGAAGAGTTCGTATAATACTCGTAAAATTATAAGGGTTATCTCCAGATCCTCTAAGTTGGTTGAATTCATCATTATATTCTTGTTTCCAATTATTGTAGAGAAGTCCAACACTGTTTCCTAATAGTGTTTCCATAAAGGCCAACATATCATTTGATGTGGTGTTATGCCATGCTCTAACTGCATCAACTTCCCATTTATTTATTATATCATACCAGTCTTGGGGATTATGTTTAGCAATTTCTAAGATACTTCAAAAAGTAGAAGTTTTTGATAATTCTTGTGTTTGATCAGGGAGTTGTCTTTTACCTTTGAGTTTATATTTAGTATTTGAACTATTATTATTCTTGTATGTTCCTGGTGGAATAGGATATTGTCCGCCGGGTTCATGAGTTTTCCACTAAAATCCTCATAAGCGTTAGGTCTAGGTAGAGCAGAAGTAACTGAGCTGCTTGGTTGATTTTCCATAAATACTTCTTTGAGTATAGGTTTTCTTAGTAACGTATATGGGGGTAATTCTTCTTCTAAGACAGATTCTTCATATTGCATATTAAATTCTTTACCTAGTAAGTTCCTCATTTCTGAAATTGGTAATTTTCCATATATGTTTTCTAATTCCGTAGTTTTTTTATTTACGATATTTATTACTTCATCAAGAGTAAGGTCTTCATCGTCAATTGCCATATGGGTATATTCTATTGTTTCTTCCTCATTTTCGTTAAAGCTACTTTCACCTGATTGTTTAGTATAGTTGTTGAATCTTAAATTTAAAGTTCCATCCTTATTTTTATAAGAATTTTTTTTTTTTGACAAAGATAGATTTTTTCAAGTAATGATTCTATTTTCCAATCTAATCCAGCATATAATTCAGAAGAAAATTGTTTAGCTCATATAGCTTGTATTCCTTTTGTTTATAATAGTTTTTTCTATCAAGTTGGTATTTTGTTGTACTAGTTTCTGATATTCATCCAATAAATCTAATGCATATGAGTAAATTTTCTTCTCCTATTTTCATATCATAGCCTTTAAATTTAATTCTAATTCGAATATTATGATACAAAATTTTAGTCAGTCTCATGTTTGTAAGAAGATTTGATATTTAACAAACGTGTGATTGAATTTATAGTTACTGTCGTTCTCTCTTTCAAAAGCCAATTAATAACACACCTAAATGAAAAAATTTCACCATCAAATAATTTTACTAACGAAAAAATAGTAAATCAGTGATGCAGGTTGGTGCAGTAAAGTTAAACCATTCTAAAGTGCCAATGCTAACAAAAAAAAAAATTTGGTGCAATCCAACGAAAGAGCCGTGCACCCATCGCAATAAAAAATTTAAACCAATCTATTAAAAAAAGAATCACAATGAAAGCAATCTGATTGACTAGTTTGAAAGCGGGATGACCAAATTTTGGAAACAGGGGCGGGTGTTTGAGAAGCATGTGGTATGGTGGTGGTCCCGAAACGAACGCATTATCACGTCGAGGAGGGTGTGGAAGTTCAAAAAACACGACACGAGAAACTCACACGATTCCGCCACGTGTCCCAGAATGTCATCGAATGAGAGAGAACGACCGAACTGTTATGATCCCCAAATTTCAATAACTTTCTCATTTCTTTTGCTTTCGCTTCCCCTCTGTGTGTGATTTGAAATCGAGAAAGTAGAAAGAAAGGGAAAGGGGTGCGGATAGAAGGAATGGCAGACTGGGGGCCGGTAGTGATAGCGGTAGTGCTGTTCGTGCTGTTAACACCAGGCCTGCTGATACAGATACCAGGAAGGAACCGAGTAGTGGAGTTGGGGAACATGCAGACGAGTGGGGTGTCCATATTGGTTCATGCCATCTTCTACTTTGCTCTACTCACTATCTTTCTTATTGCTATTGGTGTTCACATCTACACTGGTTAATCATTTTCCATGCTCTTTTCCCTGTTTTTGGTCTCACTCTCAATACCACAAACAAGAAGAAGATCATCAATCATACTTTGATTTAAGTGGGTTCTGATTAGATGCTGCTTGGGTTGTGATTTTCGTTGTCATGCTCTACTTATTTACTTTGTGGATCTGTTTATACCTGCTCTTGTTATGATGGTGATTTTAATTTATTTTGAGATGGGAATAGTATGGTTTAGATCTATCACTTTTCTATTTCTCATTCATTTTGTTGTTTGTACTCAATACTGTTTTTGTGAGTCGTGACCCCAACATCACCATTTTTGGTGGGTCAGTGCTCATCAAACCTTAGCCCAACTCAAAATCAGTCCAATAAAACAACCCAAGCCCAAACCACCCAATAAGTTTTGGATTTCGATTTGTTTATGCTAATGTAATCCAAGTGTCACAGTTGATGGGTATGTCGTGTCTAATCGGGTCAAATATGTGTTGTGTCAACCCATTTTGACACACTTATAGCACTGATATTAAGTTGTTTAATGAATTCTATTGAAGCAGCTGCACATCCAAAATTAGAAAATTAATTCTAGGAGACAATTGACTAGACCTCTAAAATTTAATAGTTGCCGAGAAGTGGATGTCAATATAACTCTCATTGGTCCAATTGGTGTGGTGGGATAAAGACCATTTCAGTGTGTAGAGAATCCAATTCGATACCCCTTTCTCAAAAGCTTCATATAAATCCAACAACATTCATTTTAATATGTACTATCTTATTCTTTACCAATTCTCAACCCAAATCTTCTTAACCTGCCTATGATGTGTGTGATATACAATGAACAAGAGCTCAAAGTCAGAGCATCTCTAAGGGATCCGCTCAAAATAGTCAATTGAACCAATGGACTTTCCATATCAGAAAAATCTTGCTGGATTTTCCATTTAAATTCCTATTTTAACTTTGTTTCTTCCTTTTCTTATATATTGGGACATCCATTCCATACCTAAATTCTAATAAATTTTGAAAAAAAAAAATCATTTTTTCATTCTCTCTTCAAATCATTAAAATTTAAATAGAATTTTTCAAAAATTAAGAAAATATATATTTAAATAATGATGAAAATGTTAAAATGAGAAATGTGATTGGATGATGAAGAAATAGGGAATCCTTAACACTAGCGTTTGGTTAAAATGATGGTTGATTTTAGCTTTTACCTTCATAGATGCTCTTACAAAGGTTTTTTTTAGCTTTGCCTAAATGAAGCATAACAAAATCAACACAAACTATACAAATTCTACTACTTCTTAATTTGTTATTAATTTAATTTTTAATAATTGTTCATTAAACTTCCGAACTTCTAGTGGTTTGGTGGTTATTACAACAAATTTTTAGGAAGAAGATGACTGCAATGAATTCAGTTTTGTTAAGTTCCTAAACACTGGATTAGTATCAAGGTAATCTTGGTTAGTGAAACAATTAGTATGAGATACTTTGTTCATTCCAAAAGAAATTTCCTCCTTGACCATGTGAACTCAAAAAAATTCCAACGAATTTCAAAAGTTTAATTGCAATTGCTTTTATTTTGGACTCCTGTTACATTACTGAGAAAGAGTTGGAATACTTTGCTCGTTGGAAAAGAAATTTCCTGGATCCACCTTGTTCTTCACTAGTGCCAATCTTCTGAAGTTGCCGTTGAAATACTTTGTGCCCCAAATGCTTGCTTTGTTATAGCTTGTGTTAACTTCATCATTGATGCCTAAATCAAGATCCCTATAGTTGACATAGGCACCCCTTGGAGATTTCGAAACATATTGAGCCATGTAATTATAAAACCTCCTCAACGATTCTATGTGTCTTTGAGATGCACTAGCCCCTGCTTCTTGCCATGAGGTGGTATACTGAATATTGAACAAGTTTCCAGCTCTATGTGGAAATGGAATTGCAGATTCTGAGATTGTATTCATCCTTCCGCCGAGGGGTTCCCATATCATCATGGACCTCTCTCCTTGTAAAAACACTTTGAATATGGCGTCCAAAGCAGTGGTAGAAATGGCTACTTTCACAAAGTCCGATTTACCTTTGAAATGGTTCTTTGATCCTTGAGCTCTGTTTAGTAGGACGCTGGTAGGCTGTTGGGGGTTGCTCGAGTAAAAGTCTATCACCGAATTGATCCAACCCATTTCAGTGCAATCCTTGGCTTCCAATCCTAATTCAGGAAAGTTGTTCTTCATTAGCGGAAGTAGTTGATTAACGCTTCCAAGGTATAAAGACTGAAATATGACTTCAATCGTTGTTCTGCCGTTCACAGACAGGGTTTGTATGATAAGTCTTATGTAAAGGTCTTCATGGATCTTATTTGCAGTGCTCTGCCATTTACTTACAAGAGCTGTTGCTCCTTGTTCTAGTGTTTTGAAAACTCTGAAAACAGTCACTGTTGATGGAACATTAACCAATTGAATTTTCCATGATACAATAACTCCAAAACTCGCCCCACCACCACCTCTGATTGCCCAGAATAAGTCTTCACCCATGGCTTTCCTATCCAGAAGTCTCCCATTTGCGTCAATTACAAAAGCATCAAGAATGTTATCTGCTGCCAGACCGTATTTTCTCCTGATAGCTCCTAAACCACCGCCACCTATGTGTCCTCCTACACCCATACTAGGACAAACACCAGCAGGAAAGCCAAGAGTATTACTCTTTTGCGAGATTTGGTAGTACACTTCACCGACAGTTGCACCGGCCTGGACCCATGCACTTTCATCGGTCACATTAACAGTGATCCTACGTAAATTTATAAGATCAACAATGATGAAAGGCTTGGTAGATGTATAGGATAAGCCTTCATAGTCATGGCCACCACTTCGAACTCTGATTTTCAAACCATGCTTTCTGGCACAAATAACTGTAAATTGAATCTGAGATTCTCTATTGGGTGTAAGGATAAACAGTGGTTTTGAAGTTGCAGAAGACGTAAATCTAAGGTTTTGTATAGAGAAATTCAAGATGGATGAATAGGAAGAGTTGTTTGGGGAGTTGAGTATATTGCTGATTTGGCTTGAAGCTTTGGACTGAGAAAGGCATCTAAAGAAGTTTTCAGAGATTGAATCAGCAGATGTTGATAGTGAGATTGATGAGAAAAGGACTAGGAACAGCAATGCAAATGTTGGGTAACCCATGTTTGCTTTCAATTGGTTATGATCCTGTTAACAATTGACATCTTATTTATAGAATTCTTGGTAACCTTTCCAGCTATCAGCTATGCATTTGTTTGATGTTTTGAATTTTGCAATGACTTTAAATTTGTATTATTGTTTGTTTTTCTCGGCAATGCATGGTGTCCGTTGTAACATGAATTACGCAAAAATAAGCTGTCTAACTACGCGCAGAATGACGGGCCAGTAGATGCAACTCACCAAGATTGTACACAACGCGCAAAGATTGTATATTTTTTTTACAGCAATTGCAGCTTTAGTCACATTTTTATAAGGTGATGGTTGTGCATAAGAATCTCATGAGGATTTGACCCTGTTTAATATATACTAACATCAATTTCAAGCATGTGTTACAATGAAGTTATTTAGAGGACTTTGAAGACGACTATAAAAGTGGAAGATGGACGCGTTGGAGGACTGCAAAGACTTTTGGTGGGTAAGTACTAAGTTCGTTATGTTATCTCGAACGTGGAAATTTCTTGTAGTTGTATGGGAGGGTGATTTTTATATTCTAACGAAAGAGTATAACCTAATACATTTGACTAAATGTAAAAGCAAATAACTAAATATTTTATGCATGCTATATTAAAAAATGAGCCAAAAGACATCTCATATACCGGGCAAAACCAACAGATGCAATGTTTCCAACTTAAAAAAAATAAATTAAATAAATAAACCTAAAATATAAGGGTTTTCTCATGAATTTTCATGACATAGGATTTCATGCAACCAAACACACCATAAAATCTTTATTCTTGTACAAAATTCACCATAGTTGGATCAAATTTCACAGATCTGTATCCACCATAGTTGGATCAATTTATCCGGACCATTTTATTGCTTATGCTCCAGTCTCTAACTAAATTAGTCTTGGTATTTAAATTTTAAAGAGGGATGATTGACTAATTAATTAGAGAAGGGAGACGAAACTTTTATATTCAAGAGCTCCAATTCTAGGCAGTCAGACTTTATAGCCACTTTTTTTTGTCAGGTTTTGTACTTTTTACACTTCTGCCCTTTCTATAGATAATGTTTGTGATTGTGTTTTAAAGATAAAGAGTAAAAGTATAAAAATGTCAAAGCCTAATTAAAAATGGCTTTAAAGTCTGGCTGTCTAGACAAACTAGTTCAAGAGTTAAACGCTCAAGTACTTTATTATTATGTAAACGTTAAAAATGTAAACATTAATTCCACATAAAGACTTCATAACACTAGTTAGAAGCTAATTGCGCTCTTCGTTACAAAAGGCAACGACTACTCCACATCACCATAAGCTAGTTGCAACTGCCCCCTCAGCTTTTCAAAATATTTTAATAAATATTTAACCTTATAAAAAATCAATTATATAATAAATAATACAATATATACTTTTTTATTCAATTATTTTAAAATGTCTCTATTGGTGTAGTAGTTGGAAGATTAATATTTTTAGTAAATGACTCGAGTTTGATACTCTTGGAGCGCCTAGGCCTGTTTAAATATCATAGTTGATGTAATAACTAATTTGTGCATACTTTTATACTTTTATGACCAACAAATACTTTTTTATTAACTCAGGTTCACTCATAATGTTATAGGACATTTTTACCCTTCATAAACAAATAGAAAATTTAATTTTATACTTTTATGACCAACAAAGACTCTTTTATTAATAATTAATTTTTATTTTAATTTTTTTACCTTTAACCCCTCCCACCCCATGTCGCCGGTAGGTATCGATATTAATGATTCTAATTATGAGCAACCAATTATAAGTTTTCATTGACTGACAAGTTAATCAAATTATTATGCTAAGGTTTGGTAAATTTTTCATAATGTAGTTAATGATGATTAGAAATTTGGTTTTAATTATTTAATAAAATCAATTTCATTAAATTGTCATAAATTTGATTAGAAAAGTTTACAGGTACCCGCGTATTACCATTCTTAATGATGATTAAAAATTTAGTTGTAATTATCATTGCTTCTTATTCCATATGTAGTTAATAAAATCAACTTTTCACTATCAAAATTTGATTTCCTATTTTTCAATGCATGGGTACCTGTAAAGTAATATAATTTATTTTCTGTTGCTATTTAGTCATAAGTTATCTACAACATAGCATGACCTAGCCTCAGAGGTAAAATGGGAACTAATATTGAATAAGATAATTTCATGTAAACTAAATAGTGACAGAGAATTGAAGCAACCATTAATTGAAACAAAAGTTGTTTTGCTCTTCAAACTCAGATATATCTTCACAACTAGTCAAATCAAACACATTCAGAGTAACAAAACATTCAAGAATAAAAAAATGTTGACTTGAAAATATTAATGTAGCAATTTCTAGCTAACAAATGTCATAAAATAATTGCTCAAACTGCTCAATAATAATAATGATTAATGGTGTGGGAGGGGTTAACGGTTAAAAAAGTAAAAATAAAATAAAAATAGTATTATTAATAAAAGAGTTATTGTTGGTCACAAAAGTATAAAATTGGGTTTTTTAGTTGTTTAGGAAGGGTAAATATGTCCTATAAGCTTATGAGTTAACATGGATTAATCAAATAGTCTTTGTTGGTCATAAAGTAAAAGTAGACACAAATTAGCCACTACATTCACTACTGTATCTAAATTGTCTATTTTGTGAAAAATTATGCCTTAAAAGTCATTTTCTGTTTTTTTTCAATGCAATTTTATTAGCAATTGCATACATTAAAAAATCGATTAGTTTAATAAAACTTATTTTCAATCCTCTTGAAGCGTATGATTTTTTTATGGCTACTGACAATTATTATTTTTGTCATTGTGACATGCCCCTACTTTTTTTGTTTTCAATGAAATTTGTATATAAATTGCAAAAAAAAAATTAATGAATTATTTATTCACAAGTGGTATAAAACCTCCCAAAAAATATTTGAAATTAATATCTAAAATGATAACTATATAATTTAATTAAAATATATACCGTTAGCCAACTCGTACAAATTTGAGGATCATATAAACCATTTTTTCTATGAAATTGTATTAGGATCTTATTATGTTCGAAAATTTCAGATTTTTTAAAGCTTCAACTAGATATTTATCCTAATTATTTTGTGATTTTAGTTATATATTCTAGTTATTATGGTCATTTGCCCTTGTTAAGGTTATCGTGATTTTGACTTTATTTTGGCTTGAAATTGGACTACACTAGATTTATTTTGGTATATGTAATATACTTTTGATAGTTGTATTTTTTATTAGTTACGGGTTGTAAAAAAAATTTGTTCCGCCCTTAATAATTACTATTATCAACTAATAATTATTTGTCATTTCTCCCCATAACTAAAATTCTAGGTCCGCCACTGCTTGCATGGTTTGTCGTGTGCAAGTGCATCACATTATAAGAATTATTTATTTCACAATAAAGTATTATGAAGGCAGGGACTTTTTATATCACCATATTCCTTCTTTTACACCACCACCATTTTTTACCTGCTGAAAGACACCATTCATAAAAATGATTTCTCTTGTCTCTTTTTTCAAGAACAAGAACAATACAACACAGAGTAGCAGTAGCGGTGTTGACGCCAATCGGTCGCATTGCCCCCTCCCGCCTTCTTTCTCTCATCCTCCGTCATTTTTTTTCTTTCTATCCTCATCTCATTTCTCACCTTGATCTCACAGCTAAGGGGTGAGGGAGACGGCAGTCGACGAGGCGGGGCAACGAGAAGGCGACTGGCGAGGGGATGTGAGCAATGGCGATCGACGAGGCAGGGTTGAGGATAGAACTGTACCCCATTTTCTCACCTAATTTCTTCCTCTTCTTCTCCTCTTTTCTCAAAATTATTTCGCTCCCCCCCCCCATAGGCCTCTATGAGGACGACTTTCCCACTTGCGAGGTGCAAGGGCAAAAAAAGTTTTGCCCTCATGTTGACCTCTGCGAGTGGAGAACTGTCCTCATAGAGGCCTGTGTGGAAAAAAAAAAAAAAAAAGGAAGGTGGTGGCGATGATGGTAGTCTGATGTTGATGAGAAAAAAGAAAGGGAAGAATGGACGAGAAAAAATGGGGCAAGCGAGCAGCGATGGCGGTCTGGAAAAGAAGCGTGACGTCTGAGTGACAACATGTTACTGCTACTGTTGTTGTTTTGTGATCACAGGGAAAAAAAAAGGTGATGGTATCAAACTTTAGGTGGTGGTGTGGAATAGACAGGTAGTGGTGTTAGACAGAAAGGTGGGGTGGTAATGTCAAAAAAGGGAATTAATGATGTCAAAAACAGGGAATTGGTGTTGTCAAATAACCCCTGCCTATTAGGAATGAATCATAGAATTACCTATGGCTAGCAATGGGTTGGTCAGGATGATTTCGAGCCGGGCCATGATGGGTTGGCAGACTAGGTAACTCAAATCTAAACCCGGCCCATAGAGTTATCGGACTTATCTATAGAGCCAAACCCATCCCACTTATAAACGGGCTAACCCGGCCTGACCAGCCACGACCCGTTTATGCGAAACAATATATTTTTATTTTAATAACTGATATAATCAATGGATTTTTCTTCTAATTGCTACAAGTGAAATATCAAATAAAAAAACAGTATTTGATTTAATAGCTATTATAGATTCATATATTCCAAAATTTGTAATATATTCATTTAATTGAAGTTTTAAATCAACTATTTCTGAATTTGAAAATATTATATCAACAACTTGAGTTCAAATCATTTCTTACTAATAAAAACTAAAGGAGATATAATATATACACCAATTTTGTTGTTCACGTGCTCTACTGGTCAAAACAGGTTACACAGGTTCAACCAGAAGCTGACCTTTAACTTAATGGTTTGGCGGGCTAGCTCAAAATAACCCAAGACACGTGAACCCGAAACCATTTATAATGGGCAGTCTTCAGGTTGGGTTGGTGGGCTCAGGCCAAATTGTTGGTTTACCAATATATTAAAAGGGGGAATAGGAAACGAGCGAGGAGAGGGACGTGGCGGGGTGGAAGCCATCCACTCCTCTCGAAATATATGCACAAAAGATTGTGACACACATCTCGAGCGGAATGAACGGTTCCCACCCCGCCATGTCCCTTTCCTTGCTCGTTTCCTCGCTCTCTAGCCTCACTCTATTAAAAATTGTAATTTACGTTATACTTGTTCATGCATGAATGCTAATATTATAAATAAAGTAAAAATAGAAATATATCCATGATGGTATTTGATTTTTAACCCAACGTACAAACTCCAGCTCCAGTCCAGCCTAACAAAAATCTAGTCAGCCACCGAAAATGGGTTTTTGTCAAATACCATGTGAAAAAAAAAATTAGCATAACAAAAGTAATTTGAATGTAGTTGTTGTTTTTTCTAAAAGCTATTTTTAACATCGAAACCCTGCAAAGGAAAGGCTTCAAATGGTAGATAACTCTAGGATGGGGACTCGTGTGCATAGCTCTCTCTCCTCCATTAAATTATTATAAATTAAATTACACATCACTTATTACAAATTAAATCACATTTTTCACTTATTTTTTTTATCAAAATTTACACAATTCATCACACATCTCGAGAAAAATTTAATGGAACACACATATCAAGATAAATCTAACGGTTCGAATTTAAAAGTACAACATTTCGGTCCAAATTTAATAGTACACATACATGTCAAATTTAATTATGCACACATCTCGAAAAAATATATATATGATTCAGCACGTACCTCGAGAAAATTCAACGATTTTTTCATGCATCTCGAGAAAAAATATATGATTCAACACTCATTTTGAGGAAATATAAAATATCCAAATTTAATAGAACATCACATCTCTAGGTAAATTTAACGTTCTAAATTTAATAGTACACTTATCTCAAGAAAAATCTAACGGTCCAAATTTAATAGTTCACACAATTCTATGTAAATCTAACCGTTAGATTTGGGTGAAAGATCAAACTGTTAGATTGTGCTCGAGATACATGTTTAACCGTTTAGATTTTGCTAAAAGATTTCTAGTTAAATCTAACGGTACAAATTTAATTATGCACTTATCTCGAGACGTTTGAATTATTAAATTTGGAACGTTAGATTTTTCTCAAGATGAGTGTACTATTAAATTTGGACTGTTAGATTTACCTGGAAAAGAGTGTAATATTAAATTTGTACCGTTAGATTTAACTAGAGATCTTTTACCAAAATCTATCTAATGGTCCAAATTTAATAAAACACACATCTCTAGGTAAATCTAACGGTCCAAATTTAATAGTACACTTATCTTGAGAAAATCTATCGGTCCAATTTTAATAATTCACACATCTCGAGAGACATTTCTCGAGATAAGTGCATAATTAAATTTGTATTGTTGGATTTAACTAGAGATCTTTTTCCAAAATCTAAACGGTTCAACACGTATCTCGAGGATACTAAACAGTTTGATCTTTCACCAAAATCTAACGGATAGATTTACCTAGAGTGTGTGAACTATTAAATTTATCTAGAGATGTGTGTTCTATTAAATTTGAATCGTTTATTTTCCTCGAAATGAGTGTTGAACCATCTATTTTTCTCGAGATGCGTGCAAAACTGTTAGATTTTAGCAAGGTACGTGTTGAATCATATATTTTTCTGGAGATGACTGCATAATTAAATTTGGACTGAGGTATTTGTACTATTAAATTTTAACCATTAGATTTACCTTGATATGTGTGTTCTATTAAATTTGGATCATTATATTTTTCTCGAAATTAGTGTAATATTAAATTTGGATCATTAAATTTACCTAGAGACGTGTTTTCTATTAAATTTGAACCATTTAATTTTTCTCGAGATATGTGTTAATTTGTGTAGATTTTATTGAAAAAAATAAGTGAAAAATATGGTTTAATTTGTAATAAGAGATGTGTGATTTAATTTGTAATAATTTAGAGAAAGAAAAAAAAAACTGTTTAATTGCTTTTACTTGGATCGAACGGATGGAATAAGTGTGCATGGTGGAGTCATATGCAAAGTGCACATGAACCTCCCTCAATCCAATAACTCTCGTCTCTGCTCTCTGAGGAGTCCAAACCATGATCATCATCATCATCAAAGCCCATTCCCAATATTTTTGAGGTCGGCTACCGTCATGGGCGGACCTACTAATGGGCGAGGGGGAGCAGCTGCCCCCCCTCAACTTTTAAAATATTTTTAGTATATATATTTTAGTCTTAAAAAATCGATTATATAATGTAGAATACAATATGTTAATTGTTTATGAAAATATTCAAACATATCTTTGTTGGTGTAGTGGTTAGAGGTTTATCTCTTTTTGTAAAAGACCTGAGTTCGATACTCTTTGAGTGCATTTTTTATTTTATTTTCAGTGCAATTTTATTAGTAATTGCAAACATTAAAAAATGTTTAGTTTAATAAAAAATTATTAACATTAAATAAATTAATTGTTTTTCACAAGTGATATTAAACCCATAACAAAAAAATATTTAAAATTAATATCTAAAATAATAACGATAGAATTCACTAAAAATATATACAATTAGCCAATTCGTATAAAATTTGAGTCTCATATAAACTATTTTTTCTTTAAAATTGTATTATGATCATATTAGATTCGCAAATTTCAAATTTTTTTTAGCTTCACTTAGAACTTATCCTAATTATTTTGTGATTCTCAATTCTAGACAACCAGACTTTATAGCCATTTTTTGGTCAGGTTTTAAGTTTTTTACATTTCTATCTCTTCTATAGATAATGTTTGTGATTGTATTTTAAAGAGAATGGGTAAATGTGTAAAAATGCTCTAGCCTGACAAAAAAATGACTTTAAAGTCTGGCTGCCTATACAAACTCTTTTGTGATATTAGTTATATATTCTAGTTATTATGCTTGTTTGCTCTTTGCTATGGTTATCAATAGTGACCTTATTTTGGCTTAAAATTGACTACACTTGGATCCAATTTGATATATGCATTGTATTTTTTATAGTTGAATTTTTTTATTAGTTACTAGCTTCAGTAAAAAAAAAAATTGGTTTTATCATTGATAACTACTATTGTTTCATTTGTATAAAGGTTCTGGGGTCCTTAAAACCCAGCTCGCTTTCCAAAATATATATATATATATTTTTTCCATTTCGCCCCCCCTCGACTAAAATCCTGGGTCCGCCCCTGGCTACCGTCACAAAAAAATTGAACGTTCTAAATTACACGTCATTCAAAACTAGTTTTCAATCAAGTCAAAATATTCCAGCACTTAATAACTAAAACATCGTTTTACTTGTCGCTATTACTTATTAGGTGATCAAAACCAACTCAACTACTATAAAATCATTCTAACTGAGGAAACAACTAATCTTCAGTGAGACTAATCACAAAATTAATTCTACGAAGTGTAGAATAACTTTCTACTAGTTTACCATCTACCAAACAGACAAAATTAGTGAGTCTCTCAATGAAGAAAACAAAAGATCATTTCAATAGTGTAAAATGGGGAGGGTGTAGAAACATGTCTATCCAGGCAACAAAAAATGATTGAGATTGAGAATATAAAAAAGAGAAGTTGGGATGGAGAAAGCTAGTACTAACTAAGGTGGTGTTGTGTGTTACTTTGCTTGTGCTGGTTTTCATTGCAGGTAGTAGTGAAGCTGCAGGAAGAGACTCTTGAGATGTTCCTGTTGTCATCCCTGCAGAAGTGAATGCAAAGCAGGAGGCTAATTACCATCCTCAGACCTTGTGGTTCTGGTGGCTCCTTCCCCACCTTGGTTGGCCTTTCTGGCACCACTAAATAGCTACTTCAATTGTGTTCTCCAAACCTTGCTACGTAAAATAAAAGGGTTTGGATGTTGAGTGGGTGTACGCATTTGGGTTCAAGTTGTGTATAGACTCTCTCTGGCGCTGGAAACTGAAATGTAATAAGTCAGCACCTCTAAATAAAGGTTCATATCTTTCTGGTTTTCATCTAATCCTAATTGCCTCACCCGGGTTCTCCCGGGTGGTCTCATGTTGGACAAGGTATGATGATTGATTATTCTGCATATGTCAATGCACATTTTACATTAGTTGGTGTAATCTAGTGATGATTTATGAATGTTCTACAGAAAAATTTCAGATTCGGCCTTAACATTGCAGTGACTGTGTTCAAGGAGCTCAATCCCTTTCTTCACCAAACAAAATTAACCAAGGAGAGACATTAACAAGTGCCTGGTCATGACTCAGTGTAAGCACTCATACTGAACCAAATGCACGTTATGATGCAATCTGATGTGCAGTGGAGATGAAGAAAAGCTCACTTATTTACCACCCTGACTTTCTCAATAAATAACTTTATTCTGATCTTGAAACAGGTAGATTTGTAATTTTATAGTGATGGCGTAATGAGATTTTTAATTTCTCTGGGTTGAACCCAAAAACCTTAGGCCAAGAAACCACTCGACTAATAGCAGAGGGTTCCAACTCTGATGACCCACAAAAATTCAATTTAGGCTTAACCGACCAAGTGTTTCGAGTAATCCTGTAAAGCTGATGCACAGTCCTCGACACCGAATTTCTACAAAATGATCCAAACTCTGTAACCATAAAAGGTCTTTTGCAGGTTTCACAATTCTGCTTCAACTCCTACAAGTCCCATGTTATATAGCATAACCCAAGATTCATTATCCTAACAACTTGACTAGAATCCATATAACAAAAATACCATGAAGGAAAGAAGATAAAAATAATATAACTGAAGAATGAGATTGAGATTACAATAATTTACCTCGGAAATTTTATGAGATATCATTACAGGAGGTTGTACTGTTTTTCAATCGAGGGCGCATACCTACAGGTTCTATAACTATTTCAAGGAGTAACCCGATTCAATGACTCTATTTCAAGGAGTATATATGCATTGACTCTCAAGGGAGCTGCCGCAGAGTGACGTCTGTATATGCTGCTGCTGCTGCAGCAGCTTCATTAAACTATCAATAGAGATCCATGACGTTTTAAATACATGGGGTCCAACTATTTGCAGGGTCTGCTCACAAAAACTTCAATTCTGCATTTGGATAGAAGGGAACTGTTATAAATAGATATGCAAATTTATTACTATTGACCTAGATTATTTTCTTCATTACAGATGAACATAATACAGGTGAACATGCATTGAATGACCAAAACCTATATAATGAAATTTGCAACACGATTGACCAGAGAAGTACAATCTTCAGCAGAACAGTGAATCAGACAGAGTGGAAGCAACCAAATTATAATAGTATCCAACTTAAGTCATCAAGATTGAGCTTATTTCTGCTGTTCAATCCTTTATAACAAAGAAACTCCACCATGGCAGATTCGTGCACTTGTGTATACTGCCTACATATATCACAGAATGCCATCGAGGAAATTTCCATCACAAGATCAGTCAAACAGGTATGGATCTAAATCTAAAAAAAGGGTTTCAGCATAATCCGGATAACCAAATACCAACGAGGTGAAAGGAAAAATCATAAACATGAAACAAACAACATCTCTCTAAGAACGCCCATTTAGTGGCGTGGCAGCAATTGCCAAAGAGGACAAACAAAACTAGCGGTTGTCCTGGGAAGTGCAAGGTGGCCGAATCCAAACCCAAAATACTTGAAACAAATCCCAACAAACTACAAAAGTATAACTGATCCAACTATCCAAGGACCCAAAGACATCAATATGATCTTAATCAGATGTCAATGAGTGTCGACACCTAAAAAACTCCAAGAAGTAACAAATGGAAGCCAGCTTAAGATTTGAGTCATCACGGACAATGTTACTTCCTTAAAGAAGAAGAATGATCTCTGGGTACCAACCTCTTCGACAGAATTTAGTTACAGCGCCCAATAAGGACAAGGGAACATAGATACGTCTAAATTGCAACAACTGACACGGTGACGCCCTGCCATAGAGCGGCTTCAAGATGACCGTCAAGAGGTTGACAAATGATCTGATCGCTTTTTGTTAACTAACAACTACACTGCCACATTTTCCATTTGATTCCTCTTCAAATTCATTGATTTCCTCTTCATATATGATTTCATGATCCTTCTTCAATTTTTTTTAAATCTTTGCCATCATTTTCTTCCTTATACATAAAACTTTTTGCCTTATTCTGATCAGAAAATTTATGCCAATACATCCATTGAATTCCTATCTAAATCAGCCTAAATATCTCCAACATACAAGAATATAATAAAAATGAAAAATTGATGAGCATACAAAACATGAAACATAACACAAAACAATCATCATGTGGTGAATATCGCCGCATAAACAAATCTAATTGAGTAAGGAACATCATATAATTTCATGAATGGGTTGACTGTTTTCCTTGATATAAGAAGAATTCTATCCAATAAATTGCACCCATAAATAATAAGATATCAGAAGCATTACAATTCAGATCCAAGCTAAGAATCTACAACACACAACACAATACAATACAATACAAACTTCACGGAACAATCACATCATATTCTCCAAACCAAAACCAAAACAAAAACAAAGACAACCGATATCATCAAATCATTTGAAACTCAATCAAAAGGGAACAATAGGGAAAATCCCAAACATCGAGCAACGAAAACCCTCACCAGAAATCTCCTTAGTAGAGGTAGCAACAGCAATCCTCGAAGAAGAAGAAGAAGAAGAAGAAGGGGATGACGAAGAACCCATCGTCGAGCAAAGAATAGCCCGACCCAAATTTGATAAATTCGATATGATCCCAACAAAGTACAGAAGCATGACCAATCCAAGCACCCAAGGCATCAATATGAACCCAATCATGAAGGTGACAGATCCACAGAGCATCAAAGCCATTGAAATTCCTAAAAGCAATGATGCGAACCCGGCCGGAGAGACCTTGCTTAGGATGGGTCTAGCTCTTCTTGATAAGGAAGAGGAAGAAGATGAAGAGGAAGTGTTACACAGCAGAGGAGAAGAGGTTGGGGGTAGTTGGGGTGATTCAAGGATGGCTAGAACAAGAGAGCAGAGCTCATAGAAGAGCTTTGACTGCTGATCTTGAGTGTTCATCATGTTTACAACAAACCCTTTGAAGCCTTTTGAAACCCAGACAAAAAAAAATCAATCAAAGCTTCTCAAATTTGGGAAGAATTTACATGAGTGAAGAAGCAGAAGAAGAAGATGGACTTGGTTTGCTTAGAAGCTATAAGAAGAACAGAAAAAAAAGGAGGTTTTTTGGTTTTTGGTGGTTATGGTGTTTTCTTAAAGGAGAAGATAAGTTTTGAAATAAGATAGAGATGACTAAGAGAGAGAGAGATGGGAATGTTAAAATAGACGGGAGAGGAAAGAAACGCGCGCACACACACACACACACACACTAGCAGATTAGATTGTTTAATGGAATAAATACTAGTATACTTTATAGAGAGAGGAGAGACATGAAGACTCATTGAATTCGTTTTATGTTTGGTGGGTGAGTTATAAAGTTTGTTAGTTGATCGTCAATAAACAAACTTCACCATTTTTCTCAAAAACAGAAGAAGCAAAAGCAACAGAGACAGAGGAGACAATCAATTTCACCAAACATCATAGTGAAAGCACTCATCTTTAATGGTTTGCTTCTTTTAATTATGATGAACCAAAACTTTCAGTATGACACCAAATCATTTAATTGCCACATGTGGTTTTATGAAAGAGTTCAACTACCACAGATGATAAACAGACCAAGAAATCAAGAAAAGGCATGTGAAAGATTCACATCTCTATGGGGTAGGTATTTACAGCACTACATTTTTCTTTTTTTAGACTTTAAAGCAGCTCTTCACGTTTCTAAATTTGAGAGGAAGCCATAAAGCTTTCTAGATACCGATGGGCACAAACACCATTTGGATGAATGTGTAATCAAACTCAATGATGAAGGTGCGAATTTCCGTAGGACCCAGCTCAATGACCAGCTTCGTTAGATCAACAGTACCTGGACACATTTGTTTCTTGCTTAGCGATGCATCCAAAGCCGTCCCAGTCAACTTCTGTCATGCAAAATGAACACGGTAAACTAAGGACCACTGTTGTCATGGCCAGAGGCACTCGAATGACAAAGTCGGGATTGAGCAAAGATGGATGTAGACTGTTTAAAATTAGGATTGTATGTGCATACATTTTTCATCATTTTTGTTCACCTTTTATAGCGAGTATTTCACTCATTTACTGACTCTACCGTTCCATGACTATGTCTCCTTTGGCACTTGGCTCTGATTGGGACCCAATACTTAATTGGATCAGGAGTTATGCAAATGGATCTTGGGCTTGTGATAGCCATAGAAATATGTTCGGCCTTATTGTCTTGGATCATGGGAGTTTGACTTACGGATTGAATAACGATAAGGCTGAGCCTGGACTGGATCTGGCTTGGGCATGCTTTAGATCATACTGAGGCCTTTTCATATTAAGGTTCACTTGTGCCACATGTATGGTTGTGATCGTTGACCTTTATTTATTTATTATCCATGCCCGAAGGCTATATTGACCTCATATATATGGCTAACCAAACAGGCTCGAAGGCTACAATATTGTTGCCACTTAATATCCTCGTCGCCTCCATCCCGTATGAAGACTTGTTTTCGCTCCGATTCATCGCCTCCATCTCACATGAAAACTTACTTTCGCTACGCTCTAGTCTAGTCCATCTAAGGAGCTACATTCGTCCATCTAAGCAGCTACATTCAATACCCGAAGGCTTATTGACGGGGGAAAACTCACAAAATCATAACTGATGAGTTTCGAACCCGCGACCTCTCACAAGAAGAGTGGATGTTTGACCAACTGAGCTACAATTTGTGGACTTCCAAACCACTCACTTTTTATCCATTTCAGCTATTTCTTGATTATCAGATAGGTTCATCTCGGTTACTTTGTTGAATCGATGAGAAAATAAAATACAAAGAAACCATGGAAAAGTAGTCAAATGTTAGATGATCAATATATCAATTTGATGTTTCATACAATAGTAAAGGCTCTTCATTTCTTTACCTACTTCTTTGGGAGCAACTTCTTCAATTCGACTTTGTTGGAATTTTCGGCTCCAGGATCAATTACAAACGCCCAATGTTATTAAAACAACAACAATTGACAATTACCACATAATTATACGCTTACACAAAACTCAATTTTTTCCACACACACACACTCTTGAGCTCATTTGTGAGCTACTCTTCTCAATTGATCCAGGGCATTATTTATAGCCTCACAAAGTTAGTAGCAAGATCCTTGGAGAATGCTCTAGATGCTGCCATTTTTTACCTTCAACATCTTCTCCAATCTTCCAGAGAATTCTTCATTTTCTTCTTCTTCTTCTCATATTCTCCACTCTTCTAGAGAATTTCTTCTACTCTCAACTTTTCTAAAAATCCCCAGAGAGTTGGTGTTGATATTTTAACATCCCCCCTCAACACCAACTTGTTGATCTTCACATTTCCACTTGCCTTCACGTTCATACACTATCTTCAAGTTCGCACATTACACTCCTCCAATATCATAACCAATTGGTTCAGGACATAGTTTTCACTTCATCAATTCTATGTACTCCCTTGGCACACATTCTCACAATTTCATGCCCTCTTGGCACTTTCACACTACAACAATTTTGTGCTCCTTTGGCACTTTTCACACACTACATGTTCTCTTGGCACTTCCATATATAACGTGCTCTATGACACCTTCACACACAACATTCACATGCTTCATGGCACAACAAGGCTTCATCGATCACCTAGATTTCCGTAATATAACCATTTCTCTACGATGTGGTGAGATAACTCAAATGCCTCAGAACGTGACTTTACGCCCTTTATCGACGCCTAAAGTCACCTCACATCATGATGGCCAAAAAATTACTACTTAAGATTCACATATATTTATTATGAAAACATGTTGGGTCAAGATTTACTTGAGGATGCTACACTTTCAGATAGCCAAGTTCAGAGCTAAACCTCGTATAGGTGTGCCAACCGCCGAAGAACTTTTCCATCTTCAAGTTCCTACGAGTTTCAAAAAATGTAAAAGAATATAAGGAAAAAATAACCAAACACATTTTACAATAGGTATTTCTACATGTTATGGAGAACAAAGATTTGAAAACATCTTAGCCTTTAGTCAATTTTAGAGCAGTTTTTCAAGTTATTTTACTGAAACTAATGGTGGTTCAAATCTGCTAAATACTCTACTATTTTATGAAAGTGGTTCATCTGAACTGATAGAGCTTGTTCCTTAATGATCCAAGGATAAATAGAGACCATAAATGATGGATCCTTGCGATTGGAAAACACTCTCACCTAGGGATGACGGTGGGGCAGTTTTTCACGGACATCCGTCTTGTGTCATTTGGGGCGGATTAGATTTTCCTTAACAAATTTCGGGGCGGTTTTGGGCCTCAAAATCATATCTGTCACTGTTTTTGAGCGGATACGGATTTGGCCATATCCGCCTCGCAGATATTTGTTTATGTATGGGGTTGATGTGGATTTAACTAACCTAAATAAATAGGTTAATTTAGCCCACTTGTAATAACCGCAAGTGCACGGTGCCTAACTGGTAGACAATGGCAAGTACGGGTCGATCCCACGAGGAAGGTGAATTAAATTGAATTTTAGAAATTATCTAAACTAATTTGTAGGAAATGGGGTTACAACATTTTTAAAACTAAACTAAAAATAAATTAAAAATAAGAAAAATAAAAGATAGATGAGATTTATTTTTGTGGGCTTGGACTCACCAATGAGTTAGCAAAATTATTGAAATCTAAATTACTGAATTTAAAAACGAGAAGTGTTAGGGATGAGAATCCCTTGCTTACACCAAATATGTGATCGTTAAAATTCAATTCAACTTATATCATGTTTCTATCAAACATTAACAAATTATTTCAAACAAATACGCTATTACCAAGTATTAAGTGTCTTTTTAGGGCACACTTAATCAAAATTTAAGCTTAATATTTTTAGCACGTGCTTTGAATATTGAAAATGGTAATTCTAACTACCAAACATATCAAGTTTAATTTCTCGAAAATGAAAGGTGAAAGCAATTTATCAAAATTCAGAAATAAATTGTAATTAACAATTAAGCACACAATTCAGTAAAATAAATCAAAATAACTTATACAACCCATTTAGTTTGTCACAAACTCAATGTGGTGGCACTCAGCAGATCAGCAGATGGTCCGAACACGAATCCCGAGACAAATGGTCCCAAAACGCTCAGTGGTGGTACAAAGCAGAACCGGGGGTGTGAATAGTGAAAAACTGAATTTGACTCAGTCTCCTGCCTCTGCTACAGTACCGCTTTCGTCTCCAACGTGACAACGCCGCTCACGAGCGTCCTCGTCCTCCAATTATCTCCAGAACCTGCAAAAAAAGAGTGAGATGTAATAAGAAACTCCCAAACAGAGATAGAGAACAGGAAGGAGACTCCCTGTTTCGGTTCTTGTTTCAGCGATGGTGGTGCGCCGCGGACGAGCCTTTCTGTGGTGGTTGTCCGGTGGCGGAGAGATGGTAAGGAGGCCTGGACGAAGAGAGGACAGAGAGAAGAGGAGGACGGCCTGCCTGGCTCTATCGCGAGGCGGAACAGAGCCGCGGTGAGGCTCTGTTTCCCGGTGGTTGTGGTGGTGTTCTCGGTCTGTTGTGGTGGTGCTCGTGTGGAGGTGATGGATGATGTTGGTTGATGGATGATGGACAGGGAGAGAAACAGGATCAGTGATGGTGAAGATTTGACGTGAAACAGGGTTGACACGCCCTTGTTTAACGGTGGTGGTGGTTGTGCTGTCTGGAGGTGGAGGTGGTGGTGGTGATTGCTGAGTGAGTGAGAGATGGATAGGTGGTGATGGTGATTGTGAATCACCTTGAGAGGAAGAGGTTTTGATATTTTTCTAATTCTTTTTTCTTCCCTTCTCTTCTTCCATCTTTTCTCACCCTATTATCTTCTATTTATAGAAAATTATCAAGATGAATAGGGATGAAATGAGGGAATGATTCATCAATGTATAATTTGGAGAAGATTCTTTGGGTAGGGTTGTGTTTGGCATTGGGTTTGGGTTTAGGTTATGGATTAGGTTTTGGGTTTAGGTTTCGGGTTTAGGTTTGTGACCATTAGCTTTATACCACCGTTAGAGTTGACTAATTGTCGTTCCTTAACTTGTCGCCTTAATATGATTTCATCGTTTACGCTCACATTCCTACAAAGACATGAAAACGAAATAATTACTATAAAATATAATAATCGAAATACTAACATGTATAAATTAAGGGATATATTATGTAATAATTATGTGAATATCAAGGGTGAACCTTGTTAATACAAACTCCAACATCATTATTAGCCTTTCAATACTTAAGGAGTATAAACTCTCCAAGAATACCTCATATTCTCTTTCATATTCTCAATTATTTAATTCTCAAAGACTCTAAATCCTTCAACTATCTCTCACTCTTCATGTCATTTTCTCCCTTCCACTCCTTTTTTCATTCTCTCTCTTTGACCCTATCTTGTCTTGCTGCAAACATCAAGCAGAAATGAGCAATCGAAGAAGAAACTTAACATTTAGATTTACCCAAAAAAAAACCAATAAACCCATCGATTCATTATTTCGTGTATCAATCAAATATGCTGCCAGTGATTTGGAGTTTGTGTATCCAATATGCTGAAGAAACTATAGTGGTGTTGCTTCTTCTTCAAGTCTTCGGGCTGATCGTTTGATCTCCGGCCTGTTCTCGTCTCTTTCGAGGCCAGGATAGTTGCGGTTGTCTCTTTCGTCTGATCTTTAGTTGGTCTGATTTTGTCGGAGATTCAGTGCCATTGCTAAGGATTTTTAGGGTTGCATTGTTAGATCTGGAGAAGATGGAGGGTGTTTGATCTGAAGTCAATTTTTTAATGGATTTAATCGGGCAGGGCGGATATTCTTCATCCGTGACGGAGCGGAGACGAATTTGCATAAAAAAATAAATGAATTTTGGGGTGGATTTGGTGATAAAAAAATCTTGCAATGCGGAGATGGATTTGCCCAATTCTGCCCCAATCTGCACCATTGTCATCCCTACTCATACCTACAATTTTACAGTGCAACATTATTGGGTAAACTATTTGATAGTGTCGTCCCTCTAAAAGCTAGTGTATAAGAATTTTTTCAGCAATTTTCATCTTGTAAAATGATTAAAAAAAAAAAAGTAACACAATGTAGCCAAACTAGTATAAAGTAGTATTGCAATTTTTCATCTCACATGTTTTATCAAGGCTAAAAGAAATGGAGAATAGATCTCTTGGCCAAATGTACGATGCCACTTGGGAAATTATTCTCAAGGGCGTGGTGGGGCGTGAGGCGCCATGATCCGCCTCTAGAGCCTTGACAAGGCGAAGGGCTATCGTGGCGCAACCTTTTGTTTATAGGAAAAGAAATTTAGTGTAGTAACCTCCATTTTAACTCCTATAAATCTACAACATGTCACTTTAAAGTAAAAATAAAGTCGCTGCAGAGGCCCCTTATAACATAGTTAAAAAGTTGCATTGTTTGAAATTACTAGGATGATACATGTCTCTTAATAACAACAATGACTTTCGGGGGCAGTAGAGCCTAATTGGTAAATCCCCACACCCAAGCTTCGCGGGTATCTAAGTTGAGGACAATATTGTTGTTTGAGACATGTTCGTTGGTTAACAAGTGGTATCAGAGCTGAAGGTTGGACTTTTGGCTTGACGATTTGGAAGTGCAAGATAACGCCTTGAGATGAAGCTTATACCGGTCCGACTCAAGTCTCACCAAAGTGGATATTATTGGAGATGTGACTCAATTTTGAACGTGCAATTAGTCTTGGAAGTCACATCGTGTAAAGTTAACAAGGATGAGACACGTTCGTTGGTCAAGAATCTTGTGTGCACGTTGTGTTGTGGTGTCGGAGGGCTTCACCATCTTTACCCTCGGGTCCAACAAGTGGTATCAAAGCCAATATATCGGCCTTGAACTTAACGAGTTGGAAGTGCACGGTAACACGCTGAAGTTGAGCTTATTATTTGAAGGCTCAAATCTTGCCAATGTGGAGATGTTGGAGATATGGCTCAATTTGAGCGTGGAATTAGTCTTTAATGGTTAATGAGTCACATCATGTGAACTAAATAAGGATTTGACATGTTTCTTACTAGCAAAAAGGCCATTGGGGCAATAGAGCCCAATTGGTAAAAACCTCACACTTCATGATGTCCGAGTGTCTAAGTTGGAAACCATATTGTAGCTTGAGAAATGTTTAGTTGCAGACAATCTCTTGCACACGCTGTACTATGATGTTGGGGGGTTTCGTCATCTTCACCTCCAAACCCAACACAAGTATGAAAAAATAGCTAAAACCCATTTTCTCTCAAGAGGTGAACAATGGAATAACAAATATAGAACATTTGAACAGTAGTTGAACAAGAAAATAAAACACTTGAACACTGGCACGGGATGAACAATGTAGCAGCATCCGACACCCTTGGCATAACCACCACTGCCACCAGTTGCAAATCAAGGTTACTATTGACTCAAAATTTTCATGTATGGAAAAAAATTAGGAGGTTGGAATGTATAAGGGAAAGTCGGGGAATGTGAAGTGAAAATGGTGAGGAGATTAGAGAAATTAAGGGTGTTGTTAGACCCTCAGTAACTTGACATGAATCAGTTAGCATGTTGATGCATACATGTGTGTGTAAGGTTGTTAGAGTAGGACTGGAAGGCTTTGTTGGACGGATCCAACAATTTGTGGCTCTAGTAGGGATCATCAAGTTCGGATGCTAAATCATTCCATGTGAATGGATGGTGAATGTTTGGCGTAGGTACGCTATGCATGTGTATGGACAGTAGCTGTGCACTGTCCATGTTTACTTGTTGTTTCCTTAATCGTTGTATGTTGTGTACGAATAGTTTTTGTACAAAGGATTTGCCCGTAAAATATGTGTTTTGTATGAATCTTGTAAGGATTGTACTAGTAAAAATGCAAGTTGAGGTCAGTTTAGTAAGGAGTGGGCTAAGTTAGGGGTGATTAGGGTTGAAAATCGAACCGACAGTTCAATTTTTCACTAAACCATGATCCGAACCGACTTTAATCGGTTTCAAAATTTTTAAACCGAAATCAAACCGATCATTAACAAAACCGAACCGATTCTAAATTATGCAAATCGTAACCGAACGGACTAAAATCGAACTGATCGATTATTTTAAAGATATTATATTATTTTTATATAAAATATATCTTATTTATTATGTATATTTGGTCGGTTCGATTTTGTCGATTAAAATTACATAGAAATCAAAAATCGAACCGACCACTTCGGTTTTGAATTTTTTAAAACCGAACCGATCGGTTCAGTTTTGATCGATCCGGTCAGCTTTTTGTTCAACCCTAGGGGTGATCTAGTACCCATTCCTAATAGTCTCGATCCCAATTGTTATCTTATGTGACCCCAAATGCTTAATATCTATATTAGGGAAAAATATTCCTTAACCCGCCTCAAGGGGGTTGCAAACCTAGTGCAAGACATGCGCTAGTCAAGTGCCAAGCATGGTCTAAGCATGATTGTGACAAGTTGGGAAATAATTGAGAATGCTCATGAGACAGATGAATAACTAATTAAAAAGACATGTATGCACGAGCCAACGTGCTCGAGATGGACTGACAAAACAAGAATCGGTTATGCTTGCACGATGCAAGCTCGGTATATGCATGGATATTTGAAGAGACTTGGATGTTGGATTAATATGTGTGAGCAGACCTAAGTAGTGATGGGTACTCGCAAGGATGATGGTATACGTGTGGTTATGGACCGAGGCTGGAGTATTGGTTGATCATGTCAGAGTATGAATGTTCTCACCCTTGGGCTCAATATGGATGTTAGACCAATGCTTGCGAGCGTGATTTGAATGTTCAAACGCATGAGGCATGCATTTACATATGTGATGAAATGTGTTGGATAGGCACTTACTTGTCTGGAGGCAAATGTCTGATTCACATATGGATTTTTTTAGTTATTGCATATTTGAATGTTGTAACCATTTTATAAGGCATTTGAGAGGAATTTGCTGGAGTAATCTTTGTGTGGTTCTTGTAACCCATTCAAAATGAGTTGGTACTCATACATCAAGACAAAAAACTAATGGTTTATCCCGAATTACTAGGTGTGTGTTTGTGCTTTTTATGTGGGTTAATTCATATGCAATGTAATGTGTTGTGTAGGCTGAACTAAGTAGGAACCTCGAGGCCTCGCAGGGCGTAATTATATTGTCTCACAAGGCGTAATTAAAGTAAAAAAATTAGTATAGAAAATTGCTCAGTTATTTGCCCTGTGACAGATGCCATGATGGGGATTACGCCACTTTCATAAGATCACACTTTAGTTGCTGCCATCTGCAGCTAAATACTAGCTAACTACCTCAATTATATTTAGGATTGTTCTAAGTAGCTCAGTCATGTTATGGGGGGTTTAAAATAGAAGAGAATCTCAGTAAGAAAAAAAGGACTACAAATGCCACAATTAGGACTTTCAAACTTTTGATACATAACACGTTTGAAATGCCTATTAGAAATTGGGGAACCAAAACAAAATCACCCACCCTTTGCATTATCCAAGTAATATAAATTGGTGATCAATTCAAACTTTCATCTCATTAAGATTTAGTAACTTAATTAAATGGTTTATTTAATTCTCTTTTAATTTGTGAAGGATTTTGTTTGGTATGAAATTTTTGATTACCATCCATAGACATTAGTTGATCTTCATCCCTGGACTAGAAAACCTTTTTCTACAATCAAATAGGACAATGCCCGTTTAGTATGACCTAATGACAATTTTCTAAGGACATTTGTTACATTTTATTCGATAAAAAAACTCAGTATAGAAATATGTGAAGTAGTGTCCAACGTATATATTGACATAGTGTCGTAACTTGAGCAAGAATCATAAAATTGAGTAATATCATTTTGGATTACACAATCATATCCAAAAAATCTAGAGTGCCAAGCCCTAGCGCCAGGACAACGTTAGGGGGGCTTTCTGCCGCGAGCCTGACATGCCTGACCTGGCTCTCTAGACAAGTTCCAATCGTATCATATCTCCACTGATCGGATTGCTTGTATCATATCTTCTCTAATTGGGATGCATATGCCTCAACCCAAATCCAACCGATTTTATAAACAAATTGTATCAAGTCATCCCATTTTAACATGAGTGTTACTTCATATAAATATTTGTTTGAACTTATTTGAGATATACTATTAAATTAAATAATGGATATTACATTAATATGAATAATTTGTCCAAAAGGAAAACAAATAGTTTCGTGTATATATATATTTTTATGAAGATCATAATGTATAACATTAAATCGTTATGTGAAAATTTGTATATTTTCGTTCAGTTTAAGATGCATAATATTTTTTTAAATTCAAAATTATAATCGAAATTTTTACTTTTTTCTCCAGAAAATGAAATATTTATTAAATAAATGCATTAAATTGTCTCGAAAAACAAAATCACAATATTTGATCTTCAAGCAAAAAATCATATAAGCTAACACCAACAAAGCTAAACAAAATAAAATCAAAAGCACTTGCTAATGTTGAAAAACAAAATTCTCACGTAATATATTAATAAACAAGAGATGTTTTTATAAGCTTTCTTAACCATCAAAATAATTGCAAATAAACTAAGAAAAATTGGTGACGGTTAAACAAAATTCATTTATCAATCTTGTTTGATCAATCTACTAAAATTTTAGAAATTATATTCTAGAGATCGAGGAGGACTGGATTAATTGTGGATTTTATAGTTTAGCAATATGAAAATTCTTTAGTAATATAAAAACTGGTGTTTTTTGTGAAGTTTCTAAAGGGCATGCTACCAACTGCTACAAGTGTACTAGCAAACCATCACACAAAAAATTGATCGTTATGTTCCTTTTTCGATTGTTATAATAATTATAAGGAAGAAGACTATCATCCCTTCTTCAGGTATGACTTGGTTCAATTAACAATGTTCGTTGATGTTTCTCTACACCATAGCAGAGCCTTGACAATGTTCGCATTATAGAGCCTTGACAAGGCGAAGGGTTGTCATAGCGGAGCCTTTTATTTATAGGATAGAGAAATTAGTGTATTAACCTCCACTCTAATTAGGGCATGTCACTTTAAAATAAAAATATAGTCCCTAACAACATCGTTAAGGAATTGCATTGTGTGAAATTAGTATAAATTTGTGAAGGATTTTGTTTAGTACGGAAATTTTGACTACCATCCATAGAACATTAATTGATCTTCATCCTTGGATTTAAAATCTTTTTCTAATATCAAATAGGACAATGCTCATTTAGTGTAACCTAATGAAAATTTTATAAGTACCTTTGTGACATTTTCATTTGATAAAAAAACGTAGTATAGAAATATGTGAACAAGTAGTATTCCATTGATATATTGATCTAGTATCGTAACTTGAGCAAGAATCACAAAATTGAGTAATATCAATGTGGATTGCACAATCGAATCATATCTCCCCTGATTGGGTTGTTTGTATCAATGTGCGTCGACCCAAATCCAACAAATTTTATAAACGGATTGTATCAAGTCCTCTCATTTTAAATAGGAATTCTAAATGGCGAGGAATTGAGCGAGGAAACCAGTGAGGGGGGAGAACCATTCACTCTCCTTGGGATGCATGCAAAAAAAGTCAACACACACATCCCGAATAGGGTGAATGGTTTTCCCCCTCCACCTCACTCCCCTCGCTAGTTTCCTCGCTCATTTCCTCGCCATGCAGCAAAGCTCCATTTTAAAACAAGTGTTTACTTCAGATAAATATGTCAAACTATAATGTAGATAATTTTTTTTCTTTATTTTACAAAATTAAATATTTGTTGAAAATTGTAATAGGATGTGGGTGCTCTAAGACATCATCTCCACTCGATAAAATGACTAATTTACCCCTGTGGCTAAAGGGTATAGAAACGGAGAAGCTAAAATGTGACTGTTTTTTCAATCTCTCTCAGTTTGAGAGTCTTGGAAGGAAGCTATGGAGGACGACAGTTTCAAACTTCGAGTCGACAAGATCTTCGGCTCGTTAACGAAAATCCCTTCTGCGTCCTCATCGTCTCTCAGCTCTCTCTGGTCTCTCACAGACGAAGAGGTCGAGAAGAGGGAGTGGAATCGCGAGCGCGGCAATACCATAGACAGAGAGGACAACCCTTGTTCCTCGTCCTTCCATGGGTTCTCTTCCAGAGACCGAATTAGGAAGCCCAAGAACCCTAGAAAGTTTCTCGAAGATGATCTCGGTGACCTAGATGATGAGGAAGAAAGGGGTGGTGGGGGTTTGAAGAATCAGAGTGAGGAGTGGGATATTCGGTCTTCGATTGGGTTGGATTGCACTTTGGACAATGAGGTATGCTTTGTTCCTAGTAAAGTTCATTTTTTATTTGTGTTTTTAACTTAATTTTGTTATACTGTTAGGTTGAAGTTTGTGAAAAATTGGCTCTGTTAGCTGTGGGGATTGAGAGAACGTGTTTAGCTTTAGGACAAAGGGTTGTCATTGTTTTTGTTTTGAAAGCAGGGTTGTCATTGTTAAGTCTAGATGAAATCGAAATATATGCAGGCTACACTTGACACCATTGAATCATATGAAAAGGTATCCTGGAACATTTTACGCGATAGTAAACCTAGAGACCAGCTGACCTACTCTTGAAACGATAGTCAACTTGATGTAATTAGGGAATTTTTTTATAACTGGTTCATAACATTGAAACCCAATTGAGCTCCCAGTTCACTAGGTACAAGTGACCCAATTACCTTCCTTCTAGTACTAGGAGAAGCTAGGCACATCTGCTCAACTATCACATTGAAAAGAAACAGAAAGATGATGGATGGCGGAGTATTGGTCTCCCACTTCGGAAGTGAGTGAACAAAATAGCTGGGGTATGAACACGTTATTCTTTTGAATGGAGTAGTAACATGCTATTCCGTGTTAGAAGTTTTTCAGCTATTATGTAAAAAAAAAAAAAGAGCTCAATTATGTAAAAAAATCTGTCAGTGTCCTTCATTGTTTTTGGAGTCATAATGGCTTGTTGAACTAATGTTACAAATAATCTTATTTAAAAGCACAGAAAACTTATGATAGAATTAGCTTTAGAAATCCATTGGGATAATATTGTTAAGGTTGCAGCATCCTCGAGTTATTCGCAAGACTTTCATAATCTTTATGTACCTTTTCTACATTCTAGGCGTTCTTTATGTATTTGGTGTTTTCAAATACGTGCTGCATGCAACAAGCTGTCTACTCCAATTGTTACCATTTAGCTTGGATTTTTAGCAACTCTTATTTGCTGGCACAATCACAGGATGAAGAAGATGAATTTGACAAAGTTGCTGTTGGCAGTGAAAATGATGGCGACCGTGTTTATATGAGTGATGTTACTGATTATGAGCCGTACTTAAACACTCATAATGTAGTTTCCGAATCATTCGAGGAGCACACTAAGGACCCTCGCGCAGATCTCTTGGCTGCAAGAATCAGACTTAAAGCAGAAGATGAAGAGGTAGTTGGTATATTTGGTTCTAACAACAAGGTTCTGACTGCTATAGATTCTCAACTAACTGAAGATAGCCTCCATGACCCGAAACCTATACTGAAGAGGAAGGAAAACCAGTCTGATGCAAGGTCACAAAAACGTGTCAGATTTGACCCTGAATGTAAGAACGGCCAAGATTCCATGATGGTTATCTCTTCAGTTGAACCAAGTACAAATGGAGATGATTGTTTTTTGTTCCCCGAAGACTCTCTTGCAGTCCCAGATTACGTGAGCAATCCTTCTAAGTACGCACGATATGCCTTTGATACAGATAATGAAGTTGGTGAAGTATCTAATCGAAAAGCTTACATGACCTTCCTTGATACAATAAGAAAGGCAAAGAGCACAGAATCACATGAAGAAGCCCCGGCTGCTGATTTTTCGAAATCCATAACTTTCACTCCTAAAAGGAAAACAGGCGAGGCTTTGACAATGAAAAACAATTCTGAAATGAAACAAAACCAAGAAGAAGATCCCAATGGACCTATAAGCAGAGGAGGGCTTCCTCTCAGCGTTCCAGCTATAGAAGCCCAAGAAAATGAAGCCTGTGCAATGGAAGAGGATGAACCGGAAATTGTTGCAGCAAATAGAAGTGGTAGTTCTCAGAAACCAGGTCGCCAGTATCGATTGAAGGCCATAGATGCAGGTGATGATTGGCTCTTGTTGACTGAATAGGCTTACCCTGCTGGTACCATCTAACAGTATTTGCCAAAGGTTATTGTGTTGCAAACTTCATTAGTTTAGTTCTCCTGGAATTTGTCTTATTAATGTGACTGTAGTTACTTATCTGTTGTGATTAACTAGGATGGCAGAAGAGTTGTATACTGCCTAACTTCATTATTGCAATGTCAGGTTTTGGCTAATTTTAGCTATTAGAGGCAAAAGTTTCATCAAGTGTTGTGAAGAAACTTTTATCTCCAGTCATATGATTACTGCATCCTGAATCAAGATACCACAATGGCTTTGAAAGATTCACCTTACCCTCCTCAGAAGCTATCAGAAAGCCATCCTCCTTGTCTCCTATGCAAGCCATCAACAACATTTCTTCCTCAGTTTCTATGTAATTTGCCTTGAACTCTCTGTTTCGTCGAGGACATTCATATTGGAAATGCCCCAGTTCATGGCACTTGAAGCATTCAATACCAGATTTGTCAAAGCTAAACCTGCCTCTGCCACGTCCTCTTAAACCTCCATGTCCTTGTCCTCTTCCAGGTGAAATTGTTTCTTGACTAACCGTCAGTGCCTGCTCTCCAAGGTATGTCCAACAATCCGTTGCTCGTGGACAAGCAGGCTGCTTTGGAGCTTGTCTATTGACATTGCATCAATCTCGTTCGACTCTTCAATAGAGCATACCACATAGTCAAACTTTGAGATCATAGACCTCAAAATCTTCTCAATGACAACTACATCATCCATCCTTTCTCCATGGATCCTCATCTTGTTTGCCACAGTGAGGGTTTTAGAGAAATATTCATTTACTGTCTCACCAACCTTCATTTGGAGCATTTCAAATTCTTTCCGAAGGGCTTGAAGCTGTGCACGCTTCACTCTTACATTGCCCTGGTATTTCTTCTTCATGGAATCCCATGTCTTTTGCAGTTTCCTTCTCCAAGATCATTTCAACCACATATCTGTCAATGGCCTGATACAAGAAATTCTTGGTTTTGAGATCCTTCAACTTCTACTATCCTACTTCTTTGAGCTGCACCTCAGTAAGAGTGGTTCCTATTGGATATTGTGTGATTCTAGTCTCCACCAAGCTCCAATACTCCTTCGACCGGAGTAAGTTCTCCATCAACATGCTCCAATGATCATAATGACCATCAAACTTCGGTATAGTAGGTTGAATAAAGTTGCCTCCCCCTGCTGCCATTTATTGCCAACAACGGTAAGCTAAGAAAACTGCAGCTTCTCAAGAACTAGACCCCAATGTTTGCATTGTCTACTACGGTAAGCTAAGAAGACTGCGGCTTCGCAAGAACTAGACCCCAATGTTGGGGCTCCGATACCAGATGTTAACACGCTAGGATATGAGAGTGAAGAAAGCAAGTGAACTCTGGAAATTAGAGTTATTTATTCATACGAAAGAGTGGCTATAAATAGCATTTACATCATACTCTGGTTCATAAGAAAAAAATAACTAAAGGTGCTGAAATCCCATGAAATAATCCTAAGATCATGGGATGACTCTAGCAATCCTAAACTTATGGGATGACTAATTCAAATTCTAAACTGACTCAAAAGACTAGTTCAAATCCTAAACTAACTCAAAACTAATTCAATCTATGGAACAAGTAAACAAGTACCTGTACTTTAACACATTCAGGAATATACACGTTGACAACTTGTACATACACAAAGATCTTTTTATTAAAAAAAAACTTGAATATTGCTGATTAAACGAAGAGCGTCTTCAAAGGTATCATGGTGGGAAGTCGAACGACCAAGGTTTTGTAATCACTCCTAACATGGTTTTGCATATATATTCAAGCTAACTGACATAGATTGAAATATATGTGCCAAAACTTGTCACTCAAAAATATCGGAAATGTTGGACTCCATGCTTATTTATTGGGTTCCCTATAGTTTCTATATACAGTTTGTCTGATTTTTCATTTTTCAACCCACGAGTAAACTGGAGAATGCATACCCCCTCTCTCATTTTTCTGTAATGGATAATGCAAGTCTACACTTTATACTGGTTATGAGTGAGTCCTCCCCACTTCCCATTTCAACTGATTGATGCCTGATTCAATGCTGGTGGAGAGATACAGGTCTAAAAAGAAACCAAAGCAAGCAAAGAACTTGCGCTGGTCTACCTCATCAAGATCTCTCAATACTCGAGCCAGTATTTGAATTTAAACAGTCTCCATCATCACAATTAACTCCTGAAGTTGGTCAATCCTACCGAAAAGCCATTTCAGTATCATTTCACGCTTATCATGAACATTTTGTATTTTACCAGATATGTCAGCAGCGCATCCTTTTTCAGTTTAAGGACGTCTCTCAGCTGCAGCTCTAAGAACATAAAACTCACAATCATTAACAAAAACATTGATGCTCTAATGTTAGGGAGTTGAACCAGCTATCTACAGGAAGGGGCGGTAGTACTCTCCCCAAATTCCAGTTGTCCCTTGATCACTTCCAAACAGATATATATTTCTTGAGTGAAACAGCAGAACCAAAGTCTGGAAGGAAGGATGGGACTTTTTTTCTTGAGAGAATGCTTTACCACCAACCTCTGCTGCGGCTTTTGTGTTGTTGTTTCTGCCAAGGTCAAGGGCAAAGAGGGAGTACCAATCATGGCCCCTTGTGCAACTTTCACCTTCAACATCTCTTATAAAAACTGGCAGACAAACGTACACCTCCTAAGCATCATAATCCTGTTTTACCTTGTCCAAATCATCATCGTTATGATCATCTGCCAGCATCAAACTACATCATCATCCTGTTTTACCTTTCTCGTTTTGATTGAGAAAATTCAGATTTGGATTGACAGAAACCAGCCCAAGGTTTCCATGTTCGTACCTATCAAACCATTCATTTTTTTTTGTATAATTTAAGTTGTGATTCAAGTGCAGCCTTAGAGCACAATTTCGTGCTCCTCAGATGCAAAACACCATTGGCTCACCTTCTCTTGGCAGATGCAAATATAGATTTACCCCTAAAATACAGAGCCATTAGAGACAGTGGCGGACCCAGAATTTTAGTCGAGTTGGGGGGGGGGGGGGGGCGAAATGGAAAATACTTATTAGTTGATAATAATAGTTATCAATGGTAAAGCCAATTTTTTTTACCGAAACTAATAACTAATAAAAAAAATTCAACTATAAAAAATACAATGCATATATCAAATTGGATCCAAGTATAGTCAATTTTAAGCCAAAATAAGGCCACTATTAATAACCTTAGCAAATAGCAAACAAACATAAATATTAGAATATATAACTAATATCACAAAAGAGTCTGTCTAGGCAGCCAGACTTTAAATCCATTTTTTTGTCAGGCTAGAGCATTTTTACACTTTTACCCATTCTCTTTAAAATACAATCACAAACATTATCTATAGAAGGGATAGAAATGTAAAAAACTTAAAACCTGACCAAAAAGTGATTATAAAGCCTGGTTGTCTAGAATTGAGAATCACAAAATAATTAAGATAAGTTCTAGGTGAAGCTAAAAAAATTTTGAAATTTGCGAATCTAATATGATCATAATACAATTTCAAAGAAAAAATAGTTTATATAAGGCTCAAATTTTATACGAGTTGGCTAATGGTATATATTTTTATATTAAACTAAATATTTTTTAATGTTTGCAATTACTAATAAAATTGCATTGAAAATAAAATAAAAAATGCATTCAAAGAGTATCGAACTCAGGTCTTTTACTAAAAATGATAAACATTCAACCACTACACCAAAGACATGTTTGAATATTTTTATAAACAATTAACATATTGTATTCTACATTATATAATCTATTTTTTAAGACTAAAATATATATGTCATGAACAGTATTTCGTGAGAGAATGTCCTACATGGCATTTTTATGTCATTGGCAGATGCTAAGTGAAAAAAAAAAAAAAAAAAAAAACCCCGATGCTTTCCTCTCCCCCTCCTTTCCCCTCTCTTCCTCTACCCAAACCCCTCCCACCAAGCAGAGAAGAAGAGAAGAAGAAGGACAAGTATGAGAAGGTAACATCCTTCTTCTTCTTTACATCTCCTCCTCCTCTTCTTCTTCAGATCTGAAGGTAACATCCCAATTTGGTTTTTTTTTTTTTTTTTTTTCTCAGGAAATGAAGGTCTTGAAGGAAGGTAAGATTTGAAGAAGCTCAATACCCATTCTTCAATTCTTCGATTCTCATCAGAGGTGTGTTTCTCTTCTTCTTCTTCTTCTTCTTCTTCTTCCATTCTCTTCTTTGCTATTAGGGTTTCGATTTGGTCAAGTAGGGTTTCGAATTTTCGATTTGCTATTAGAGAATTTTCTATTCTCCTCTTCAATACCCATTCTTCATGATTTCGATTTGGTCAAGTAGGGTTTCGAATTTTCGATCTCCTCTTCAATACAGGTTCTTACAACGCCTCGAAACAACTTCGACTCCTCTCTTCAACGCCTCGAAACAACTTCGTCTTCGTTTGCTCTAAAGATTAAATAAAAATCGATTGAGGACGATTTCATGAGATTCAAAAGGGAAAGTAGAGAGTTTTGCTCAACACACAGGACTTCATCTTCTTGCTTCCTGCTTCTCCATCTTCTTCTTCTTCTCCACAGGGCTTCATCTTTTTTTTTGGATGAAGACTTTTGCTCAACACACAGTGAGTTCTTCGTCTTCCATTCGATCTCTTTTGATTTCGTTAATCTTTCCATATTGGTTGCTTAATTTGGATGTGTGTTTCTGATTTGCTAATGATTTGTGTGGTTAGTATGTTTAGTGGAAGTTTTTATTAGGATTTGCAGATTTTTTTTAGGGTTTTAGATTGCAACCTTTAATAAGGCATTGAGCAAGGGATTTCATTAAACAAACCTTTGTCCATTTTTGAATTGTTAAAGCTACAACTTTTACGGTATTAACAGGTGGTATAGATATCATCTAGGGACAAGTTGTTCTTTCACCTACATTAATAAGCTCACCTACATTATATCATCTAGGGACAAGGACACTTTATAGCATCTCTTCATGTTTACATTAATGTCTTCTTCTTCTTTTTTGTTGAAAATTGAGGTTGGGTTTTCATTTGTTCAGGTTGATTTGGTCTCGACAATACACATTGCTGATAAAGAGTACGTCTCACAGTTTTGATTTGAATGAGCTATGTTTTTGGTTTTGTTTCATTTTGTTCTTGCTTTTAAATATTTGACAGGCAAATATCTCATTTTCTGGAAAATTATTATGAATGGTTGGTCATATCCTTGAAGAAAAATACCAGTTAAGTTGTATTTAGGAGATTCGCTAGAATGTTAGCTGATGATTGGAAAGGCATATTTATGTTTCCAACTGTTGAATTTGATGCTAAATTGCTACCTAAGAGCACACCTTAAGATTATCTATTTCTGATATCTTGGGGGATTGAATTGTCGATTGGGTATTCGAGATCTATCCGATTGATTTGAGTTTTGTTTTTGAAAATTTGGTTGTTGGGGTCGTTTCTGAATTTTGTGCTTGATTGCTTGAATTTGAACTTGGCTTCTGATTGCCTTCATTTGGATCTCCAAGTGGGTATTTCTCACAATTGCTTTGGTTCTAACAGAGACCATTTGTATGATTTTTTTTAGAGATAACCAACAAAAATACCCCATACTATGTAATTGGTTTCTCAATAGCTATAGTGATTTAGCTGGGAATTGGATGCTTAATAGCTAGAGATCCTAAATACCTTACTCCACACTATGTAATTGGATTAGCTGCTACTCACACTGTCGAAATGTATTTTCAACACACACACATCTACACAGCTTTCTTTTTCCTCTCTGTCTCTCTTACATCACTCACTAGAATATTGGGTTAGATTTGGTTTTGCTTTTGAAGTGGGGACATTGGAAGAACAAGTGGAACTCAAAGTGCTCATGAAAAAATAAAATAAAAATAAGGTTGGTGGATCCAATGAGTGTCAAATGTTTTTCACATATTCTCCAATGATTCATTTCTGGAACATTGATAGGCACATGAATGGTGGAATCATTTTTGCAATATATGGCTTTTGGCATTTTTCGTTCTTATGTGTAGAATAATGTGGAAATTGATATTTTGTATGTGTTTTAGCAAAATGCCTTATTGTACTTACTACATGTTAGTTGTATTTTTGTTAAAAATGTCCATTATACTACTTTTTAATATTTCAAAATTTATATTGTAATAGGGTCGACTGGATCCTCTGTTAGTTAAGTTGCATTCCTTTCTCATAAACATATGTGTGTGTGTGTGTGCAATTGTTCCATACCTGCTGTTTTTACTTTTCTGCCAAGTAGATTATCCTTTCTTAATTCTCTTACTTTATGTCGTGACTTCCTTTTTACGAACTTTTCAAAAAATCATTGTTTCTGTCATATTACTTTCAAGCTATGGCTGTCTTACTTGCATGAACTGCAAGGTAATTCATGGTTCATTATGTGCAATGCTTCCAAACCTGTCAATTCATAAGAAAAATGTTGTTTTTATTTTTCTGCTGAGTAGTTTATCCTTTCTTATTCTCTTACTTATATGTGTTACATCGAACTCTACTGAGTAGTTTATCCTTTCTCATTCTCTTACTTTTATGTGTTACATCTGAATAATCAATTGGTTGGTGTGTGTTACCATGTAGATAACCATGTGGTCTACATGAAGGTGAAATCATGTAGGCCAATCTAGAGATTGTATTCCTGTTAATCTACAACTAAAAATTGCCTCAAAAGTTCAAGCGAATCATGGCAACAATTCTCACATCGATATATATTGTGTTAACTTGCATCGACGCAAATCTCCATCAATCTGGGGCTTTGTTGATTGACTTCGAATCACGAATTTTTATAAGTTGCATTCCTTTCTCATATACATGTGTGTGTGTGTGCAATGGTTCCATACCTGCTGTTTTTTCTTTTCTGCCAAGTAGATTATCCTTTCTTAATTCTCTTACTTTATGTCGTGACTTCCTTTTTACGAACTCTTCAAAAATCATTTTTTCTGTTTTGCAGGCTTATCGAAAATGAATATTTAGGTCTAAAAAATGGTATTCTGGACCAATCAGCCATATTACTTTCAAGCTATGGTTGTCTTACTTGCATGAACTACAAGGTAATTCATGGTTTCATTATGTGCAATGCTTCCAAACCTGTCCATTCATAAGAAAATGTTGTTTTTTATTTTTCCTGAGTAGTGTATCCTTTTTTATTCTCTTACTTTTATGTGTTACATCGAACTCTGACTTTGATCTTACAATAATCGAAAATGAATGTCGTGACTTTGATCTTACAACAAAAAGTGCAGAGGGGGTCATACACCCCCACCCCAAGTTTTGTATTTTCTTTCTTTAGCTTTCAGTTAAAGTTTTCCCAAATTGGAGTTGTTCAAACCAATAATAAATAATAAATAGGCAGCATGCATGCTTGCTTGCAGGCAACATGCTTGGTTGCTTGCAGGCAGACATCATGCTTGCTTGCTTGCTTTCTTGCAAGCAGACAGGCATTCCGCTTGCTTGATTGCAGGCAGGTAAGCTTTATACTTTTGCTTTTGGAACTTGGTATGCTTAAGGAGACTACTTAAAGAATAGTTGATGAAACCAGTTTGGGTTCACTACTTTTCTTTACTGAGAAGATTATTCAGGTTTATTTCCCAATTTAGTAAATACTAGATACAATAAAAAGTGCAGAGAGGGTCACAGACCCCCCCCCCCCCCCCCCCCCCACCCCAAGTTGTGTATTTTCTTTCTTTAGCTTTCAGTTAAAGCTCTCCCAAAGTGGAGTTGTTCAAACCAATAATAATTAATAAATAGGCAGCATGCATGCTTGGAATGCCAGACCTTAATTAGGTATTTTGTGATGTCTGAATTTTAAGCTGATGTAATTCTTGATTTGGTTTTTTTTTTTTTTTTTTAATCTCTTCTCCTCACTCTCTCCTTTCATTCTTCGATTCGGTGGAGTAGGAGGAGGGGTGAAGCCGAAGAGGAAAAGTAAGATCCTTCTTCTTCTTCTTCAGATCTGAATAACACACGGTTTGCTTTTTTTTTTTTTTTTTTTTTCCAGATCTCTTCGCTCTTAAGACACTTCTTTTTAAATTTTTTTTTTTCAGATTTCTTGACCCTATACTTGACCCTAGCTTCAATGTATTCTCTAATAAAAAAATCGATTTTTCTTCAATGGTTTCCTCTGGTAACTTGCCTCCACTACTGGATGCACCATATTTGTTTAATGAAATTCTTCTTTTTTAAGAGTGCTTAAAGGTTGGAGTTTTATGGTTTTTGAGTATTGGGGTTTGGTATATATTATGTGTTGTTCATGGCATTGATTGCCATTGTAATTTTTTATGACAGGTTCAGACAGGTTTCAATATTGATAAATACAGAGGAAACTCTGGCGAAATTTTGATTTTTTAGTTGTTCATGACATTGATTGTCATTATAGTCACTAATGACATGTTTAGATAAATTACTTTATTCAAAAAAATTACATTTTTTTTGGATATAATGATATTGTGTGCATGTTTCTTTCGACAATACAAATGCACCTACAAACACTGCAGTTGACAAACAAATGGTTGATTAATTCATTGCTTGACATGCATGACGCATTTGTTGTTCGCATTCCTCCCTCTTCTACGGAGATTGTCCTTTTTGAGGGTATTCCCTTTTAAGGAGATTTGGTTGTTACTTTGCATGTCTTAATGATTGATAGTATTTGTAGTTGAGAATGTCAGCTGTCGAAAAATCTAAACTTGAAGTATAGGAGTGTCGTAGGAGGATCAGTTAGTTTAAAGATATCGTGAAGAACAAAGCTTCAGTTTTTCCATCTTGCAACTTCTAAGTGGAAGAATCAAATAAGAAAAATCTAAGTGGAATATCAAGTAATATAGAAGACTTTTGCTCAACACACAGTGAGTTCTTCGTCTTCCATTCGATCTCTTTTGATTTCGTTAATCTTTCCATATTGGTTGCTTAATTTGGATGTGTGTTTCTGATTTGCTAATGATTTGTGTGGTTAGTATGTTTAGTGGAAGTTTTTATTAGGATTTGCAGATTTTTTTTAGGGTTTTAGATTGCAACCTTTAATAAGGCATTGAGCAAGGGATTTCATTAAACAAACCTTTGTCCATTTTTGAATTGTTAAAGCTACAACTTTTACGGTATTAACAGGTGGTATAGATATCATCTAGGGACAAGTTGTTCTTTCACCTACATTAATAAGCTCACCTACATTATATCATCTAGGGACAAGGACACTTTATAGCATCTCTTCATGTTTACATTAATGTCTTCTTCTTCTTTTTTGTTGAAAATTGAGGTTGGGTTTTCATTTGTTCAGGTTGATTTGGTCTCGACAATACACATTGCTGATAAAGAGTACGTCTCACAGTTTTGATTTGAATGAGCTATGTTTTTGGTTTTGTTTCATTTTGTTCTTGCTTTTAAATATTTGACAGGCAAATATCTCATTTTCTGGAAAATTATTATGAATGGTTGGTCATATCCTTGAAGAAAAATACCAGTTAAGTTGTATTTAGGAGATTCGCTAGAATGTTAGCTGATGATTGGAAAGGCATATTTATGTTTCCAACTGTTGAATTTGATGCTAAATTGCTACCTAAGAGCACACCTTAAGATTATCTATTTCTGATATCTTGGGGGATTGAATTGTCGATTGGGTATTCGAGATCTATCCGATTGATTTGAGTTTTGTTTTTGAAAATTTGGTTGTTGGGGTCGTTTCTGAATTTTGTGCTTGATTGCTTGAATTTGAACTTGGCTTCTGATTGCCTTCATTTGGATCTCCAAGTGGGTATTTCTCACAATTGCTTTGGTTCTAACAGAGACCATTTGTATGATTTTTTTTAGAGATAACCAACAAAAATACCCCATACTATGTAATTGGTTTCTCAATAGCTATAGTGATTTAGCTGGGAATTGGATGCTTAATAGCTAGAGATCCTAAATACCTTACTCCACACTATGTAATTGGATTAGCTGCTACTCACACTGTCGAAATGTATTTTCAACACACACACATCTACACAGCTTTCTTTTCCTCTCTGTCTCTCTTACATCACTCACTAGAATATTGGGTTAGATTTGGTTTTGCTTTTGAAGTGGGGACATTGGAAGAACAAGTGGAACTCAAAGTGCTCATGAAAAAATAAAATAAAAATAAGGTTGGTGGATCCAATGAGTGTCAAATGTTTTTCACATATTCTCCAATGATTCATTTCTGGAACATTGATAGGCACATGAATGGTGGAATCATTTTTGCAATATATGGCTTTTGGCATTTTTCGTTCTTATGTGTAGAATAATGTGGAAATTGATATTTTGTATGTGTTTTAGCAAAATGCCTTATTGTACTTACTACATGTTAGTTGTATTTTTGTTAAAAATGTCCATTATACTACTTTTTAATATTTCAAAATTTATATTGTAATAGGGTCGACTGGATCCTCTGTTAGTTAAGTTGCATTCCTTTCTCATAAACATATGTGTGTGTGTGTGTGCAATTGTTCCATACCTGCTGTTTTTACTTTTCTGCCAAGTAGATTATCCTTTCTTAATTCTCTTACTTTATGTCGTGACTTCCTTTTTACGAACTTTTCAAAAAATCATTGTTTCTGTCATATTACTTTCAAGCTATGGCTGTCTTACTTGCATGAACTGCAAGGTAATTCATGGTTCATTATGTGCAATGCTTCCAAACCTGTCAATTCATAAGAAAAATGTTGTTTTTATTTTTCTGCTGAGTAGTTTATCCTTTCTTATTCTCTTACTTATATGTGTTACATCGAACTCTACTGAGTAGTTTATCCTTTCTCATTCTCTTACTTTTATGTGTTACATCTGAATAATCAATTGGTTGGTGTGTGTTACCATGTAGATAACCATGTGGTCTACATGAAGGTGAAATCATGTAGGCCAATCTAGAGATTGTATTCCTGTTAATCTACAACTAAAAATTGCCTCAAAAGTTCAAGCGAATCATGGCAACAATTCTCACATCGATATATATTGTGTTAACTTGCATCGACGCAAATCTCCATCAATCTGGGGCTTTGTTGATTGACTTCGAATCACGAATTTTTATAAGTTGCATTCCTTTCTCATATACATGTGTGTGTGTGTGCAATGGTTCCATACCTGCTGTTTTTTTCTTTTCTGCCAAGTAGATTATCCTTTCTTAATTCTCTTACTTTATGTCGTGACTTCCTTTTTACGAACTCTTCAAAAATCATTTTTTCTGTTTTGCAGGCTTATCGAAAATGAATATTTAGGTCTAAAAAATGGTATTCTGGACCAATCAGCCATATTACTTTCAAGCTATGGTTGTCTTACTTGCATGAACTACAAGGTAATTCATGGTTTCATTATGTGCAATGCTTCCAAACCTGTCCATTCATAAGAAAATGTTGTTTTTATTTTTCCTGAGTAGTGTATCCTTTTTATTCTCTTACTTTTATGTGTTACATCGAACTCTGACTTTGATCTTACAATAATCGAAAATGAATGTCGTGACTTTGATCTTACAACAAAAAGTGCAGAGGGGGTCATACACCCCCACCCCAAGTTTTGTATTTTCTTTCTTTAGCTTTCAGTTAAAGTTTTCCCAAATTGGAGTTGTTCAAACCAATAATAAATAATAAATAGGCAGCATGCATGCTTGCTTGCAGGCAACATGCTTGGTTGCTTGCAGGCAGACATCATGCTTGCTTGCTTGCTTTCTTGCAAGCAGACAGGCATTCCGCTTGCTTGATTGCAGGCAGGTAAGCTTTATACTTTTGCTTTTGGAACTTGGTATGCTTAAGGAGACTACTTAAAGAATAGTTGATGAAACCAGTTTGGGTTCACTACTTTTCTTTACTGAGAAGATTATTCAGGTTTATTTCCCAATTTAGTAAATACTAGATACAATAAAAAGTGCAGAGAGGGTCACAGACCCCCCCCCCCCCCCCACCCCAAGTTGTGTATTTTCTTTCTTTAGCTTTCAGTTAAAGCTCTCCCAAAGTGGAGTTGTTCAAACCAATAATAATTAATAAATAGGCAGCATGCATGCTTGGAATGCCAGACCTTAATTAGGTATTTTGTGATGTCTGAATTTTAAGCTGATGTAATTCTTGATTTGGTTTTTTTTTTTTTTTTTTAATCTCTTCTCCTCACTCTCTCCTTTCATTCTTCGATTCGGTGGAGTAGGAGGAGGGGTGAAGCCGAAGAGGAAAAGTAAGATCCTTCTTCTTCTTCTTCAGATCTGAATAACACACGGTTTGCTTTTTTTTTTTTTTTTTTTTTTCCAGATCTCTTCGCTCTTAAGACACTTCTTTTTAAATTTTTTTTTTTCAGATTTCTTGACCCTATACTTGACCCTAGCTTCAATGTATTCTCTAATAAAAAAATCGATTTTTCTTCAATGGTTTCCTCTGGTAACTTGCCTCCACTACTGGATGCACCATATTTGTTTAATGAAATTCTTCTTTTTTAAGAGTGCTTAAAGGTTGGAGTTTTATGGTTTTTGAGTATTGGGGTTTGGTATATATTATGTGTTGTTCATGGCATTGATTGCCATTGTAATTTTTTATGACAGGTTCAGACAGGTTTCAATATTGATAAATACAGAGGAAACTCTGGCGAAATTTTGATTTTTTAGTTGTTCATGACATTGATTGTCATTATAGTCACTAATGACATGTTTAGATAAATTACTTTATTCAAAAAAATTACATTTTTTTGGATATAATGATATTGTGTGCATGTCTCTTTCGACAATACAAATGCACCTACAAACACTGCAGTTGACAAACAAATGGTTGATTAATTCATTGCTTGACATGCATGACGCATTTGTTGTTCGCATTCCTCCCTCTTCTACGGAGATTGTCCTTTTTGAGGGTATTCCCTTTTAAGGAGATTTGGTTGTTACTTTGCATGTCTTAATGATTGATAGTATTTGTAGTTGAGAATGTCAGCTGTCGAAAAATCTAAACTTGAAGTATAGGAGTGTCGTAGGAGGATCAGTTAGTTTAAAGATATCGTGAAGAACAAAGCTTCAGTTTTTCCATCTTGCAACTTCTAAGTGGAAGAATCAAATAAGAAAAATCTAAGTGGAATATCAAGTAATATAGAAACTCAAGTTACAGTAATACAAGTGGAGACTTAATGACTTGATTGTGTTTCAACATTCTGCTTTTACCCTACCCTTACAATTGTAGTTCATCTTTAGCAATAGTGAATTATGCAGTCATTTTGATGCTCTTTTGTTTGGAAACAGGTGGAGGCCTTGAAGTGTATTTTCACTTGCAGACTTGGCAAGAATCTGGAGGAACGAAGGAGTCATTCAAGGTAACAAGTAACTCTATACTGCTTTCTTGACCCTAGCTTCAAGGTGGATTCCTCTTCAATGTATTCTCTAATAAAAAATGATTTTTCTTCAATGGTTTCCTCTGGTAACTTGCCTCCACTACTGGATGCACCATATTTGTTTGATGAAATTCTTCTTTTTTAAGAGTGCTTAAATGTTGGAGTTTTATGGTTTTTGAGTATTGGGGTTTGGTAGATATTATGTGGTGTTCATGGCATTGATTGCCATTGTAATTTTTTATGACAGGTTCAGACAGGTTTCAATATTGAAAAATACAAAGGAAACTCTGGCGAAATTTTGATTTTTTAGTTGTTCATGACATTGATTGTCATTATAGTCATTTACGACATGTTTAGATAAATTACTTTATTCAAAAAAATTACATTTTTTTGGATATAATGATATTGTGTGCATGTCTCTTTCGACAATAGTCTGCAATAGTGCCAACGGCACGGGTATTACACTAGTTTTATACGAGTTGGCTAATGGTATATATTTTTATATTAAACTAAATATTTTTTAATGTTTGCAATTACTAATAAAATTGCATTGAAAATAAAATAAAAAATGCATTCAAAGAGTATCGAACTCAGGTCTTTTACTAAAAATGATAAACATTCAACCACTACACCAAAGACATGTTTGAATATTTTTATAAACAATTAACATATTGTATTCTACATTATATAATCTATTTTTTAAGACTAAAATATATATACTAAAAATATTTTAAAAGTTGAGGCCCCCTCCCTCGCCCCTTAGTAGGTCCGCCTATGATTAGAGATGTTGTTAATTGATAACTTGTTCCTAATTTATAACCGAAATTTAGACAACTCCAAAGTCGTGAAAGCAGAAGCTAGGCCGAATAGCCTTAAACAGCCACTGTGGTGAGTCATTGACTCTAGATGATCCTATCCAAATATCATCCAAATATTTGCCTTCTGCGATTGTGATTTGCAGGCTTGCATGCCCATAGTATCTACGCCAATTGCTAAATTAACGAAACAAAGTATAACAGATACAATGATCCACTTATCGAATAAACAAAAACACAGGTCTCAGAATCAATGAAATCACAGGTATCAAAATGAATTTCAGACACTAAGGGTGTGTTTGGTTGCATGGAATCCTATGTCATGGGAATCCATGAGGGGACAACTACATTTTAGGCTAAATTGATATATCACTCCACATCCACCATTTGATTTTGTGATCAATGGTGGGAATGAAAGTCCCATGAACATGAGAATCACATGCCTTGGGGGGCCAAGGAGTGAGATTCCCATGTTCATGGGACTTCCATTCCCACCATTGATCACAAAATCAAATGGGGTCAAATGGTAAATGTGAAGTGATATATCAATTTAGCCTAAAATGTAGTGGTCCCCTCATGGATTTCCATGACATATGATTCCATGCAACCAAACACACCCTAAGTTCTAGGAACTCTCTCCTACTTTCTACATCCGTGTATTGGAACCTGTAACAGCAGCATCCCAGAAGGCAAAAAGTACTTTCCATAGTTAAATACTATGTACGGAACCTGTGACGGTGGCAACGACAGAGGGTGAAAAAAATCACGAAAAATATGATGAAAAAAAAATACAACTTAACCCTCATGTAGAGCCTAATGTGAAATGGATTTTTTTTATGATCCTCCCAAATTCCACAACGCTGGAAAAATTAGTGCAATTCAGCATGCAACTTCCTTACCTAGATGTGCCTTAAACAGTTTGTTCTATAACTTATCAGCAATTCGTCCAAGAGCATCCCCTAGTTTGCCAAGAACAATGATTAGGCCATCACCCTGGAGTTTCCTTTGTTCTCTATCTAAATGGCAATTGACGTTCTGATTTTCGAGTTGAGCTGACAACAATTTGTTGTTCCTCTCCAAGAGTTTGATCATTTGGTCCTGAATAAACACATTCTCCCCTTCATCTGAAGGCGGACGCTTTCTCTTGCGTGCTTCCGGTGATGCAGTTTCTTTCTCTGGATGAGGACCTGGCTGCTTTCCACTCATGGTAGCTGCAAAACAGAAACTGATGAGAACAATATAGGACCTAAAGTGTTTTTGGTACTTTCTTCACAACAGAAAGAGTTCATATGAGTGTATTTAGAAGCATCTCCATCCATTCACAAGAGTTGGGATGATTTTATGTAAAAAGTGTACACATTCCTAGGGTGTTACAAGCTTGCAACTTCAGAAACTGCTACAACTCTTACATTTATGAGTTACCACACCAAAGATTGTAGTTAAAAGTAACTACTCTAAATCAGTATGCCATTTGTAGACTTGTGTGTCAGGTAAATTTTGTCATGTTGTAGTAATAAATAACTTGAATTCTCAACATGCATGTAAAACCATTACAACTTTCAGATCCAGATGTTTGTTACTTGCCAAAGGCGGCCTAAGTTTCATGAAATTTTCTGATGGAGGAATAACACACAAAACGACCATTTTAACCTTGTAAAAGCATAAATGAAGATCACAGGAAAGAACACACTTGGCAATAATACAATTGCACCATTTGTCATGCACTAGTGCTATGACACAACTTCAACTGAGCAGTGAAAATACCAATTGCTGCTATTTCATCACTGTGGATTTTATTGTTTGCTCGTCCATTTATGAAACTTTTTTTAATCAGGCAAAAACCAAGAATTTATTAAAGAGAGCAACTGCCAATAGTGGGAAGACACTCACTAAAGGCTACAAAGATAAGGCACTTGAAGTTTCAAAGGGGTGTTGACCGGAGTACAGATGCAAATTAAGTGGAATTGCAAAGGCCCTTTGAATGAAGCCCGAGGCACATTGCTTATGATGTACGCAAGAGTATCTGATTTCAGTCCATGATACCAAAACTGAAAATGCTATCGGTTTCAGCTGTCCAAAGTCAACTTCGAATGTAAATTTTTGATGATTGAAGACAATTCAAGTGGGGGTTTGTCCAACTGTCGAGGGAATAGGCGAGGAAACCAGCGAGGGAGGGGGGGACCGTCCATCCCCTTCGGGATGCCTGAAAGGGAAATGAAGGCATGCATCCTGGGGGAGATGGACGGTCCCCCCCCCTCCCTCACTGGTTTCCTCGCCCATTCCCTCGACAATTAGATTTTTCCTTCAAGTGGATGTCGAAGGCATGTGAAGTTTGTTTGATTAGGACATTTTCACATGTTACAAATACTACTATTTTGAGTCAAACGGGAGCACTAAAGAGTACATAGTGACTAGCAAAGAATACACATCATGTCGAACACAACTCATTAACTAGTATAGAAGAGGGTACTGTAGGCACATAAGTGCCAAATGCTTGTAAGAGATATTAACAGGTACAATAACTAGTTGTGCAAACAATAGTAAATTCATATTGCGATCACATTTGCTCTTGAACATTGACCACTATCATCATTTATGCTAACAAACTACTTCAACAATTCTTCAAGCATTCAACTTGTAGAAGTTGAATGAGATATTATGACAAACAAAATGCACACTCAGGCACTAGGAAATTAAAAGTCCTGGCAATTCAGGAAGACAGACATTACCTCTATTGAAAAATCCTCCAGGAACTGATTCAGAAGACGGCTTTTCTGCATTGAAACACCCTCCAGGAATTGGTTCAAATGGCTTTTCTGTATATAACAAAAACAACACAATCCCACGAAATCAGAGAATCTAAGGGTGTGTTTGGTTGCATGGAATCCTATGCCATGGAAATCCATGAGGGGACCACTACATTTTAGGCTAAATTGATATATCACTCCACGTCCACCATTTGGTTTTGTGATCAATGGTGGGAAGGGCCAAGGAGTGAGATTCCCATGTTCATGGGACTTCCATTCCCACCATTGATCACAAAATCAAATGGTGGTCAAATGGTAAATGTGGAGTGATATATCAATTTAGCCTAAAATGTAGTGGTCCCCTCATGAATTCTCATGGTATAGGATTCCATGCAACCAAACACACCCTAACAGTAATTTCTCCATAAATTCAATCAAGAATATATACCACAAATTTGTATAAAAACCCTACATATTAAAACATTTGATCAAAATCAACGACTCCAAAACTTCAACAACACATTCAAACTATACAATCAACTTCTTACAAATAATAATAATAAAAGAATACATAATCAAAAAATTACCTGAAATTGGCAATGGGGAAAGAAAGTTCATCTTGGACCCATCAACAACAGGAGTCACTGGGGTGTCATCCTCCTCAGAAAACAACCCCTCCTCCGCTGCGGCAGTCCTTCCACTATCAAACACCTCCTCCTCCTCATCCTCCATCTCCTCGACCTCCTCCACTTTCTGCTTCCACTTCATCACCGTCACCAACTCCAACCCCGTCTTCTTCCCATCCAATATCTCATAAATGTCCTTATCAAACTGACTCGGCAGCTTCTTCTCCCTTCTCGACTCGCTCTTCATGACCCAGTACGACTCGGCCGAGTCACCACCGATTCGCGCCTCCCAGTCACGTATCTTCCTGAAGTCCCCGCCCAGGTTGCTCCACCTCTTCCTGCACTGAGCCAGGGTCCGATCCACCCCGTTCCGCCGGCAGTACGACGATATCGCCTCCCATTTCCTCTCCGGTGGGTTCCCCGGCGAACCCGATATCCGGCTTTCACGAACCCGGCACTCCACCACCTTCTTCCCTTCCAGTAGAATCTGAATCTCATGTCTCGTCCATCGAGGTTGCCTTGCTGGAGCCGGAGCTTCGACGCCGTCATAACCGCCGTTATCTGGCTTTGCTGCACCGTCAACACCGTTAGACACGTCGACGGGCTTCTCCTTTTCTGCTCTTGATGACTGCTCGAGCGCCATTTAAACGTCCCTAGTAAAAATTGACAGTCGTTATAACAAACAGTGACGGCCGTTTAGATCTCTCCCTCTCTCTCTTTTTGTGCCTGTGTGCTCTCCAATAGGGGTTTTGTGGGGTCTACTAGACCTTAAACCCTAATATATAAATGGTTTTTTTTGGATGGAAAAGGTATGTTCTTTGGGGTTTTCAAGTCTAAGGATACCCCACTTTATTTGACAATTAGGTAAGATAAGGTACTATTAGCATTACCATCCATCCCTATTTGGATAGGTAATCCTCCCTCCTACTATGGTATACCTTTGGTGTTTATCCTTATTGGGAATATTTACTCTTAAGGCCCAATATTTTGCACTAATCTTTCAATTTATGGCCTTAATTTAGCAATGGGGTAACATTATGGAAGAAAATGAAACTATTTTTGCATTTTTTCGGGGTGTTTTACACTGAATATTCCCTCCAAATTTGGATTGGGTCCAGTGTTTCGGGAATACAAATTATGTCTAATTTGGGGTTTGATAGTCAAGTCTAGGGGTGGGCATTTAAGACCGAAAATTCGGACCGAACTGACAACCGAATCGATCGGGTTGGTTCGGATCGATTTTTATTTATTAATAAATTTTCGATTTTAAAGCCCCGCCCGGTCCGATGTTTCTGGTCCGGGCTTCGATTACCCTTTCCAAAACTCATCAAGTAACCGGCCCGGCCCGAGTATGAATAAATATTAAATACTTAAATAGAACCCTCAAAACAGTTTGGGCTTTATCTAATTTCTAAACAGTTTGGGCTATAGCAACCGTTTGGGCTTTATATAATTTCTAAATAGTTTGGGTTTTATCTAATCTCTAAACAGTTTTCTTTTGTTTTCTAAACAGTTTGGGCTAAACAGAAAATCTAATTTCTAAAGAGTTTTTGTAAAAACTTGTTTGGGCTTGGACCTTTGCGCTTTGAACTGAGACCGGCCCGAAACTCGATCCAGTCTCGGGCCTCAGAATTGCGGGCTTAAAAATATCGAGTCAATTTTTATTTTTTATTTTCGAACCGATTACCCGAACTTGCCCGCCCTAGTCAAGTCAGATAGGTTGACCTACAAAATAATGCTCAAATTTGAATTTGACCATCAAGTGAAATGCATTGATATGACTGATATACTCATGGTCACCCTTACTTCATTGTCACATGCAAAGCAAACGACTTGATGAATGGGTTGCAAACGGTGTTCATCAAACAACTGTGGATTGAAGTCTCAATCTCTCTCTTTTCATCTTTCATGCTTTTCTTCTTCTTATGGTCTCTACAAACACACGTCCGATAAGGGTGTATTTGGTTGCATGGAATTCTATGTCATAGAAATTTATGAGGGAATTCCTATATTTTAGGTTAATTTGATGTACCACACTTCACATCCACCATTTAATTTTGTGATCAATTGTGGGAATAGAAGTCTCATGAACATGAAAATCACATGCCTTAGAGAACCAAGGAGTGAGATTCTCATGTTCATGGGACTTCCATTCTCACCATTGATCATAAAATAAATGGTAAATGTGGAGTGATATATCAATTTAGCCTAAAATATAGGGATTCCTTCATAAATTTTCATAACATTGAATTCCATGCAACCCAACACACCCTAAGAGTCGTAAGACACTCGTCTTCTTCCCCATTGTGCCCCAACGTCAACCATTGTTTTCCATGCTCTTTTGACAATTTTCCACCCATTTCATCACCAACCACATCGATCCACTACTAGCCATATCCCTCCAGTGTCATGGATTTCCACCACCAACAATCATATATGGCCACGTCAACCCCTTGGGATATCTCGACTCTACATGAAGAGTGTGGTATGTTGAAAATGTGTTTTAACTCGTGAAGAGGTGATGGTTGCACCTAGGGGTGGGCATTTAGGACCGAAAACCCGAACCGAACCGACAACCGGACCGATCGGATCGGTTTTAATTAATTTTAAAAGTTTCGGTTGTAAAAGCCCGACCCGAAGTTTCTGGTCCGGGCCTCGATTTCCATTTCTGAAGCCCGTCGGGTAACCGGCCCGGCCCGACTAGTATTAAAGAATTATAAAACAAGATGGAAACTCAAAATTCTAAATGGCGAGGAAATGGGCGAGGAATTCAGCAGGGAGACGAGAGGTGTTCTGATGAAACAAGATAAAACAAGATATTTAGCAGGGAGACGAGAGATTCAGCAGGGAAACGAGAGGTGTTCTGATGGTGTTCGATGATGCTGATGGTGTTCTGAGCTGATGGTGTTCGATGTTGATGCTGATGGAAATTTCAGATTTCGATGCTGATGATGCGATGGAGATTTCGATGATGTTGAATCATCGATGCTGATGAATCTGAAATCGATGATGCTGATGATGCTGAATCATCGATGCTGCTGAATCTAATGATGCTGATGGAGATTTCGATGCTGATGATGAGATTTCGATGTTGATGATGTTGATGGAGATCCCAGCTTTCTCACATCTGAACCGAGACTGGCCCGACCCGACTCGAGAATTCGGTTAATCGAGATCCGGTTAACCGGCCTTATTTGGTTCGGTCTCGGTTTTCAATTTTCAGTTTTAAACAATTCGGTCCGGGCTTTGGTTTTATATTTTTGGCCGGTTACCCGGACTTGCCCAGCCCTAGTTGCACCAAAGGCTATTTTGGTGGTAGGGAGTCATATGAGTGTGATTCTTAAGTGAGGACATGTACTCTTATGATACCAAGATATTTCTAACCCAAACAGCAGTCGTTGTGACAAAAATATCATAGGATCAAGTTGTTGATTAATTGGTTTGAGCATAATATCCCATATGCTTTTTTACAGGGGTGTAAAGTGGCGACAATATCAATGATACACAATAGTGGGTCGTTAGTTACATCCACCATTGCTTAAATGATATTGCTTTGATGAGTTGATAACATTATGGGATATAGAGTCGTTGATGCCTTCAATGTGATATTGGGTGTGTCGTCAAGGGAAAACATGCATGTTGCTACAATATAGGTTCTTTGAAAAAAATAAACAAATCAGGTGCGCAAGACTTTATACCTAGTTTCGTCTTCAGGCATATATTTTTTAGTAATTTTTAACCATCTCCACTTATGCTTGTGGATGCCTCTGATAGTTTTCACTTTATTTGTAGCATTGCGGCATGTTATGGGCGATATCTATTGTATGTATGCTACTTGTCGAGCTTCTTATTCATATTATAATTTATCAATCACAACCAATCTCAGATGGTTTTGTATTTTGACCATTACATTGAAAGGAGACTTACCGGGAAATTAATTGTTAGTCAAGAGTTTGTATGACTGAAACTATTTTGAATTCTTCAATGCTCAGTAACATTTCATCTCCTCTATATGCAACAAACTAATTTTGATTAGTATCTGATCCCAGCTAGTGAGCTGAGCACTGGGTGACACTCTCTCCCCTGAACTATTGACACAATGGGTAACCCAGGGGATCAAGCACTAAGCTTTCATTGCGGGAATGGACTATCAATTGAATCATGAATTGCACTCTTGGACACAAGGTTCAAGGCATTGAGCTAGCTGAGCTGCATCGGCACAAATTCAATATCAACATCCTAGCTAATGCAGGTAGACCCAGTCACTGCCCTGGCGGCCTGTTGGTTTTGACAGAAATAAAATGCAAAAGGCTGGCAAAAACAAGCTTGATTTGAGACTAGTTTTCTCCTTATTTTTATTGATCATCAAAGCACCTATTTATACAGCTTATTGAACAGAAAAGGGCATAAAGAATGCAGAAAAATCTAATGTTTGTTACATAACAAAAACTTAAAGAATTTGCTGAAGAATAGGTCAAGCCTAACAAACTTTTCAAATTCGAATCAGCTAGCCTTTTATTTTCAAAACTTCTCAAATATCAGTAATCCACTCAGCTCTAAGTCAGCAGCTCCTGGGGCATTATTCAACACTCCTCCTTGGCGCTGGAGCTGCAGACTCCAAGTCTTTGCCTCAAAAACTCATACTTAGCTTTGGGAAGTGCCTTGGTCAAGATGTCAGCATTTTGATTTTCTGTTTTGCAGTAGATCAGCTGTATCTCCCCTTCTCTTTGTACCTCTCTTAGAAAACAGAGATTCAACTTGAAGTGTTTTGTTTTGCCATGGAAAACTGGATTATTTGCAATCGAAATTGCAGCTTGGTTGTCTACAAGTATTTGTGTGCTTCCCTTCTGCTCCATATGCAGGTCTGCCATCAATTTCCTAATCCAAAGAGCTTGATTTACAGCAGCAGCAACAGCTACATATTCAGCTTCTGCTGTGGACTGAGCTATGACTTCTTGCTTCTTCGAATTCCATGAGAAAATTGCAAGCCCAAAGCTAAAACAATAACCTGAAGTACTTCTCGTGTCATCTACACAACCTGCCCAATCACTATCAGAATAACCATGGAGTGTGAAGTTCTTAACTTGACAGAACCTCAGACCATAGTCAATCGTACCCTTGATGTATCTAATAATTCTTTTTGCTGCTTGAAAATGAATTTCACTAGCGCAATGCATGTATCTTGAGAGTAGACTTACATCATTCATAATATCAGGCCTTGTTGCAGTCAAGTACATCAAACAACCTATTAAGGTTCTGTAAAGCCTTTCGTCGACCTTTGCAGCTCCATCTTCTTTGCAAAACTTCTCATTTTGATTCATTGGGGTTGTTGTTAGCTTGCACTTCTCCATGTTGAATTTTCTCAGAATCTCCTTGGCATATTTATGCTGACATATGAAGATCTCATTCTGTTGTTGTTTAACTTCCATACCAAGAAAAAATGTCATATTCCCAAGATCAGTCATCTCAAAAACATCCTTCATTTCCTTTTTGAAGGTGTCAATCTGCTCCATACTGCTTCCTGTCACAAGCAAGTCATCAACATATAGGGACACAACAAGTATTTCATCACTAACCTTCCTGACATAGAGAGTAAATTCACATAGGCTTTTTGTGAAGCCTATGTCTAACAAATGAGCATCAATCCTGTTGTACCAAGCCCTTGGTGCTTGCTTTAAACCATACAGGGCTTTTTTAACAGATACACTTTCTCTTCTTTCCCTTGGACAATAAAACCCTCAGGCTACTCCACAAAAAATTCTTCCTCCAAGTATCCATTTAAGAATGTGGATTTGACATCCATCTGGTGTATAGTCCAGCCCTGTTGAGCAGCAAGAGCCAGCAACATTCTTATGGTATCCAATCTAGCAACTGGAGCAAATGTCTCAGAGAAATCCACCCCAAATATCTGAGCATATCCTTTAACGACTAGCCTTGCCTTGTGTTTGTTTACAGAACCATCAGAATTGAGTTTGGTCCTGTAAACCCACTTGACTCCTATGGCCTTCTTGTGTGCTGGTCTGTCCACTAGCACCCAAGTCTCACTTTTCTCGATCATCTTAAGCTCATCCTTCATTGCAGCCATCCATTTTTTATTTGATGCAGCTTCTTCATATCCCGCAGGCTCTATTACAGCAGCATTCCACCTCTCATAGATGTCAGAAAGTGATATGGTTCCTCTAACAGGCTCGTCGTCATTGTCATCATTCTCCTCCTGGAACTCAAGCTTTTTATCGTTCTCCCAGCTCCAGCTCTCTGACTCAAAGAATTCAACATCTCTGCTAACAATTACTTTGTTGTTTTTTGGAAGATAAACCCTGTAGGCTTTTGAAAATGAGCTGTAGCCTACAAAGATCCCAGCTTCTGCCTTCTTATCAAATTTGTCTCTCTTAACCTGAGGAATATAAGAGAAACAAAGGCAACCAAATGTTTTTAAATTTTGCAACTTCGGTTTATAGCCATACCATGCTTCAAATGGAGTCCTTTGTTGCAATGTTTTTGTTGTCAATCTGTTCAGCAAAAATATTGATGTGTTTGCCGCCTCAGCCCAGAATTTCTTTGGCAACCCTTTGTCATGCAGCAAACACCTTGTCATCTCCATAAGTGTTCTATTTTTCCTCTCAACCACCCCATTTTGTTGAGGGGTATAAGGTGCTGTCAGCTGGTGCTCAATACCTTCAATCTCACAAAACTTGTTGAATTTCTCCGAGGTGTATTCAGTTCCATTATCAGACCGGATAACCTGCATTTTGCATCTACTTTGGTTTTCCACCCAAGCTTTAAACTTCCAAAAAATGTCAGCAACCTCAGATTTGGATTTCATGAAATAAATCTAGCACATTCTTGTGTAATCATCAATGAAAGCAATGTAAAACTTACTGCCACTCAATGATGGTGTTTTCTGAGGTCCTCCAACATCAGTGTGTACTAATTGTAGCTTTTGAGTAGCCCTCCAAGCCTTGTTTTGTGGAAAAGGAAGCCTTGTCTGCTTCCCGTATTGACAAGCTGCACAAGCAGGAAACTCCTCTTCTAACTCAGGCAAGCCTTTTCCAAGATTATTCTTCTTCATAAGTAGTAGGGCTGCATGATGGAAATGCCCCAATCTCCTATGCCAAAGCATTGTATTGCTATCTTCTTTGTGTACTGCAGCATGCTCTTCGTTCATCAAATTCAAGGCAAAGCTTTTGCCTTTCATTTGGACTTTAGACACCTTTCTGCCTTGTGCATTAGTAATCAAGCAATGATTGTCCTCAAACAACACCTTATATCCTTTTTCCAGCAGCTGACCAACACTCAAAAGGTTTTGATTAATTTCAGGAACATATAAGCAATCAGAAATTAATTTCAAACCTGTATAGCCTTCGATTGCCACTGTTCCTTTGCCTTTTACTACAAGATATGCTCCATTTCTAATTCTGACTTTAGAAATGGCAGTTTTGTCAAGCTCCTTGAACAACTCTTCATCATAAGTCATGTGGCTTGTACACCCACTGTTTATAAGCCAGCTTCTGTGGAGCTACTCGTGGCAAAGTATGATGCCACAAACAGTTGCTCCTCTTGAGGTTGTTCAACGACAGTTTTGGCTTCTCCTTGCTGTTGTTGAGATTTGCATATCCTTTCCACATGTCCTAACTGACCACACTTGTGACACTTTATATCTGGCCTCCACCAACACCGTTTTTGTGGATGATTGGATTTTTTACAATAAGGACATGGTGGAAATGTAGAGTTGTTGTTTGGCTTATCTTTCTTGTAAATACTGTTTTGTGATATAGCTGCAAACGCACCCTCCGCGGATCCTTCTTGCCTCATGAGTCTCCTTTGTTCCTGAGCTTGTAGTGCATTTAAAAGTTCTGCCAAAGTGATACTTGACACATCTTTTGAGTTTTCTATTGATGATATTGTGGCCTCAAACTTTTCTGGAACTGTTACGAGAATTTTTTGAACTATTCTAGAATCAGAAAAATCAGTACCAAGAAGCCTTACTTTGTTAACAATGTCAAGGAGTTTGTCACAGTAGTCCTTGATTGTTTCTGATTCCTTCATTCTTTGCATCTCGAATTCTCTGATCAGATTCAGAACTTGCATGCCTTTGACTCATTCATTTCCTTCATACTCCTTCTTCAGGAATTCCCAAATTGCATTTGCTGTCTTCAACAACATGATTCTGTTGAAAACTGAAGATGAAACAGCTGAAAATAAGCTAGACTTTGCCTCTGATTTCCTTTGCCTCATCTCCTTGTGATTCTTTATTTGAGCCATAGTTGGATTGTCAGGCAGGGGAGGAATTTCGTACGCTTCTTCAACAGCTTCCCACTGATCGTTAGCATCAAGGTATGCTTCCATTCGAACAACCCACACTTGATAATTTGTTCCATCAAACAATGGAGGTGCTAATGCATTTGATGAAGCATCTGAACTCATCCTGCGTTGGTTTTAGGGTTTGTGTTTTGGATAGGGGTTGTGTTTTGGGTGGAGGAGATGGTAAGTGTTTAAAGTGTTCAAGATAAGTGGTTAGGCTCACTCAACCTCACAGGTCTCTCAAGAACTTAAAGCTCTGATACCATGATGTTGGTTTTGACAGAAATAAAATGCAAAAGGCTGGCAAAAACAAGCTTGATTTGAGACTACTTTTCTCCTTATTTTTATTGATCATCAAAGCACCAATTTATACAGCTTATTGAACAGAAAAGGGCATAAAGAATGCAGAAAAATTTGTTGTTTGTTACATAACAAAAACTTAAAGAATTTGCTGAAGAATAGGTCAAGCCTAACAAACTTTTCAAATTCGAATCAGCTAGCCTTTTATTTTCAAAACTTCTCAAATATCAGTAATCCACTCAGCTCCAAGTCAGCAGCTCCTAGGGCATTATTCAACACGGCCTCTTAGAAAAACCCCGCTACGCAGGCTGCTCTCTTCCACCAGACACCTTAATTTTTTTAATTGTTCTTATTATTATTCCTCTTTTTATTTTTTTCAAAAAGCACTTATCAGGAACTGCTTCCTCCCCTTTCCTCAAATTTAAACATGTTGAACGAGACTTTTTTTGCAATGTGCATATTTATCAATCCTCATTTCGGATTATATTGATTAATTGCCAGCTCAATTCCATGCATTTAAGCTATTAGTTGCACATGCTTGTTTGCTAAACAACACTATTGTTTGGATTTCCAGTTTTAAAATTATATTCATTTTGATTTCATTTCACTGTATGTTTGTACAAAATTTGTTGAAATATTTCTGAACAATAAAATCAACCAAACTCTGCTTGGTTTCACCATTATTTGGTTTCCACCTTAACATTACGAGATCTGCAATTGGGGTGTAGGGGCAAAAATCCATGCGCTGTATGAAGGTGTCAGAATGGCATTTTTTTTATTTTATTTTGGTGTTTCATGAAAAAAAAATTCGGTAAAAATTGAGTTTTTTTGCGTTTAATTTTGTATAGGACAAAAAAAAAAATTTGCCAGTGAAATGTTTCATGTTTGATGCTCTATGGCACACCTTTTGTCTCTGACAGCAACCCGACCCTCCAAGGATGGCAAATGTATCCTTCCAGCTTTCTAAAGATGCTCTCCTCGTATCTGCTTGAGGCGCCCACACTAAATTCCAACTGATTGAGTCTACGTGATTAGCGATCCCTTTAGGGATCACAAAGTAGGAAGTCAAACCCATTGGCATTCTAATGACCATGACTTTCATCAAATGCACTTTTGAGGTTATTTTATTTGTAAGTATACGAATACTTTCAATGGGAAATGGGAGCATCACATTTAAGTATTAATGCGGTGAAAATTTTATGATTAATCGCAATTCGGGGTTTGACCAAATTGAATTGGGTAAAATCAGTCTGGGTTTAGCGGACACTGATTTATCGGTGAGTCACTGATTAATCGGGCCAGCCGACTTGCCGATTTATCACTATGTATAAAAAAATATAACATAAACTCGTGATTCTCATTTCATTCGCAAGCCGCAACTCCCCCCAACCCAGATCCTACAGAGAAGAATAAAAGCATGAAAAAGATAGAAGGTGAAGATCTCTGAACAACGACTATATCTCTGGCTCACTCAGTCTCTATTTTCCTCTCTTTCTTCAAACCAAATCAGAAAGGTATGTACCACTTCAACCCTAATGTCCTTATTTCCAATCCCCATCCCACTCAGCCTCCCTTCTTCTTCTCCCTCCTGTGTAGAATTCATATGGACTACAGGAGCTTGTTGATTGAGGTTGTTTTTAGTGATATGAATTTTGGTGAAACAGTTGATTATTGTCGAAACAAATTAGATTCAGCTTGTTGCTGATGTTAAACTCTCATCTTTCTGTGTATTTGACATTTTTGGCCTTCTGACTGAGAGCACTAATAACTAAACCTCAAAATTTATTTGGAAGTTTTTGATTATGCGCGACAAATTCACACAATTTTCAGGCACTTCAATCATGACTTCCTTTATTCTTTGGTTTAGAAATATTGGCATAATCCTCTGGATGTAGAGTATTTTTGTTTGTACAAAGTGACCATTTTAGAAATATCTTTGGTGTAAAGTAATACGGTTTACCTTCATGGGCTAGTGAGATAGGTAGGTTGATTCTTCTTGTTAAGTTTGACATCTATTTTGCTTTTGAATGTTTGCCTTGGTAGCTTAGTTGTTAAAACAATCTACAATTTTCTTTTAGTTTCTTTTTAAGTAGTTTGGCAGATAATTAGTAAAGTTATATAATTACAAATTTACACTATTTTGATTATTATTTATTTTTGTAATCTATGACTATAATTAAATTTAAAAATATATGCTTTGAAAAAATTGATCGATTAAGTTCGATTAATCCCGCTTAATCATAATTCAGTCTTGAACCGAGCTGAGACTGCTTTCCGATTCAACTGCATACTCAATCTTAATGAAAACTAAAGGTAAACCCAGATTGCATGAATTGAATAACTGACTTCTGTTACAATTAACTTCAAGTCCTGGACATAGCTTGATAGTGTTGAGAGAATCTGACAAGCATGAGCAGAATGACATCTCATAAGAGGAATTAGGTATATTCACCTGCAATCCTGCAAAGAATGCAAATATGTCAGTGCATTCCTCTGAGATAACACCTACCTAGTTAGAAAACTACTGATTGCATACAGGAGAAAATTCTTGGCGGGATCTCCTATCTCCCAAATCTAGAAAGAATATTAAGGAGGATTCTAACACCCGTACTTTTTCAATGACAACATAAATTATGTGCCCAAAGTTTATTTAAAATTTTATTTTAAAATCTTAGTTCGTTGGCCAAATAATAATTTTTCGCAACTTACCTAACTCTCTTACTTTTGAATCTCGGGACGAGATTCCTTTTAAGGTGTATATATTGTAACACCCATGTTTTTTCAATGACCTTAATAAATAATTTTTGTACAAAAATAAAATAAAATGTAATGACCTCATTTCCTAGAACTACCTAAATATATTTACCTCAATGTTTGAAGTTTGATAAAATGCATATTTTATTAATGTCAACCAAAACTTTATTTGCACTTTAATAATGCATGGTTTACAAAATTAGTGTTCTATTGATAGCCAAATATTTGGTGGCTAAAGAGTGCATTTTTAATATTTCAGGTAATATTTTATTAGTTATATATGATTAGTTTAAATATCTAAAAAAAAATTGGGTGTAAATATAAATCTTTACTTAAATCCTAATTGTGATGAGTTTATACTCATCTATGGACTTAATTTGGAGTGGTGGCTAGAAGGGGTGCAAATATAACTACCTACTTAAAACCTTAAGTGGGATGTCTTTGAATTTAAGTATTTTTTTTGCTGTACGATACTTGGAGTGAAGAAAAAACAAAGAGAAGATAAAGGGGAAATAAAAGAAAATGAAAGAGAGAAATAGAAATGATGAAAAAGAAGACAAAAGAGAGGAAGAGAAAATGAAAGAGAAGAAAGAAAAGAAGTGAAGGAAAAATAGATGAAGAAAATATGGATTTAAATGCGCTAAATGTGATGAAAGTTCCTTTAATCCTATACTTGTATAATCAATGGACGGGATTGTTTGGAAATACCTTCATATGTGATAGCAAATTTTGAGCTCATTAAGTTATACACATTTTAAGGTAACATATGTGGCCCAAGTGGAAAATTGTTGGAAAAATCCAACATGTGTGGGCACACATATGTATTTAATGTGTATTGCTATCTTAAAGTATAGTCCAATGAATTGTGATTTAATATGGTTAATTGGGCTAGGGTATTAAAATGTCATGGGTTTAATGTGTAGATACACTTAACCAATTTCTAATTTGGTCCCTTTCTAATTTGATGAGGGACCAAATTAGAAATTGGTAATAATAACTGATAACCCAATCAGTTATAAATATATGGTTATGGTCTGCAATTGAGTGTATGTTTTGTTTCTTCTGAAATTCCCTTCTACAAAGACATATACAGAAAACATATGTTATCAACTGGAAGATCAAGATTCATCCCTTCTTTGAAGTGCTATTATGGATCAATGTACGCTTGAACTTTATTCTTAATTGTTTTTCTTCTCATTGAATTAATACAGAGCATATTACAAAATATTTGTCGTTATGTGGGAATGGGGTAACCTAAAATTTCAAAGAGGAATTCTAAATGTTGAGGAAACCAGCGAGGGGAGTGAGGTGGAGGGAGGGGAACCATTCACCTCTCTCGGGATGCACTCAAGAAAATTCAATGCACGCATCCCGAGGGGGTGAATGGTTCCCCTCACTTCCCTCGCTGGTTTCCTCGCTCATTTCCTTGGGCACACATCCCGAGGGGGTGAACGGTTCACCCCCGCCACCTCCCTTTCCTCGCTGGTTTCCTCGCCCACTTCCTCGACAATTAGAATTTCGCTTGTACCTTTATATATTTTCAACGGTGTGGGGCACAACTCAATACTAAAATGCAAATAGTCGGTCGGTGTTCACTCTATTCATCGAAAAACAAACAGAGAGGAGAGATCCACCTGCAAACTTTGTGAGAGCAGAAAAAAGGTTAGATTTTTGAAGATGAAAGCTACAGAGGTGGCCGTTCTTTTTAATCTAAAGCCGAACCCTGAAGGGGGTATCTTCTCTGAAACGTTCAGAGATTCTTCAATCACTCTCTCCAAATCCCAACTTCCACCTCAGTGTAAGCAATCATCTTTTCTACCTAATTTTAATTTCTATTCTCAATCGTTTCTTTCTATCAAAATTCCATTTTACATAACATCATCTCAGCTGTCTCTGGTATTGAAAATTGAGGTGATTTAGAAAACAAAAGTATCATTTTGATCGCACAAGTTGACAACTGTGTTGGATTGCAAATTGAAAACCCTTTTAATGTTCACTAGATTTTGACATGATAGCTCAATTACTCTCTTGGCCTGGGTAATGTTAATAGCTAATTTTTTTTTGCCTTAGAAATCAAATTTATTGAGAAACTCACATGGATCCATCGCTTTAGCACTTGTTACATGTCATTGTAAAGGACAGATTTCAGAATTGCACTATCTTCAAACATCTTAATGAAAACCCATATTCTTCCATACCAATTTGAGGGCAACCCATTTGCATAAGGCCATGGATTGCTAAATGTGTTCAATGGCTTCTTATTACGTATAATTCAAAGACAGTTAACTCAGTACTGTTAGATAATATTGAAACTCTCTACTCTATGTTACTTTACCAAATAATGTCCAACCTATCCTACAATAATTGTAAGAGGACAATAGTGTATCCTCATTATAAACGGCGTTGAGATTAAATGTTTCTTCTATGAGCAAGTTGTCACGCTCCGATTTTTTAACAACATAAATAAATAGATTATCCAAAAACCAAGGCATGATAGGAACACATTAAATGGTACAGTCATAAGGCAGAAAACAAACTAATAAGATTCCTCAATATTCTTCCTCTAAAAATGAGGTCCACAACGAATAAATGAAAATTACAATAATCAATTCCCCAAATAAGCATCTGACAAAACTGAGCATTTATATCTAAACCCTACATCTGATTACTTAGGAATAATAATAATAAAGATCTAAAAAAAATAAATTGTGATGACCCCTTCCCGCACCGTATAATTATTGTCCGCTTTGGGCTACCATCCGGCCCTCACGGCTTTAAAACGCGACGATACAATGGGGAGCTGACCCCGCACATATAAGGATCATCCTCCTCCCCTACTCAGGCGATGTGGGACTATGATTCCCCTTGTAGCTCGTCCAACCTCTCTCGGCCTATTGAGCCTGTTGGGCTCCAACCCTCACCCTCACCTCAGGTCCGCCCACTCAGGGTCTCACAATCCACCCGATCCCCTCCCGCACTGTATCAATACTGTCCGCTTTGGGCTACCATCCGGCCCTCACGGCTTTAAAACGCGTCGATACAATGGGGAGCTGACCCCGCACATATAAGGATCATCCTCCTCCCCTACCCAGGCGATGTTGGACTATGATTCCCCTTGTAGCTCGTCCAACCTCTCTCGGCCTATTGGGCCTGTTGGGCTCCAACCCTCACCCTCACCCTCACCCTCACCTCAGGTCCGCCCACTCAGGGTCTCACACAAGTAGTCTCTTATCTTTTGCATTTTGGTATTTTCTTATGACAGCTCTCATATAATCTCTCAACATCAGTTCTATAGTCTGTTAATGTTAGATTCTGATTTTAGAACTTTTTCCATTATCCAATGTGATTAGATCTCTGCATAGGCAAAACTAAAAGTTAGGGGAACGCCTTGACAATTAGCATTGAAAACTTTCTTAACCAATGTACTATGACATAGAGTATCTTAGTCTGCAATACTATTCCAAACCTTTTAACTAGTGGGAGGAACACAAAATAATCGTATGCTCCTTTTTAATTTAGATATGTAACTGCTTTGATAGACTCTGTAGACGTGGTAGAGATAAGATTTGTGATCTTCACTTTAATTCGATCAATCATGGCCATTATTCCAATCAGCTAGAGATAGATGAATAAGATAGTTAATTGCTTGATGTTAGTTTTTAGTCAGTTTGCACCGAGTCTGGCTGCTTCATACTGGCCACAAATCACCAACCCAAGCACAGAGACTCGTGTCAAAGCATCTCCAATGGGAGAAACTTATATATAAAATGTTGATTGTATACATTTTTAAAACAAAATTCCTCTACAAAGCTACACATTTTCCATACAACACTTAGTATATTTCTCAGGTGGCCACACATCTAGCTTTAATTTTGACCTTCTCTCCCTATTTATATAGTATATTTCTTAGGCAGCCACACATCTAGCTCGCTCTCATTTTGACCTTCGCTCCCTATTATTTATTTACTTATTTTATTTTATATTTTATCTTTTATTTCTTGGGTTTACTTTTCACTCTTAAACTCTTTCGTTTTATCTCTATTTCAACAAGTCCCAAACAATGACAAGCAGGTTTGGATGGGCTGTCCTCAGAGGATGTCGATTGTGGTTGTATCTCTCATGGGGTGTTTGTGTCAAAGAAATTCTATGTTTTAGGAATACAGGACATGATGGTTGCATATTGAACATGACTGGTGTGCATTTGATGAGGAAAGTGAGAATGGAATGTGGGGAATGGAGAGCAATCTATAAAATGGAATGAAGAGGGATAGATTAATCAGCAAATAGGAGGTTCTCGGCTGGTCTTGGAGAAGAGAAGACGAGGAGAGAGGGAAGTTGGTTTTAGGAGAAAACAAGAGGAGAGAAGGGAGCTGCTACTTTGATGGCTGCAAGTTACGGGTGGTACTTTAAGTGCACTTACTTAAATTTGTGCACTGAGCGCTGTGATTCCCTATTTAAATGCATAAATGCCTTACTAAATCCTCTGTTGCATGTAGACATTCGAGTTTACCATTGTGGATGCTCTTATAGAATGGGATATCATTCCTTGTAGTTCCGCCTGTGTGCATAAACTGAACAGGTTCTTGAGAGATTCTAGCTACATATTCAACATGGTTTTGGGTAGAGATTCATCATAGTTGTGGTTCAACTATCCCAAAGGGGACGGCTCATCTGCATAAGCTGAATTTTAGAGTATAGGTAATAGCTTCAATATTGGCTTGCTGAACAACATGCTCTTCCATTGTCCTACATTGAAGTTTCCAGAGCAAAACATCTTTGGCACTTGTGATCTATTCCTTCACGGTGTTGACTGGCGACTGGCAAGTACTTGATCTGCTCTAAACTGACTCCAGGGAATAGTTATATAATCAATCAAAGTATCGTTGTTTGCTGCTATATATTTCATTAGATCAAAAGCAGCATTCCAAGCTTACTTCCATGCCCTATCAGCAAGCTTCTGTCTCGTTAGAAGAGCTTAGCCTCTCTATTCTAATAATAAGAGCTTTAGAGCAGAGCTGCTTTAGGCTGCACTTATGCTTTAGGAGTCCTGAACTACTCATATAAAGCCCGTCCATGGAGAAGTGGATGTGATTGATGAGGTCCTGTGATCTCGGAGACTATCATGAGCAGTATTAGAAAACTACTTGAGTAATAGCTACACCAATTGATCATTCAGGGGGAGATGGTGGTGCTGCCAGATATGTCGTTCAGCTGAAATCTTGGCTGCTATCCTTAATGTGGAAGTGGAGGGGTCCATTCATTGTTAGCAATGATGTCACTTTTGAGAGTTATATTTGCTCAGAAAGGAAATATGAAATGCTTAACTAGCGATCCACCCAGTACAACTGATGCAAAGTACAAAGACTGCATTTGTGAAGACTCTGTACCTAGGGGTTTGTTGTGGCCCAGTAGGAGCCTTGTTGTCGCCACCAAAGTTGAGTTCTTGATTCCTCCTAGATAATTTAGGGGACCCACTTAAAGACTCAAATTCTCATCAGAATGAGACTTTTTTTTTTGTAACAAACAAGCAGAAAGACCCTTTTAGGGTACTAGTGTTCTTAAAAGTTCACGACGGGAATTACTCCAAGGCTACTACTTGAAGTTTATGATTGCTATTTTGCTTATGGATTAGACTTCAATATCTGCATTTTCAAAGATAAATATTTTGCAAGCGAAATGCTACCTTCAAACAAAATCTCCGGACGAAATAGCAATCATAAATGCATTTTAGGACTTTGAGTACCCAGTTTCACCTATTGACTGACATTTCCACTTAAATCACTTGTCTTCTTGAAGACATTGCTATTAGCTATCCTTGAATTGACGCGTGAATATAGGGCAAGCCTTGTTAGTCAGGCAAGCATCATGATGTTTTGGTCAGAGTAAGTCTTTGTAGTGTATACAAACAGCTTCCAAGAACCAGAAACATCTATGAAACAAACTGACCGTAGTTTTTTTTTTAAGTGGTTTGTGTTTGCATTCATCACTTGCATCTTTTTTTATATTCCTTGTGGATCTTCTAGATTTTGCTCTGATTGATGGAACAAACTTTTGCACATAGACACAGATCTTTGAATCTGAAGTGATCACAGTTTAAGCATTTCGTACATAATATTAAAGTTGAGCTCTTTAAGCTTGATTCAGAGTCAAATAAGTTTGCCATTTTAGGAAATTCAATATTAGGTTGACACTCTTTGCATTGTGAATTCTGATCTTATTCTCTCAGTGAAAAAACCATTAAGCACGTGAACTTGACTAAAGTTTTATCAGTTTTCCAGTTAATTTTCTCTTGTTTCTTTCTATTTTTGATATTTTCCAATTGTATTTTCTATCTGACTTGAAGTTTTTGTACAGATAAGGTTGATCGTCCCATCAGTACATGCATTTACTACTTGCTTTCTTCTGGGAGTGTCTCACATCTCCATCGCATCCCATGTGCTGAAACTTGGCATTTCTACAAGGGAGAACCTCTCACGGTAGGTATTACCTAAAAGTTTGAAGTCCTCTGAATGCAAGAGCTCCTATTAGATGTTTTAGCTTCAAATGTGGATCATTAGTTGTTCTAGGATCTCTGGTGAACGAAACATTATACAAACAATAATCCTAACATATTTTATCAGTGAACCTCTATACAAACCATTATCAATGAACCATTAAGTCATCTGAAAGACATTCCTCAGATCACAAACTCAATCAAGTCCTTGGTCTGGCACTGTGAATTTACTTGGGGATCATCATAGACCAGCCTTTCCACTTTTATTTTCAGTTGGGATATTTTATCTCTAGTAGCTTTACTTGTGTATTTCTCCATTGCTACCTGACCATCTCAGTCAAGAACCCTTGTACTTATTTTCTATGTTTCTTCTTTTAATGAAAGTATAGTTTTATTGATTGAAAAAAAATATAAAAAAATCCTAACACCCCATATTGGCTCATTGTGATTCGTCCCTCTATTCGTTCAATGCCAAAATATTCCACATTAGTCTACCATTATTAGGGTAGCGGAATAAACAAAAATGCCGGGAATCAAGAGAAGGGAATTGTTTTCATGATAACAAATATCTCTTCTTTTTTTTTTTTTTTTGATAACTTAATTGTTGTAAAACTCATTAATAACTGTCTTCATGATAAGTTCAACTAACAGAAATGTACTCCGAAGCCGTCAAAAATAAACAAAACACAGCTAGCTGTGATAGTAACAAAGGTTTGAGATTAGAAAGAACAGAGTAAACATATAAACTTTTCAGAAGTTGAACAAAAAGTAACTGCTCCAAAACTGATTTAGGCTACTGCCCTTTTAGTCATCAAACTTCTTATTCTTTCCAGTTCTACAAGTCACCATGCTTGGCTTATTATAGGGAGTTTTCCGCGACCTCCTCTGCCACTACCAAATCAACCACCACCGCTTGGCTTAGATAACAAATTCTATGTTGAACACATAATTGCATCTCGTAGATGGATAATAGCCTCAAGGTTGATACACTTCACTACATAGACATCATCTATTAAGAAGCCACAACACATGAAAGGGAGTAGAACTCTTCCCATTTTCATTTTTCATTCAATCTCTGAACTCATACCTCCTTATATATGAGGTGGGGACATCAAACAACATGTAGTTTAAGCAGTGTTCTAAAAAGCGCTAGGCGTTGGGCGGGCGGCGAGCAGGTGCCTAGCGCCCAGGGCTTAGGCGGCACCTAGGCGGTCTTAGGTTTTGTATTATAACTTTAATAATTTACAAAAGTTAAGCATAATACCTTATCAATTACATCCAATTTAATGCCAAGATACATATGCAAAATTTAAAAACATGAAAAATTAACAATCATGAACAAAATTTATTAAAACTCAAATGACTGAAGTTGGTCATGATGGGTACTTTATATCAAATTGAATTTGTAGACAAATATCCAAACCTACTCTTTTATTTTTCTTCAAATTGAATGAATAACCTCAGTCATGTTTGATAAAATCTACATTAGTAAAATAGGTACTGGCAGATCCTATGAGAATTTCATTAAGTAATCATTCTTTGCTACATTTAGACATATACTGAATAAAAAATAATTAAATAGTTTATTTCTAAAAAATGAAAGAAAAATAAAATAAGAACACAAACAGCCTTAATAAAAAAAAAAATCGCCCAGACCGCCTAGGCCGCCCAAACCCGCCCAAACTGCCCAGAACCGTCCAGACTGCCGCCCAACCATTAATCTGGGCGGTTTTCTACCTTCTAGCGCTTAGGTCGATTTTTAGAACTCCGAGTTTAAGACATACATTCAATCAAAAGAAATGGACACGCTGACCAATAGAAACATTTCCTATTATCTAAGAAATACGCTGGACTTGTGGTATGTGTTGAACCTTTGAAGAAAAGTACTAGTTCTATTAGCTGTTTTGAAACTAATAACGTTTTGTTGGAGAAACTTGGATTGAAAGAATTTCCATGGAGAATCCTGAAATGTTGCGTTGATTGCAATTTGCATATATCAAATACAAATGACTTGTGCATCTTGTTGTTAAAACACCTTGTTATACCCATTTCACGTAAAAGGGGTTAAAATGGATTTCCCTGCTGCAAAATATATAGGACCTTCCTCCGGTATGTGATTTAAGTTTCTCATAAAAAAATTCTAGTGCAACCAAACACAGCCAAAAGTCACACATACGTGGGACTACTTATAGTAATTGTTCCAAGTATTATATATATAGTCTGCTCTATGTTATTACTAAAATAAATTATGGTGTAGTTGTATATAAATTTTTTTTTTCTTGCACACCCATTCTTCAGGTATTTGAGCTAGGTGACAACGGAGACATCAAGCAGACCATTCTTGGACCCGACATCCAAGCCGGTCACAAACTCAATATACAGTACCTCCATATGTGTGGTTTGGTTCCTATCCCACTATGGACATCGAAACCTCGTCAACAAATGGTAAATCATTGGTAAAAGCTCCAACAAGGGACAGCGAAACTCATTACTCTCTGGTAGGTTGCACCTGTGCACCTGCCTTTCAGTTCCAAGACTTTGAGTTGGCAAAACGGTCTGAGCTCATTGCATCTACCCCAGGTGCCGAGGCCTTCATCACTTACCTCACCAATCCTGAGTAACTGTAGCAAACTGTTGCTATGGGACTTCATCACCATGATATATTAAATTTTAATTCTGATGTATTTGGCTAGCTTTTCATTTGGATATTTGAGACTTCATCACCATGATATATTAAACTTCATAGCGTTCATGGTACAGGTCAAATTATAGTTAAAAGGGATTCCCCCACTACGACTTTCATTAAGCTGGTTTAAACCAGCCTGATAGAAGTTTTCGTCTTCTTTAGCTTTAGATCACCTAATAGAAGTTGGAACTGTAATAAACCGGAGGTCATTCCCAGATTTTGCCGTTTACAGTTGTAATACCTTGGTGTAAAAAAGAAGGTCAAAATTTTCTTTGCATGAGTTTGGGAAAAAAGAATATATGTGCACAAGATAAAAAAAACATCGGTGAACATGAAGTACCCTGGTTGCACTGTCAATGCAGTCACCCACACGAACCATATCAGTAGTTCTTTCTGAGCATTGCATTCTTTGAGCTTTCAGGGGAAGGTATTACTTCTGTACAGAGATCTTTTAATCGATGATGCACAACTTATTTGCAACCCTATTAGAATCCTCTATAATCACTCTCCTTGTATGCGTGTTCATGTGCATATTCCGTTTTATCTTTTGTTATGTTCCTCGTGGATATTAACTTGAGCATCAGAAGCTCATCAATAGATGCAAGCCGTTAGCATGTCTGATTGGCCTCGATGAATTTCTGACACTGAGTAACAGGCGTTTCAATGAACTGCCAACTTCAGAAACAAACTTAGGAAATTAAAGCTTTTATAGAGTTAGAGACCTGTAAACATTACTCTCATCATTGCGATGAATGTCTTTCCTGTCATCATCGCAACATGCTCCACCAGCATTTCACCTCAATATCTGTTTTCTTTTTATAATACTAAAAAATAAGGAAATCAAAAGGAAATATCATAACCTAAGGAATGTGATTTATTGAAATATGTTAAAATTTCACAAAATATTTATTATTTTGAAGTTAACGAAATATCTTTCGAAATCCGAATTATGTCGAAACTTTTCTTAGAAAATAAATAATACTTTAATATCCATATATTTTTACATGCGATAATATTATTTTAGTATCAAAAGTTTGTTAAGTAAGTGATTCTTATATATTATATAATATGTATGACACTACGACTCCTTTAAGACATTTTTATGTAGTTTTTAAGAATTTAAAATACATAACTTATATTGTTAAATTCGAAATCACAGCTTGATAGTTTTGAGAGAATCCAACCAGAATGACATCTAGAAGAGGAATTAGGTATATTCACCTGCAATCCTGCAAAGAATGCAAATCTGTCAGTGCATTCCTCTAGGAGTCAGGATGATGGATGGTGATCGACCGGCCTGGTTCTCTAAAATTAGGGCTCTGAGATAAGACCTACCTGGTTAGAAAACCACTGATTGCATAAAGGAGAAAATTCTTGGCAAGATCTCCTTTCTCCCAAATCTAGAAAGAATATGAAGGAGGACATGCAACCATTAGCTTGCCAAACATAGATTTCCAAACAAAATCATTTTTCTTATCCCCGCTTCCTAAGCCACATATCCTCCTCTTTGGCCCATGATAACCCCATTAGTCTAAATCTTCCATTTCATCAATCCGAGATATTTAAATAAGTTACCCATGCATCCATCATATCAATGAATAAAAAATATTGATGATACAACATTTTTAGTAATATAGCCGTAATGTAAGAGAGTTTTATATATTTAGGCGACATTCATTAGGCCTAGGTACTATTCTTGCCTTCATGTAGGCTGTCCCAATTCCAACATAAAATAACTGAAAGTTTTGGTCATATACATGCAAAGTAGACTATCTGATGCAGTACAACAGAGCGCAATAGAGTATTTGGCACAATATGATCAAAAGAAGTCCACGCGAAGAGGAAAGTCCAGAGTAAGTAACAATGACCCAGCAGGGACTTGCTGTTTTTAATTCAGATTCCATCAAATCTCTTATTGGCATCATTGCTAATAATTGTTTTAGCAGTCTTTTAATTCTGTTTGAATTCCATTTCTTTTAGGATGTCTTTATTAATAAGTAAAAGAGTCTTAGGAGTATTTTGGTTAAAATAGAAACCTTACTATAGTTTAGAAAGTCTTGTTTCAGGTAGGTTTAGTGTTCTTTTTTTTTTATAAATTGGTGATTGTAATAGGAGAAAGTTAGTTTTTTGATAATAATAATCCTGAATCAATTTTAGAGAACTTTCTCTTGCTGCGTTAATTTCCTATTGTTCTTGGTATTCTTCGTGGAGAATCAACAAGACTATGGAAGGTTGTGTTAGTCGCCTAGTTGATTTCAGCCCCTCAAAACGTTCCTTGTATCAATTGGTATCAGAGTCAAGTCGTTTCCTGCACCATGTCGCGTGGAAGACGACCTGGTGTTCGTGAAGTTCCGCTAGAAGAGGTAATTGAACGTGATGATATAGCGCGATTGGCACAACAATTCGAAGCAAGGTTTGAGGCACTGTCACAGCAAGTGGCCGCTTTGACTGTCCAACGACAGAATCACCCCCCAAACCCACGTTTTGTGGAGGAGGAAGATGTCGGTGATGACCTTGATAACCCCTTTGCCGAGCAAGGACACAGGAGGAGGAGACCGGTGGTCGAAAATCCAATACAAAATCGTGATTCAAGGCGATGGGAGTCCGGGTTGAAGGCAGAAATACCCGAATTCCATGGGGGTTTGTAGCCGGAGGAATTTCTTGATTGGGTTAATACCATTGAGGAGGTTATCGACTTCAAAGAAGTCCCCGATAACAAGCGTGTTCAGCTGATAGCAACGAGGTTTCGTGGGAGAGCTGCTGTTTGGTGGCAGCAAAACAAACTCGCTCGAACCCGACGTGGAAAAACAAAACTTGTTTGAGTGCAGGAAAGGTGATCGGACAGGTAAAGGACTCTTTGTCCAAGGCGAAGACCTTAGCGATGAGCAATTTGGGGACTTTGACCAAGACCCTGGGTTCGATACCAATAGTGATGACCCACCGCAGGAGGAATACGTCCCAGGCGATCAAGGACAGTCCTTGGTAGTAACAAGAACATGTTTCACTCTGAAGGAGACCGAGGGCGATGCGTGGCTTCGCAATAACATCTTCCATTCTACGTGCACCATTGGTGAGAAAATTTGTCACCTAGTCATTGATTATGGCAGCTGCGAAAATGTGGTGGCGGAGGAGGTTGTTCGAAAGCTGAAATTGGATACAGTCCAACATCCAAGTCCCTACAAGCTCTCCTAGCTTAAGAAGGGCAATGAGGTAACGGTTTCGAAACGGTGCTTAGTAAATTTTTCTATTGGTTCTAAGTATAAAGATCAAGTGTGGTGTGATATTGTCATTATGGATGCGTGTCATATTTTATTGGGTAGACCTTGGCAGTTTGTTAGAAGTGTTATGTATGATGGGCGTAAGAATACTTATAGTTTCATGTGGGATGCTACCCGAATTGTACTCATGCCTAGCAAAGAGGTCGCACCTAAACCACCAACTGGGAGTGGGCTCAAATCTCTTATCTATGAATAAATTTGTGGGTGAAATGGAAGAATCCGGGATGGTATTCGTACTGATAGGAAAGGATGAGCAGATTAGCAATGACATTCCGGAAGTTGTGCAACTTCTAATTGATGAGTACCAAGATGTGTTTCCAAGTGACCTACCGCGAGGGTTACCACCCGTCAGGGATATACAACACCAGATTGACTTGGTACCAAGCTCAAACCTTCCTAACCGCCCACATTACCGTATGAGCCCAAAAGAGCACGAGGAGCTTCGATGCCAGGTAGAAGAACTTTTGTCCAAGGGCCACATCAGGGAAGTCTTAGCCCTTGTGCAGTACCCGCACTGCTCACACCAAAAAAAGATGGTAGTTGGCGCATGTGTCGATAGTAGAGCCATAAATAAGATAACAGTCAAATACTGTTTTTCTATTCCTCGGTTGGATGACCTATTGGATCATCTATGTGGAGCCAAGGTGTTTAGTAAACTTGATCTTAAGAGTGGTTACCATCAGATTCGGATTCGCCCGGGAAACGAATGGAAAACAGCCTTCAAGACCTGTGTGGGGCTATACGAATGGCTGGTGATGCCTTTCGATCTTTCTAATGCACCAAGTACTTTTATGCGGGTCATGAACCAAGTGTTGCGCCCTTTTATTGGTCAATTTTTTGTCGTTTATTTTGACGATATACTGATTTATAGTGCTAATGCCGACTTACATATTCAGCATCTTTGAGACATTCTTTCAATTTTACGTAGGGGGAGATTGTTTGCGACAGCCAACAAGTGTTCATTCATGACCGATAGGGTACTGTTCCTTGGGTACGTGGTTTCCAAGGATGGCATTTCAGTGGATGAGTCAAAAGTGGAAGCAATCAAGCAGTAGCCAACGCCTTCCAACCTGCATGAGATACGAAGTGTTCACGGACTAGCATCTTTCTATCGCCGATTCATTCCTCATTTCAACACCATTATGGCACCCATCACCGACTGTATGAGGGCTAGACAGTTTTCATGGTATGAAACAGTAGAAGCATCTTTTTGCGTGATCAAGGAAAAACTAATTTCATCGCCTATCCTTATTTTGCCTGATTTTTCTCAACCGTTCGAGTTACATTGCGATGCCTCCAAAGTGGGTATTGGCGCGGTCTTAAGTCAGCATGGCAAACCAGTTGCCTTTTTCAGTGAAAAGTTACATGGCGCAAAATTAAATTACAACACCTATGATGTGGAATTTTATGCAGTGGCATGGTCCAAGCATTGAAACATTGGCGCCATTATTTGATACACAACGATTTGTCTTATATTCTGATCATGATTCATTAAAACATATTAATAGTCAAGATAAACTCTCCTTTCGACATGGCAAGTGGGCTACATATTTACAGGAATTTACGTTTGTCCTCAAACACAAGGCTGGCGTGCAGAATCGCGTGGCTTGATGCTCTTAGTCGTCGGTCTTCTTTACTCACCACTATGCGCACCAAGGTATTGGGTTTTGGATTCTTTTCGTGAATTATTGGCTACTGACCCATATTTTGCAACTGTGGTGGATGATGTACTAGCAGGCAATCGTTCCGACTTCGTGGTTTGTGATGGTTTTCTCTTCAAAGGGAACTAGTTGTGTGTGCCTACCTCTAGCCTCAGGTTGAAGATCATTCAGGAACTACATGGGGAAGGGCATGTCGGGAGAGATAAGACGTATCAGCTTGTTTCGAGCTCTTGCTTCTGGCCGACCATGCGCAGAGAGGTGTATAAATTTGTGAAGGGTTGTCGTATCTGTCATGTTTTAAAGGCAAAACAACTAATGCAGGGTTGTACATGCCTTTATCTGTTCCAAGTCAACCATGGACTGATGTTAGCATGGATTTTGTGCTAGGGCTTCCTCGTACCCAACGCGGATTGGATGCTATTTTTGTGATCGTTGATCGTTTCTCCAAAATGGCACACTTTGTTGCCTGCAAGAAGACAACAGATGCAGTGAATGTGGCTCAATTATATTTTCGGGAAGTTTATCGTCTTCATGGACTTCCTATGTCTATTGTATCGGACAGGGACACACGATTCCTTAGTCATTTTTGGCAAAGCTTATGAAGATTTGCCAGTACCAAGCTTGATTTCAGTAATGTGTATCATCCGCAAACAGATGGGCAAACAGAGGTTGTTAATCGCTCATTAGGTGATATTTTGCACAGTTTGGTTGAAACTCATTTGAAGACGTGGGATCAGAAACTCTTTCAGGATGAATTCGCTTTCAATCGTAGTGTCAACCGAAGCACGGGATTTAGTCTATTTTGTGTGGTTTATGACTTTAATCCAAGGTCACCTCTCGACCTAACACCTATACCAGACCGGACTCGTGTCCATGGTAAGGCTGAGACCTTTATTGAACAACTTCAACACATTCATGAGGATACTAAGAAAAATTTATTAGAGTTTGTTGCTAAGTATAAGGTCTCAGATGATAGGAAGCGATGACTTGTGGACTTTGAGGTAGGGGATTCCGTATGGGTTGTCTTAACTAATACAAATTTTTAGCTGGAGAGTATAACAAACTTGCTGCACGAAAGATTGGCCCGTTGGAGATTCTCGAGAAGATCAATTCTAATGCATACCAGTTGAAGCTATCAAGTTGAATGTGAAGCACCTTAGTCCATACCATGGTGATAACTCTGATGATGATACTTTAAATTCGGGGACGAATTCTCTTGACCCAGGGGAGAATGTTGCAGTACAACAGAGCGCAATAGAGTATTTGGCACGATATGATCAAAAGAAGTCCACGCGAAGAGGAAAGTCCGAAATAAGTAACAATGACCCAGCAGGGACTTGCTGTTTTTAATTCAGACTCCATCAAATCTCTTATTGGCATCATTGCTAATAATTGTTTTAGCAACCTTTTAATTCCGTTTCTTTTAGGATGTCTTTATTAATAAGTAAAAGAGTCTTCGGAGTATTTTGGTTAAAATAGGAACCTTACTATAGTTTAGAAAGTCTTGTTTTAGGTAGGTTTAGTGTTCTTTTTTTTTATAAATTGGTGATTGTAATAGGAGCAAGTCAGTTTTTTGATAATAATAATAATCCTGGATCGGTTTTAGAGAACTTTCTCTTGCTGCGTTAATTTCCTATTGTTCTTGGTATTCTTCGTGGAGAATCAACAAGACTGTGGAAGGTTGTATTAGTCGCCTAGCTGATTTCGGCCCCTCAAAACGTTCCCTACATCACTATATCATGCTAACCTTTGAACTTTTTAGCATTTGGATCTGATAAAAATTTCAGCATTATGAGATTGTTAACTGGATTATCCCCATATTTGGGAGGTACTTTTCCCCTTTCAAAATTTAAAATCTAGCATAGTGTTTTGGTGGTAGGTGTGTCAATTCCCCACTAGGGTACTAAAAAGTATGTAAATTGAGAACAATCCAATGCGATAATTTAGGAAAGGCGCTTGAGTCATGAAGAGAACTGAATTGATCATGTTGGTGTTACGCGCGGAAGTGTTACAAATGCTGAAATGCGAAATTACAAACAATACAACAGTTGATCCATCAAGACTGAAATTTGATGTTTTTAAACAATGATTTTTTAGGGTACTTTCATGTTTCATGTGTTAATTATCTCACTAATGAAATAATTACTCTTTTCAAAGGCAGAGCAACTGGCAAAGGACCTAGAGCTGTTTTCACAACACGCTGGCCGCAAATCTATCAACATGGAAGATCTTGTACTGATCTCACTCTTGCAGAAGGTAGGGAAAGTTTTTGAATGATTTTGGATCAATGTTGAGGCATAATTTGGAGATATTTTCACATAAATGATGTTTATTATATGCCGAGTCTATTTTCTTTTTCCATTAGTTTTTCTAAGTTATGTGTAATAGGTTTTTTCTTTAACTTGGACAGATAGGTTAATTAAACATGCAATGCCTGAATGGTCTACTTTTTATAAACTTTAATACTGGAAAATGACCACAAAAAAAAAAACTTATTGTCTATTTAATACCTTCATGTGCCACCCCAAAACTAATCTAGGGCTTGGGGGTGGTGGTGGTGGCCTGAGGTGGCTGTGGTCCCAGACCTAGTTTCATAAGGGTAAAGGGGTGGGTGGTGGTGGGTGAATCGAGTTTGGTGGTGGTGTCTGCAGGTGAGAGATTGGTGGTATTGGTGGCTTTGATGGAAGGAGGAAGAAACAGGGTTGATGAAGATGAGAAAGGGGAAAAGAAAGTCCTTGTGCAAGGTTATAAAAAAGAGGTATTAAATTTATTTATTTTTGGACTAAACATGTGAGAGAGAAGTGTTTGGATACTAATCCAATATTATCTATTACTTGATCAAATGCAGACTTTTGATTGATTGTTTATTTTAGTTTTAGGACAATATCCAAGTGCTTGTATGCATATTATCAAATTCAGACTTAATGAAGTGCTTGTATACATGTTATCATTTACAATGCATTACTGACAATGATTGAATGATCAATTTCCGTATTTGACAATGAAGTTGTTTGTCAAGCTGTTCTTGGTATTTTCTCAACTGCCAAGAAATTTTTGAACGCAAGTACATATTATAAGCATATGAGGAGTCCAATATCAAGAAAAGGGCAGGAAGGGAGAAAACGCAGAACAAGACTATCTTCCAGTTTTTTGGCATATCAAAACCCAACACCTTCTTGAAAGAACTACTCGCTTCACAGCTGGAAGAGGAGGAAACAAGTCCCTCACACTAGCCTTTGGGACCCAAGGGGTCTACTTCCGCCATCTCTGCCTATCTCTTCGAGGAAGAAACACCCTGTAGACTAAGTTTTCAAATCCTACTCAAATGAAGGAGGTTGAGATGCCACATTATAGAATCAATTTATGGGACTTCATAATAGAAATTATCAATGGAACTTGCTAGGAGAAGGGAACTTGATGATAGAAATCAGAAATTGTGATCAGTATTAGAATATAATCATCAAGTTTTCTGTTAGAATATGTTGTTTATGATTTGAGAGTTGTTTCCTTGTAGGTTTATGTTTAACTATTGCTGCGTGGATTAGTACTGGTTCATTGTCCCAAAATCTCCCACTATACAACAAATGCTTAGTTTTGATTTCTTCGACATGTCTAAAAAAAGGAAAAAAAGAAATAACAATGAGAGGCATTTGAAATATCAATCTACACCCCTGATGATAAAAGATCGCCATGTTCTTTCCTCTACAGTTCCCATGTTAACTTCTTATCTACAATAAGATTGAAGAGTCAGAATCAGTTAATTTGTCATTAAGATACATTCTCAACGAATCTTTGTTCAATGATTGATTGTCTTGATCCATTTTCTATAACTTGTACTTGTTTATCTCTGTTCAATGATTGATTGCCTCATTTTCTGTAACTTGTTTACTTAAAAAGAATAAAAAATTTCCATCGGCTCCTGTGCATGCATCCAGCATTCTTTAGTTAAATTTCCAATAGGAAAAATCCTTGCTTTGATGGATAAGATTGTTTCCTATTTCATTTTTTTCTGCATCATAACCCTATTTCTTTTTGGTTTCAGCACATAGGAATGAACATCTGGCTACTTCATTGAAGTCCTTCTGCCATGAATTGAAGGGTAAAGAACCTCAGAGTGATAGAAAGCGCAAGAAGGCTTCAAAAAAGGATAACAAAGCTACACCACCGTACTTCATATCTCCTGAAACTTGCCACAGGCCCACAGCAGTTGAGACAGGTACCAACTCCTGCAGAACCTCTCTTTGATCTATGGGAATAAACATTTGTAGCAAGGAATGACCTTAGCCTAATATGAAGTGGCAGCTAAATTTTGAATCTGGCAATACCCTTGGAACTGCAGGAATGGATCAACTATATATTGATGAAACTCACTAGACTAAGGACGTCAAACTATTGGAAGTTGGATCCCCACAAGAAATGAGTACTCAATTACATACTTGTTTTGTACTAGTTTGTTCTGAAAACAGGAAAATGTTGATCTGTAGATGTCCTTGATAGCTTTATTCTAGTAGTGATTGGGTCTTGGGTGATAAAAGGCTGGAAATTTATTTTTCAAACTGCTGAAATGGTGTTTACAGTTTAACATAAACACATCCCTCTTTAAGAATTGTTTTGTACTATAAATTCTTGGTCACCACATAGTGACGTAGGGCGGAGCCAAAATTCTCAGGGGGGGGGGGCAATCGAGTATTAATCAAGTGGACCCTACTATTCTAGTGGTAATCAACAACATTTTCAAAGTTGATGGGGGCAATTGCCCCCTTGTCTTCATAGTGGCTGGTCACGTTGCCTAACTCTTTTATCTTATTATTTCTTACAACTTTCGAGGGTGCAGAATGTTAGGAATTGAGCTTTCTTTGAGGGTGGCCTTGTGAGGATTTTCGGTTGTTCAATCGGGTATAGAAAGAAGCTCCAGGCCCATGACAATTGGGTATCAGTGCAAATTGTTATCTGATAACTGAACCATGCAATGCAGCATGCCATGAAGTCTATTCAATGATTCATAATATGCTGTTACTGTTATGGGAAATTCTAATTGTCGAGCTCAGCTCGCCAGGTAGAATCACTCTACTGTTATTGTTAACTGACAGTCTTGTAATGAAAATGATAGGCAAATCCAGTCCACTATTTAACAGATTCTTTATTTTATTTATTTAAATAAGCAAGGGTTGAAAGGGACACACACGAGGGCAAATCTTGGGTAAACCAACCTCAACAGCCAGAGGGAAACCAAGCCCAAGTCTGAGCTTATGGATTACACACTAACTATTACATTTCTTGATGTGCCAGTATCCATTTTTCTACCCTTCTGAGTTATTTTTTTTTTTTCCATGCAGCATAAAGCCTCACACCATGCCGGTTTTCATGTTTTTGCAACATGGTGATGTGGCGCATTATTATTATGAAAGAAAGATGAAATCTCCAAAGTGTTTATTTGTATCTCGAGGTTGTTAAAAACTTTTTTTGACGATGTCACATCATCCTGATTGCAGAACCTAATTCCCTAGCCTTACTCAAGAAAAAACACGCTTCAACCTCGATTTTTTTCCCTTTTTTCAATTATTTGGAAATTTGTCAAAACCAAACCAACCTAAATTCAAAACAATTATTGACAAGGAAGTGGGCAACCCAATCCAATCCTAAACACCTAAATCCTTCCCATCCCACATCACCCCACCACAAAAAAATCCATGGAACTCTCCACCTCCCTATTTAACTCCTGATAGGTAAGAGGCCAAATGCTTGCCTACTTATGGAATCAGCATGTCACTCTATCCCCATCACTTTTAGTGTCCCATAATGATGAACCACCAGCCTCTTGCCTTGTGCCAATTTTCAAATAAATTATAAAAAATAAATAATTGTTTATCATCAACATCATCATCTCTTTTTCTTGTCTTGTTCACATCCTGGACCCTACTTTTAGGAAGAAAAGAGCCTCTCAGCTTCACTCATCTCATGTTCATGTTCCTCCTCCACATGGTCCCTTGCTGGTCTCATTATCTCACTCACCATCTATCTCTTTCCTTAACTACCCACCTGTCCATCCCATCCATACAACACCACACTTCCGCTGTTCTCACACTCCATAATAATTTATTCTCTCTATCTCTCTGTCCCTTCCCTTTTTTCTCTCTTTTTTCCCCAAAGTTTTGGCCCCCCCTCTTTTTTATATAATGTCAGTCATCAGATTCTCTGGGTCTGGATGATAAGCATTTGATTGGAGGGCCAAATATTTAGAATTTCTCTTTAGTGTGTTATTCTGCCATCTGTCTTAAACTTCCTTTTTGTTTTTTCAGCCCAATCAAATGGAGGCCTGCCACATGCTGAGCACCATTTGATATTATCACCAAAGTTTTGGGGTCAAGTACTCAAGAGTCTCAGCTTGATCACTTTATCTTCCAAATAATCTAATACAAAGGAAAATTATTAAATAACACCAGCTCTTTTGGATAAATATAAAAGTTTTTATTAGGACAAGTAGATTTTGACAAGCCAACGACTACTCCACGCCATTAAAAGAGCTTTTTTAGATCACTATGTACTCTCTTTTTTTTCTACTAATCCATACCACCACCATCCAAAAAACTACTTTTAAAAAAAAGTAATTTTACGTAAAAATAGGGTAATTTTCGATCAATTTAAACCCTCAATTGAAAAATATTTTCAAGTTCATCAAAACAAAAAACTTGTAGTAGTATGAGTTATCTAATAAACACAATTTGAATCACTTGAAAATGTTTTGAAATGAACAAGTTATGATCATTTTACTAAAGTCGCGCAAATCTGTCTCGCAATGAAAATGAGATAGTGTCTCTGACTTTCTGCCAACTTATGCTCGATCAAGATCGATTCTCAAGTTCATCCAAAGATAAAAATTGTACTACTCTGAGTTATCTAATAAACACAACTTGAATCACTTGAAAATATTTTGAAATGAGCAAGTTATGGTTATTTTACTAAAGTCGCACAAATATATCCAAATGCAAAATCTCGCAGAGTTCTGGGCGAACAAGAAATTTCAGCAATTTTTTTTACTATTCACCCAGATCAATGTGAAGTTTTGCAAAAACTTCGCATTGTCTCAGGCGAACAATTTATTTATTTTTTTGTAATTTCTAATTTTTTTTATGAAGTTTACTTTGTTTTTGTGATTGAAAATATTTCTAAATTTTTCATGAGATTACTTTGTTTTTCTGAAATTTTTTGTAGAGGTTGCAATTTGGGGTTCGATTTTGAGAGAGATTGAAGAGATTTTGAGGGAAAGTGAAGAGATTGGTTTCGATTTTGCAAGAGATGTGAATGTGAGAAGAGGTTTGCAAAAGATTTGAATGTGGGAGATGGAAGAGATTCAAATGGGGATGAAGGAATCGTGTTTCAATTTGAATGGAAAGCAAAAAAATGTTGGTTTTTTTGTTTATATAGATGGTATGAGAAAATATGGAAGTGTGAAAAAGAAAATAGGTGGTGTGGGAGAGTAGAATGGTGTGAGAAAGCACTTACGATAGTGTGGAGTACTCCCTTTTGACAATTCACCAAATTTGCGTTTCTTATTGATTTTGAGATTGTGTTGTCCAGTTTCCTCTACATTATTGATCCATTTATGTTTTGTCAAGAACATATTGATTTTTACTTACTTATCAACAACAACAATTCTAGCCAGTCATGTTTGCTAGTCATTTTCGGTTAGGTTTTTGTTTTTTTACACCTCTACCTCTTCTATAGATAGTGTTTGTGACTGTGTTTTAGATGGAATAGATAAATAGTATAAAAAAAACCAAAATCTGGCAAAAAAAAAAGGCTAGCAAACCTAACTGGCTAGAGTTATTTTTCTTAAGAGTCAAGCCCCTAGTGTCGGATCGGTGCCAATGGAGCCTCAAGAACGTGATGAAGATGAAGAAAATAGATGAAGGTGAAGAACAAAAGAAAAATGATAATAACAAATGAAGAACACAAGAAGAAAAAGAAGAAGAAGAACAGATGAAGAAAATAGGATGATGAAGGGTCTTGTTCCCCTAGCACCGATTTGGCGCTAGGGGCCTGGCTCTTAAGAATTGTTGCTTACTCTATAAACAATTATAGGGAGCCACTTTTGGGTCAAGTTTTGATTTTTTTTACACTTCTACCCCTTTTATAAATAGTGTTTGTGTTTTAAAGAGGGATAAAAAGTGTAAAATAAAATAAAACTTTGCCCAAAAGTAACTCCTAAACTTGGCTTCCTAGACTTACTCTTTACTTATTGTTAGAACTGTGAAAATAGAAAACTCCAAGGAGAAAATCTACAGTGTTTGGTCCTTGATGCCTGTTTGGTGCCTGGATGGTGTCCATCATGTGAAACCCAACCCTTTGTGTTGTCTATTCTATGCAAAAACCCCCATTTGTTTCTTCTCTCATTTAGTTTTGCTCTGAAACCCAACAAGCAGAAAAATAAAACAAGCTCTTATTTTTCCCTTTGCTCTGTTTCAAATTGCACCTCTCTATTTCTTCTTTAGATCTATCACTGTTGGTTGTTTCATCTCTAGCTGTGTTTCATTTGAAGTGGAAGAGACATCATGAGAATAAAGAAGAGTTTGAAGATCCAGGTAACCCCCTTCATTTAATGTTTTCTTTACTTGTAGGTCTTCCACTCATGCAATTGGTGCAGCTTCGCGGTGTTGTTTCGGCTACCCCCCTTGAAAAGGCTATAGCCATGATTGGGGCTATAGTACTGACTATGATTGCCACATCATCATTCACATGATAGACAACATCCGGGCACTGTAAAATTTCTCAACTCCAAAACTCCAACAGTAACATGTATAACAACCAAACAATCATACCTCTCACCAACGCTGGTATCTAACATCTTTAATGTTTATTATCGATCAACTATTGTCTTTTTATTTCCTTATTTTCACATTTTATGTTAAGATCATGTCACGAGACTTTGATTTGAGCATTTTCTTTGGGTATTTGCACCAAAATTTCCAATTCAAATCACTATATATCATTGATACGTCTAACAAGTGATTTGGCGCTCTTTCACATTGAAATGGTCCAATGGACTAGTGTAAGCATGGTTGAATTATGTCAATTGGGATGCCAAATGTGATGAGAAAGAAGATTATAGGTTTAGATTAATCAAAGTAACATTAAAAATGAAAATTCCCTAATACACGTGCTATAGGATCAAAACCTAAACTAGGGATAATTAATTAAAAGGAGGAATTAAAGTATTAACCTAGATTTTGATGAAAGGGATTGGGATTTGAGTTAAAATAGTACTCTCAAGACTCTCAGTCATTAAATTAACAAAAAAACAACAAATCATTACAGCTTACATGTTTATCTCTAATCACTTGATTAGATTAAATTAGTTCCCGTTTAGCTTTTTTATATTTCTTCTTTGAACCGTTACTTTGTGGTAGTCGATCAGATTCGGTTTACACATCCCATATATTTCTCTCAGACAAAGCTCGTTAGTGCCTAATCTTCGAACCATGTGATGTCTAATGGTCTATTTCGCATGACTTAGGGTTAACTCAAAACCTTAAATGCTCAATCCCTTTAGTCTTAGTTCATCCAAAATGGATGCGGTAGTTAGGAGCAATATGAACACTCTTCGTGTCAAGTTACATCGGATGGACATTTTTTTTTTACTTTTAAGGCCGTATCTACGAGCTAGTTACTCGCGCCATTCTCCTTGACTAAATAAATAAATAAAAATAAAAAATTTGCGAGAAGGTTTATAGGGAAACTAGGTTGGTGATGCTCTTACCAAAACTTGCGAGTTTGAATTTCAAATTTAATTTACGGTGAGACCAAATCATGTAAAATTTGAGGTATGACCTAACCCAGTCTCATTTAAGTATTAAAGTTTCCTAATACCAAGAGTTTGAGATGAGGCTAATCCTAAAAGGGATTATTATTGGATGACACCACATGTCTCATAACTCAAAAACACATCCATGATCCAAAGTATATATTAAAAATATAAACACCATTAGGCAAGGAAAGCGTTGTATTAATCTTTTGGGGTGCAAGTGCAATCCACATGGCTTGCATGTGCATTGTTGCAAATATAGGTGTCATGGCCGTCGACATTATACTTAAATATACGGTTGCATTTAGAGAAGGATTGCTCAAAGCCCTTATTTTATGCCTAAATACAGCTCTTTGTGATTAATACTATCCAACACAACACAACCAACTTGTTTTCTTGCTACTTGGATACATCTCTAACTTAGTTTTTAGTCCCAATTAATAACATTTTTATTGTCACAATAATGGTATTGATGAAGTCTGTCAAATATGTAAAGTTTATAAATCTTAATTATTTGATAATCGTGATCTTAGAATTTGAATATATGAAACCTATAACCATATATATGCAATTCAATGTTCCACCGCAAGAGGAGGTGAACAATTAAGAATTAGCATAAGCAACCTCTTCTAATTTCATTCAATTGAGAGCATCCAGTTTTATTCCCAAAGCACATAATTTGAACTTTTTATTTCATTAATTTCCTTTTTGTTCAGCTTAAATATTATAACAATATTTTAGAAGAATATTCTTAAGAGCATCTTCAGTTTTTTTTTTTTTAACTCAACATGCAAATATTATATATAACTAATCTATCTAACATTTCAGATTGGTTTTTTCACTGTTGATGTCACGTAATAGTAGCTAAGTTATGTGTTTCCTGATTAAGAGTTTTAGGAATAAAGTTATAAGACTAGCCAAGTAGATATGATAAAAGTGATTGGATGCTATATATTATAGGCTGCCACATCCACTTCAAGTCTATGCACTGGTCCTCCATCTCATAATGCAAAAGAGTGTTCAAATTCTCATAATCTTCTAAGATAAACCCTGATGTCTAGTTTCTTGTCTGTACAAGTAATAAAGCAACTTCAGTAGCAAACATTCGGCCATGGTACTATCTGTAACCCGACTAGGGATAGTGTCAGTCACACTAGCACGCACCCTCCCAAAAGCGTCAACCGCCAGTACACCAAAAGCTCCCTGCTGAGTGGATTAAAAAAAACAGGCATCATAAGATACAAGTATCATATCATGGGGAAAGAGTGTTAGGGATTGGCCGAGTGAAAGAGTTAAGTCTGTGATCCCTAGCAGCTCTAAGTTGGTCATGAGTAATGTGAATTCTGGATGTTTGTTCCTCCGATAAAGGGTTTGACGAAGGGTTGCTAATGGGGTTAATACTGGCTGGTGTCAGGAGTTCGAGTGACACATATTGCATTTTCAAGGACATGGAATAAGGAAGTGGGTCGATTTGTTTGATGACTAGAGTGAGATGTCTGGAACCACTGTTTTTGCCATGTTAACCATATGTGATTGATGATCTAAACAAATTTCTGGCTGGAAAACTTGTGTGTTCTAAATATCATGCCATTTCGAATGCGCCAGATTGAGAAAATGGCCGCCACAATTTTTTTAGAAAACATCTCGTCTCGAATGAGGGGATGAGCCCCCACAGTTTCCCCAGAAAAAAAAAAAATTCACTGATTGGTTTGAAAGGTTTGCTCTTCCCCAATCAAGAAGGAGAGAGGTGAGAAGCTAGAGTCGTTTGATCACCGGACACAAAAAAAGTAGGTGTTCAATGTCCTCAATCTGGTTATGACAAAATTTGCAGGAATTATCCACTAGGACATGAACCCATACTAAGTTGAACAAGGTCGGCAACAAGTTTCGGGAAACTTTCCACGAAAAGATAATAGCCATAACAACGGCTTTGATCTGCCAAAGTTCTCTTGAGGTTTTAGGAGAAATGAGCCTAGCCTGGGGTCCGAAGTTGAAGTTTCCAGATTTGAGAGAACAAAGGCTTTTGTGGCGCTCTTAACAGATAATAGGTCCCGTTTGTCGAAATTTCAGATTAAGGTGTTTGGATCGGTGGAGGGGCGAATGATAATATCCATAATATTTTTTTGTCACCGGTTGTGAAAATAAAGATGGGATAATATCTTTGATCCATTGGGGCCGGTGATTGGCGACCCAAAGCTAGAGGTCCTGAATTGAAGAGAAATAGTGTGTAAGACTAGGTAATAAAGCGCAATCTTCTAGATGGAAGTCAGATTTAAACCAGTAGTCATTTCATAAATTAATCTCATTACCTAATCGAATTTGCCAAATGAGATGATTTCTCATTTTATTGAGGGCCGCGAGATTGCCGCGCCAAGCAAAATAAGATATAGTAGGGGGGTTTTTAGAGTTGAAGGATACCCTTGTTACGAAAATAAATGGCTTTCAGTTGGGCACTACAAGAGTTGAGTGGTTGCACTGTAGCTTGCTAGACATGTTTAGCTTTGAGTGTCCGGTTTTTGAGGCACGTTGGTGGGATATTAAGACCTCCCAGATGGCGTGGACCGGCAATTTGTTCCCAAGTACACACATGTTTTGCCTTCCCATTTTCGTTGTCATTTCACCAGAAATTATGAGCTAGATTGTCGATTTGAGTGGTGATTGAAGTGGGAAGGAGAAAAGTTTGCATATTATAAATCGGGATGGAGTTAATGACTGATTTAATCATAACCGTCCTTCCAGTTTGAGATAGAACTTTAGACTTTCAAAATAACAATTTGTTGTTGATTTTATCCACAAGAAATTTAAAATCTATGACCTTTTTTTGAAAAAAGAGAGAACCCAACATCTTCAGTAGTTGCAAATGTATATTATTTTTATGCATAGTTTAGGTTTCAAAATGTCGACTTGAGTCCTGGAAATTTTAAGTGAACGTCTTATCTTGAAGAAAATATTTTTCAAGAATAGGTACAGCTCCGATGACATTATTTTGACTATTAGACTTAAGACTAGCAGGGGCAAGCTGAGGATTTTAGTCGAAAGGGGGCGAAGTGAAAAATACTTATTAATTGATAATAGTAATTATCAATGATAAAGCCAAATTATTTTTTTACCTGAACTAGTAACTAATAAAAAATACAACTATAAAAAATACATTGCATATACTAAATTAGATCCAGTGTAATATAATTTTAAGCCAAAATAAGTCACTATCGATAACCTTAGCAAGGAACAAACAAACATAATAACTAGAATATATAACTAATATTACAAAATAATTAAGATACGTATCTAGGATTCTAGGTGTAGCTAAAAAAAACTTTAAAATTTGCGAACCTAATATTATCACAAATCATAATACAATTTCATAGAAAAATTAGTTTATATGAGGCTCAAATTTTGTACGAGTTGTCTAATGGTATATATTTTCATCGAATTCTATAATTATTATTTTAGATATTAATTTTAAATAATTTTTTGTTAGAAGTTTTATACGACTTGTGAAAAAAAATTCATTTATTTAATATTAATAAATTTTTATTAAACTAAATATTTTTAATGTATGTAATTACTAATAAAATTGCATTGAAAATAAAATAAAAATGCACGAAGAGTACCGAACTCAGGTATTTTACTAAAAATGATATACATTCAACCACTACACCAACAAAAACACATTCAAATATTTTTATAAACAATTGTCCTATTATATTCTACATTATATAATTGATTTTTAAGACTAAAATATATATACAAATAAATATTTTAAAATTGAGGGTAGCTGTTCCCTCGCTCCTTAGTGGATTCGCCCATGAAGACTAGTGAAGGCGCCCCAAAGGGACCACCTACGAGTCTCAACTTTTGTGCATCAAAGTGCACTAATCCTAAAATTAATAAAAATGGATCGGAATCATTATTCCTTGGTTTATAATTAGCGGTCCCCTCAACATTACTCAAAAATTTACAGAAATTCTAAATGTCGAGGGAAAGGGCGAGGAAATCAGCGAGGGAAATGATCTGGCGAGGTGAGAGCCGTTCATTTCCCTCGAGATCCGTGTGTTAACTTTTTCACGCGAATCTCGAGGAAAATGAACGGCTCTCACCTCGCCAGATCATTTCCTCGCTGATTTCCTCGCCCTTTCCCTCGACATTTAGAATCTCTCAAAAATTTATTGAAAAAAATAACAGCAATTCAAGTGAGGGTTATAATAGTAAAATAATCTTAATAAAAATAAAAATAAAAATAAAAAACCATTTTTCATTAGAATAGTTAAGACCATTTTCCGCATTCACAGCTAACGGCGTTAGTTGTTGAAAGGTTTACTTAGAAATGAGTGTCGCCACCGTTTCTTTCTCCGTATGTGTTGGACGTCATTTTTTTTCCCCTTCCGTTTACTTTGTTCAACTTGTCTAACCCACCCGCTTTTTTTAATTTTTTTTTCCTTTTCATCTAATTTTCTCTCTCTCTCTCTCTCTCTCTCTCCCCCCGTCCGTCCGTCTCTTTTACCAATCTAAACCGAAGCTTTCTCTCTCTCTCATCTGAGCTGAGCGAGAGAGCTAGAAGAAGAAGAAGAGAGATCAGCGACGGAATCAGCTCGTCTTCGCCGGAGACTCCATTGAGTCCGGTGTAATTCCGGCGAAGATCCGAGCAAGCAAGCCATTGAAGCAAAGAAGCACAGAAAAGCATAAGAAGAAGAAGACTTAGCTCGTCGTTCTGTTCAACGTGCAATGCTGAGAAAAGACGTTAGGTATCAATGAGAAGCGTTTGAAGGTTCTGTGCACGGCACACATACCTAGATCGCTTCGCTTCTTCAATTTCCTCCTTCCTTGCCGTATGCCGTAATCTATTCAATTTATCTCTCTTTCTCTCAAAATGATTTAATAAGAGAGGAAGATCGGAGCGTGCGATGTATGTTGAAGGTGACACTCGTTTATTTCGAGTTTCCATAGGTGATTTTGGCCTTCAATAATTTGATTTTGCTTGCTTCGTCATCTCTCCTTTAGGTGTTTTGGTTCATCTTCCTCTCGAAGTTTCTCGAAATTCAGCTTTTCTGTTCGAATTTCTTCAACTCGCCGCTTAATTGTGATCTCTATATGTTCTTCTCGATCTGTATTGTGAGATATTTCAAAATTCACATACAGACACACAAAGAAAACCTCCTACTGTGTGATCTGATCGATTTCGCATGGTTTCTTGTGCAAAGCTGCTTGTACTTTGCTTTTTGCGCTTGATTTTTTTGTTTTTCGCAATCATTTGTGGGACGGAATGCTTGAATTTTATGTGGATCTCTTTTTGTTTGGTGTTTTGGGTGAATAATATTAATATGTTTAATTTTGAAACATTGGTTTGGAAATAATGATCAAATTGTTGCGTGATGTTTTTGTTTCGTAGATTGTAGCAGAAATATTGAAGAGGGAGGAATTGGTATTTGAACACTAAAGTAGATAATTGGAATGATATTGGAGTTGTAGTTTTTTTTTAAAGGCTTTCTGGTTTCAGAGTTGCGAGATGGCTTCACAAGTAATGGATGACAGTAGAATGTCACCATCATCTTATTACCCGGAGGAAATATGTTACCCTACTGAGGTATGTTATCGAACTGCAATTGTAGAGGATAATGGTCTGGGTTTAAATTGTGGTAAATGTTTCTGTCCCATGGAAAAATGGATGTACAATTGAGAAGCCGATCATGACGTCTCTGGAGTGTGATTCTTTGTGTACGGAAGTTTTTCATTTATTCTTCGTATGTATTTTGTAGAGGCAAGTTGGATTTTGGGAGCATGACACCATTCTTAATCAACAAGGTGAGTGACTGGGTTTCTCTTTCATTGTAAAAATCATTGTGTTTGGTATCAAAATGTAATCAAAAGCCTTGTATTAGTTGTTTATTGATTGGTTTATCAACGGTTTCTTTTACTAGTAGAAGATTGGTTTGCTCGCTAGTATGTTTTGTGAATATTATTAAAACTGTGAGACAAAGTAGGACCCAACACTTTCCCAACAAATACCATAGAAAGCTTCTACACAACTTTATGGATAGTAAGGGTTGTCTAGCCTCTGTGTTTAAAACATTATTGAAACCCTTACTTCTAAAGAAATAGGTGAACAACTAAATTACCTGGCAGCAGTTGCACGCACCCAAAATTCTAGTAGTACAAGTATTTCGAGCCTTTATTGTGTTGTTTGTTGAAAGCATGTTTTATACTCTTGTTTGGGACTAAGAATGGATGAGTTATTGCGAACATCAGGAAACAAGGCAATTCCATCCTCACAATTAGAGTGCTTGGAAAGTCCCCAGCCTTACCAGAAAGCCATGCTCAATCACGTGGTTGGAGCAGAGAGAGTAGCTAATCTGTCCGCTTCATGGAGATCCATGGACAATGATCTGGTAACCAAGTCAAAACTATTTGGGCAGCCTATATCACATTTTGCTGAAAGCAACAAGGTTGATACAGGAAACCAGTACGAGAATGGTCTACTCACAAGCTCAATCTCAGAAATGTTCGGTAAAAAGTGTAAGTTGGCATCATATTAATGCTTATTCTCATCACAATTGGGACCTTAGATTGCATAATGTCCCTGTGGTTGTTCGTTTCTTCTTCTTACCCTAATTTTGATTTATCATGTAGTGAAATTATCATCAAATGGTGTTCTCTTTAGCCAATCAGTTGATGCTATGGCCTCTCATCATGATGATAATGAGCCTTTTCAGTCTCTTGAAGAAATTGAGGCCCAGACAATTGGTAATCTGCTTCCTGATGATGACGACCTGCTTTTTGGAGTGAATGGCAACATTGATTACATTTCGCGGCCTAATAGTGGAGATGACATGGAAGATTTGGACATATTTAGTAGTGGTGGAGGGATGGAATTAGAAGGAGATGGTAGTTTTAATATGTCTTGGATCCAAAGAAATCTAGAGTTTGGAGGAGGTATATCTAGTGGTCAGCAGGGGGGACTCAAGAGCTCATTTGTAGGGGAGCACCCCTGCGGTGAAAACCCTTCTAGAACACTTTTTGTGAGGAACATTAATAGTAATGTTGAAGATTCTGAGTTAAGGGCTTTATTTGAGGTAGTTTTTTTGCTTATTGGTGCAATATCATGTTCATTTCTTTCTTTTAGTCTCAGAATTTCGTGGTTATGCTCACAATTTATGTTTTATGCACCCAGCAATATGGAGATATTCGCACTCTGTATACAGCCTGCAAGCATCGTGGTTTTGTCATGATTTCTTACTATGATATAAGGGCGGCGTCCAAAGCAATAGGAGCACTCCAAAACAAGCCATTGAGACGCAGGAAACTTGATATACACTTCTCGATTCCAAAAGTATTGCTCCCATTCTTGTCCTGGCGATTGGTATATGCATGACATTTTTATTGCTTGTTACGTTGATTATTGATTTTTGTTGTTATTATTATACACTTCCATTCGCATACTACATCCTGCATTTTGAATTGAATTTGTATTGATACCTTGAGTAATGGTGGTTTTGTTAGGATGTTCCTTCAGAGAAAGATATTAATCAGGGCACCCTTATGGTATCTAATCTCGACTTTTCTGTTTCAAACCATGACCTTCACCGGATATTTGGTGTCTATGGAGAAATAAAAGAGGTGTGTTTTCCTCTATTTTCTGTTCAACCTCTGAAACTACATTTAAAACCTGTATTCACATGCTAATGTTTTGTTGGTGGCAGATTCGCGAAGCGGTACATAATAGTGATCACAAGTTTATTGAATTCTATGATGTTAGAGCTGCTGAAGCTGCTCTTCGTGCCTCGAACAAGATAGATGTCGCAGGAAAGTGCATCAAACTAGAATTAAGCCATTCATGGAGTGCAAAGAAATGGTATTTCCCAAATACATATTTCCTTCTCTTTTATTAATGTTCTTCTAATGTATGTTACTGGGATTTTGAGAGTGGGTTGGGAGGTTTTTAGTAATACGTTTTCCATGACTTTTGCATTTCAATTACTTGTAATGCCTAGCAGTAGCAGGTAATAGATCCTCTTACAGGCTCGAGGTGTTTCTCGTCTTCTATCTCTTTAGGGCTTACTTAGAGGTTGTTTTAGATGGTGCATCTTTGTGCATACAATGATAATATCAACGTGTTTTATTTATTTATATATTATTTCCTTTTCTTTTCTGAATATCATTCTCTGCAGTTTGCTGGAGCAGTCTTTGTTAGAGCTCAAGCATGAGGAATCCATTCCATGTTTTCAACCAGGAAGTTCTCCAAGTAACTCACTGTCTGGAGGCTTTGGTATGATACTTGCTTAAAACTGCTTTTGAATATTTCATGTGCCAAATTTATGCCTATCTCACTCTGCATATTTTCCAGGACCAGTTTCACATGGGTCAATAACATCCAGTTGTGCAGATGCCCAGGTTCTGAACCATGTCATTGGTGTACCTATTAACCGACTCATGGAAAATGGATTCCAACACAGTTTTTCTCCTAGTGTACCTCAAAACCTAGCCTCTTCTGCAAGGGGCTCACCCTGTGGAAATCAAGCCCACCTTGGTATGCCAAATTCCTCCACGGGCCAAATGGAGTTTGGTTTTCGCCATATGCCAACTTTTCATCCTCATTCACTTCCTGAATATCGTGATGGTTTAGCCAATGGTGTTCCTTACAACTCTCCAGGCACTACGATGGCAAACACCGATCCTAGACCAACAGAAGGATTTGATAACAGGCATATCAGTGGATTTGGCTTGAATAGGAACTCAATTGAACCCATGGAACACAGTGGTAAGTGCAGAGGACCACTCTTATTTTTCCTTGTACAATATCTGCTTTAGTGAGTAGCAATTCCAAGTACCAATAGGAAATCTATGGTTTGAAAATAAAAGAAGCCAGCAGGTAAAGTGGACATAATAGGTGATAAATAAATGGGGATCGAACCTAGTGTTTTAGAATGGAGTGATTGCATATTGCAGTTGCTCCATTTTGTTGTTAATATTGGATGGATGGGAATTTTGTTTTTAATCTATGGTGAATATATTTTTCTGTTTATTGTGAATAACAACTTTGTTCGCCCCTTGCATGGCTTAAATGATTTGAGAGGCCAGACCTAAACATGTCTTCAAGTTTCAGTTGACCAATGAAGCAAATCAGACCTACACTTAATTGCTATTCTTAATCGTATGCATCATAAGTAAGCAACTGACACACCATCTCTTTTGCAGTTTTTGGTTCTGGAAATGGGAGTTTCCCTTATCGTGGGCCTCATCATATGTGGAACCCCTCTAATAATCCCCATTGTCGTCATCCTCCAAACCACATGATGTGGCTTAACTCACAATCACATGTTAATGGTGTTCATGGTCATCCTTCGCCGCAAATGCATAGGCTTCCAAGAGCACCGCCTCATATGCTGAATGCTGTACCTCTACACCACCACCACGTGGGATCAGCGCCAGTCGTTAATCCTTCACTATGGGATCGGCGAGTTGCATATTCAGGGGAGTCCCATGATGTGAGATTCCACCCAGTTTCTCTTGGGAGTACAGGTTTTTCTGGAAGTCCTACAATGCATCCTTTGGATCTTGCTTCTCATAACATCTTCCCCAGTGCTGGTGGAAACTGTGTGGACCCATCGATTGCTTCTTCTAAAAATGTTGGACTGCATTCCCCTCAGTGTCACATGTTCCCTTGTGGAAACTCGATGGGTAATCTGACAAATTCATTTGACACTTCCAATGAACGGGTAAGAAGCCGTAGGATCGAAATCAATTCTTATCAAGTGGAAAACAAGAAACAGTTTGAACTGGATATTGAGCGCATATTGCGGAAGGAAGACACGCGAACAACTCTTATGATAAAGAACATTCCTAACAAGTATGTGGATATGTGCAAACTGTTTCTCTGACTTATTCTCCTTCAGTTGTTTGTTACATGGTTTTGTTCTGGATTCTGACATTAGACCTTATCAACATAGGACAGTTTTCAGTGGTGCATAATGTTTTTGCTCCCTAAGTGGTGACCATTCAATTCGTTAGCAACGTAGTGAAGCTAACCATTAGCATAGTGAAACTACTCATGAGATTTACCATCCTTAATGCCCTTTTATCCTTGAATGGGTTCATCCTATTCTAGTTTTTAAATTAATATTCTGTGCAGTCTTCTCAAGTGTAGAATGTTTTCCCTGATGAGGCGATTTGATTGGGTGCATTGTAGGTACACTTCAAAGATGCTTCTATCGGCAATTGATGAAAGTAATCGAGGAACATATGATTTCTTTTACTTGCCGATTGACTTCAAGGCAAGGGAAATATCTATTTTGTTTATTTGCTCAGGTTGTGTATATATATATATGTGTGTGTGTGTATAAAGGGCTCATAATTATTGAATAGAAAAGGGGAAAGAAGTACAATCTTGTTAGGAGATTTCCATGTAGACTCTTACTGGTTCATCAGTTGGTTTGCTGATTGAGTTCACATATATTTCCATGTAGAACAAATGCAATGTAGGTTACGCATTCATCAACATGGTTGACCCTCTCCAAATTGTTCCTTTCTACCAGGTAGTATTAAGTTAAAAGTTATTTTTTAAACTCTTTTTACATTCCTATGCTTTGTGGAGAGGCTTTAAAAGAATAAAAAAATGAAGAAACAAAGAAGAGGAGCTAAAAGAAGGGAAATTATTATCCTGCAGGCCTTCAATGGCAAGAAGTGGGAGAAGTTCAATAGTGAAAAGGTGGTATTACTTGCATATGCACGCATCCAGGGGAAGGCTGCTTTAGTCTCCCATTTCCAGAACTCAAGCTTGATGACAGAGGATAAAAGATGTCGTCCTATACTCTTTCATACAGACGGCCCTAACGCAGGTGATCAGGTATGGACTACCACTTTTATGAGATACTGCTCTAATGTTTGTACTTTATTTGAGCTATATGCAAGTGAAATTAATAAGTATATTGAAGTCTTCAGCACAAATTCTTGCTGCACTGGACTGACCGCCCAACCAAACACAAACATGAAAAGGAAAACACACACACAAAGAGTGAAAATACGTTCATATTCCTAATAAATTCCAAGGTTCTAGAAAATTGGCATTGAAATACCTACTCTAAAAGAATGTTTTCAGACACCCTCAACTAGTTATTCTGATTAGAGGTAACCCTAAAAATTGCTAATTAGAGATACCCCCCAACTCAGTGTTCCATTCAAGAGGCATCAAGTGCTTATTTTTTTTCATAAAAATGTGCCTCGGGTGCATTCATGATATTTGGAAACGATCCATCCAAATTAAACCATGAAAATTTCAAGAAATAAAAATCAAATATGAATCCCGATATTCTTTAGTCCTCCATCACCATCACATCTTATTGAGATGCAGTCAATTTGAATTGGGATGTTATACTAGATTGGAGTAGCAGATATGAATTCAGCAAAGGGGCTTGGATTTTTATTTTGGGGCAGAAGAAGATGATAGAAACAAGAAGAGATCTGAAAAAGGGTCGAGAGAGAGGAGTGGGATGTCACTTAACAGGTGAGATATGATTTTTCCAGCTGAATTAGTTCTTTGAAGCCTCAGATTAACAATTTAGTTAGGTGATTCCAGTCCTTTACCCTTCAAACCCGCTTTTTGAACCATTGCCACCACAAAATATATGAGATCCGTTCAAACCAGAATAGTGAATTGTTAGCCATCACAAAGCATAAGAAGTCCCTTCAAGCTACATCCCACCATCACAAAACATAAGAAGTCCCTTCAAGCTTCATCCCGCCTCCAAAACGTAAGAAATCCCTTCAAACTATCATCCCAGAGCTTCATTTGTTTTATTGGGTTACTAAATGATGGATGAAAGGTTACTTGAATATTTAGTCTTTTCAAACCCACACCTCAGGTGGACACAAATAGTCGAAAATGCTTTGTTTCTCATTATCTCCATTTATCTTTCAAACCATGAATTGAAACTAATTCAAATCCAAAGCAAATAGAGAACAGCAAATAGAGAACACCCAGGGTGATTTTCATGGGAGACCATCACAACATGAAGGAACAAGACAACTCAAAACTGAAACCTCTATGACATCGTGTTTGGAAAAGGCCTTGTCCATCAGAGACCCTATGTGGTGTGAAAACTGATGTCATCTGGTTACTCGACACAACCAAAGCAGGCATGAATGCTACAATAGAAAAACGAGATTGAACATAACATGTTTATTTGATTGAGAAACCTTGCAATCTGCTAGACTGCAATGGAAATTATTCTATAGTTACTTGGAACGTGGATCGCTCAAGTACCGGGGTATGGGTACGGGGTAGACTACTTGAGTGGTGGGGTAGAGTCCCATTTGGGACGGAGTTTTGGGAAAAGTTCTTATTCAGGTCGTGGTTAGTCCTAAAGCATCCATAATTTGCAAAAATAGTGTCTAATAAAAACGTTGTATAATTCATTTTTATCTAAAACTAAAATTTCATTCTAGATCTAGATTAAAGGCAAAAGTACAATAATATAGAAGCATTGAATTAGCTAATTTTGAACTATTTTTCTTATATTTAGGGAAGATTTTAAAGGATTTTTTAGAAAACGTGTTCTCATAATAAAAACATTTCATTATAGTTGCAAAAAATTATTTTTTCGGAAAATTCATATAAAATCAATATTGTAGTAAGAGTGTAAGGCAGATTTCATAACTTTAGCATTGATTTTAACGAACTTTTGTTGTAATTTTCTCAAAATACTATATAATTATATAAATTTTCTCAAAATACTATAAAAATATTATTGATCAATATATCATTCTATATGCTCGAATATGTTTCTGCATGCCACTTTTGGTAAATTACCATGGGAGCACCATATTTTTGGTTGAAAATTTCTGGAATGCCGGTCGGAGGGAGGGTGAGGGAATTAGATAATGATGATCCTCACCTTCCACTCAGACTCACAATGTTTCCTGTCCATCTTCATCATGGTCTTTTTTATTATCAACATGAGGGTTTCACTTGGATATGAATCTATCACGTATCAACGTAAACCGTAGATTGTCATTGTATAATCTATATGATTTCTTCTCATCCTAATGCCAAATCTCTAGGTTCAAAATCAAGTAAAGTTCGGCGCACAGGGAAGAACATCATGAAAGGAGCTCCTCCAATTGTGAGAACTAAAAACACCTGAGAATGTGTTGAAAAGAGATTTTATGTTTCACAATTAAGCCTTTTGTTTGATTTTCGAGATTGGGGTTGTGATTTAAAGTTTTAGTGAACATGTTATGCAAATGTGGGGAACTTCTAATTAACGATTTGTTAGGGTATGCCTAATAATGGAGATCACTTATTCCCGGATGCTCAATTTTTACGCCCTAAATAATTAATATCAACTCACCCATATATTTTATGAATCACCAAATTAGCCCATAAAACACTGTTGTGGCATTTTCTTTTCTTAGGGTGTAGAAATCTCAACACCCGGGTGTAGATGAGCTAGACTCATATGCCTAATAAGACCAATTGTGCTAGGCAATTAACCAAGGGGCATGTATGTCCTAAAACCCAGTTCACGAGGCTGGTTTTGCAATTTCTTACATTCAGCCTAGCAACTCCATCATTGCTTCTATGTATTTTTCTTGCAACTTCCAATTGGCCATGATGACAATGGCATCGAGGGTTTTGGGAGAGAGGTACCGAAGATAGTGAAGAAGTCAAATGAAGAGCGTTACTCAGCATTACTGGCTGATTTTTATTTTTCTTCGTTGACACTGATTTATGTCATTTTAGCTTAGCGCCAGTTCATCCTTATGGGTGGGAGGGATTAAAAAATAAAATAAAAGAGACTCCTTGATGTTGTATACCCCTGTTTATTCTTTGCATGATTTAGTATTAGAAGAAAATCGGCTTTAATATATAACATTAAACAAAAAGGAGTCAGCCAGTTTGTTGTGACCAGGAATAGGAACCAACGAAAATTTGGCTCGAGTGATCTAGGTTGTGGTTTGTGGACCCATAGGTGACAACCTCAGTAACTGACGTCACAGGAAAAAGGAGCACTGTATTTTCTTGCACCATAATTCTTTAGTGAATGCCCAAATATACAATTTACCTAATTACCTAATTTAAAACTTGCTACATTTAAGGATACAAATTGACTGTGAATGCTCATAGAAGTTTCATGACTCATTTTGGATTTGAAACAGCATGTTTCTAATAATAGTATTGTACAGGTATTGGAAAAGAGAAATCATAAAACTGACATTTTGACACTGCAGGAGCCATTTCCCGTTGGAATGAACATTCGCTCCAGACCCTCCAGAACCAGGACCCACAGCAGTGACGGGAACCGTCATGGGAGCCCATCGACCTCTGCTAATGGAGACCAGAATGCTACAGATTCTTCATCTGGTTCTGAATGACTTACCACCTTTTTTTTCCTTCCTGGGCTGGGTTTCAAACCTTAGAACCAAATCCTAATAATGCAATTTTGAAATTTCTGTGACAATTTTTTTGCCTCTGCATTTTGGAATCAGAATGCCTTGTCAGAAACGTGTTTTGCACCTTGGAGACCAATACACCATGGAAAGTCTTCAAGATTTTGATTGGTTATGAGTAGTAAACAGATAAAGAAAAAAATGTACAGGCGAACTTGAGCGAAAGAGGCTGATGCTTTTGTATGGTTCAAGGAGGCTTCGCTGTTATTCTTTTTGTTTGTGATTTTTGTTTTTTGTTGTTACCCCCTTAACTTTCGCCAGGGGTTTTTGTTGTTGTGGATTGAGACGGAAGATAGCTGCTAAAATTTTATATTGTTTTTTTTTTTTTTTCATCTGAAAAGAAAGAGAATGTTTGTATGAGATGGAGGAGAATATTTTGACAAATTTTGTTGTGTACATTACCACTGTTCAATGAGATGTTTGGGTTTTAGCTTGTTCTTTCAATGTGCAGTTTCTAAAATTCCTTTTGAATGCACTGGTGAATGAGAAAAATACTCGTGTTGAAAGTAACTTAAAGAAAGTAAAAACAAAAATAGGGAGGAAAACATAGAGTTCTTTTATTCATTGATATGAGCCTCAATATATAGAGGTAGCAATTACATAGTATCCCAATTTGAAACGAGATAGGAAACCTATGTCAATAAGGAATCTAATCCTACTCTGATACAAATAGGATATCCTTCCTTGTTTGGACTAGTCCCACAATCCTAGTTTAACTGCAACACTCCCCTTGTGACGTCCAAATGCGACGTTACGTTACGTCGATGACGCATGTCATGTTGCCTCGTTAAAATCTTGCCAAGTAACAAAAATTCAGTGGGAAAAAATAATCTTGGTAGAAGGAAAAAGAGTACAACGCGTCATTTCCTAGAAGATGAAGTAAATGTTTCGAGAAAATCTTCGTTGCGCATCAAATCTTCCCATATGCCAATGTCTCTCCCTGATACCAACAATCAAGGGAGATCAGACAATTTTCATAGTCCGATACTACGTACATGTTTCTCGAAAGTTGCTTTTGGTAAAGCTTTCGTGAAAAGATTTGCCACATTGTCATCAGATCTAACCTCTTTTACTTCAATCTTCAGGAGCATTTGTTGTTGTTGATTATAAAAGAACTTCGGCAATATATGCTTATTATTGTCGCATTTGATGTAACCTAGCTTCATTTGTTCAATGCAAGCGGCATTATCCTTATAAATACACGTAGGTTCATCTGTGGTTGACTTCAAACCACAAATACTTCGAATATGCCTAATTATGGATCTCAACCATACACATTCACGAATTGTTTCGTGAAGAACAATAATCTCTGCATGATTTGAAGAAGTAGCAACAAGAGTCTGCTTTGTCGGCCTCCGAGATATTGTTGTATTCCCTATGGTAAAGACATAACCCGTTTAGGAATGTCCTTTGTGCAAGTCAGAGAGATACCCGACATCAGCAAAACATGTCAAGACATCACTTGGGGTCTGACCAAAGCGAGCGACAGCTCGTTTGCCGGCGTTGATGGTGGCTTGACCGACGACGGCCAGCAGTGGGAGATGTGGCATTGTCGTCGGTTTTTGGGAAATTTCCCATTTCGTGAAGATCGACATCCGATTTTGATCTCTCTATCGGGATAAAATAAGCTCATATCAATCGTACCTCTTAGGTATCGAAATATGTCTTTAATGCCAGTCCAATGGCGGCGTGTCGGCGCAAAACTAAATCGAGCCAACAAGTTCACAACGAATGAAATGTTCGGTCTCGTACATTGCGCTAAGTACAATAATGCGTCTATTGCACTTAGGTAGGGCACCTCTGCCTATAGTAATGCCTCGTCTTCCTGCTTTGGACGGAATGAATCTTTCTTCGGATCCAGACTCCGAATGATCATGGGAGTGCTACAAGGCTTAGCTTTATCGTCATTATAGAGCCTTAAATTTTTTGAATATAGCCCGATTGGTGAATCATAATCGGCACGGTGCTCGATCTCCAATCCTAGGCAAAACTGTATTTTTCCAAGATCCTTCATCTCGAATTCAGACTTCAGGTGCTCAACGGCTTTCTTTAACTCCTCTAGAGTTCCAATCAAATTCATGTCATCGACATAAACTGCAACAATAGCAAAACCCGAAATTTGTTCTCTTAATGAACACGCATGGGCATAACTCATTGTTTATGTATCCCCTTCCGATCAAGTGAACGTTTCAATCTGATAGAAAACGTGCTCCGTGGTTTAGAGCTACTTGATTCGGGCAAACGAAGTTCATCCGGGACTTTCATGTATATCTCTGCATCTAGATCTCCGGAGAGATATGCCGTAACCACATCCATAAGCTGCATATTCAGTTTTTCGGAAACTACCAAACTGACAAGGTAGCGGAACGTTATTAAGTCCATTACGGGAGAATACATCTCATCATAATCGATCCCAGTGCGTTGAGAAAAGCCTTGCGCCACGAGACGAGCCTTATATCTCACAATCTCGTTTTTCTCATTACACTTCCTAACAAATACCCATTTAAATCCGACGGGTTTTACACCTAGAAGGTTGGCAGTACCAGCCCAAGCACCTTCTGTGTCGTTAGGGAATCTAATTCAGCCTGGATTACATCTTTCCATTTTGGCCAGTCAGCTCTACGTTGACACTCTTCAACGGAGCGGGGGATATCATCGCAAGCTATGATTTCACGTGCAACCGAGTATGCAAATACATCATCGATAATGATTTCGTTTCAATTCCATGTCCCATCTATGCATACATAATTGACCGAGATTTCTCTATTCTCGGGAGGAGGTAGCGACGTTGAGGCGTCCCCCATAGTCTGAGATATTCTCATGGGATGGTTCGATCGAGATAGCGATGTCAAATGGATTGGTTTGTGTCGATTGTGTCTTCTTCCTAGGATGAGAATCCATCGAACCCAGTGGTCTACCGCGCTTCCTCGCGGGATCAGATGACTGGTTAGCTGCCAGGGTACCACACACACCGTTTTCGTCATGGGCGGCGCTACGTCCTGTGGTGGGGACGTCAATCTTTGCATCACGTTTGCAGCAGGTATATGTGATCTCGTTACTTTATCGATATCAGTGAATATCAGTGAAAGCGTCTGACAACTTTTGCTAAGCTCTGAAGATCGAGAATTTGCCGCACCTCACTCTCGGACTGTGCGGTTCGGGGATCAAGATGAGACAAAGTGGGGACAGACCACGACAATTCCTGTCATTCATGTTGAACGTTAACATTCTTATCTCCCCCTAACGATGGGAAGACTATCTCATCAAAGTGACAATCTGGAAATCGTGCGATAAAGAGATCGCCTGTCAAGGATTCCAAGTAGCGGATAATTGATAGTGTATCATATCTTACATATATACTCATCCTTCATCGAGGTCCCGTCTTGGTACGTTGTGGTGGCACAATTAGCACATAAACCGCGCACCCAAAAATGCGTAAGTATGAAAGATCCAGTTCGTACCCAATCACCAGCTGTGACACAGATAATGGTTGGGTGGCAATCAGCCTCAAACGGAGTAACATTGCTGCGTGCAAAATTGCATAGCCCCATGCGGATATAGGCAGGTTGGTGTGCATAACCAACGTTCGAGCAACCATCTTTAATCTCTTGATGGTGGCTTCCGTGAGACCTTTTTGGGTGTGAACATGGGGAACCGGATGTTCAACATCAATCCCAATGGACATGCAATAATCATTTAATGTTTTCGATGTAAACTCTCTGACATTATCGAGTCGAATTGGCTTAATAGGGTAATCCGGGTGGTGAGCCCTCAGCCGAATGATCTGGGCTAAGAGTTTAGCATATCTAGCATTTTGGGTGGACATTAGCGTGACATGTGACCAGTGTGTCGATGCATCAACCAACACCATAAAATATCTAAATGGTCTGCAAGTTGGTTGGATAGGTCCACAAATATCCCCTTGAATAAAATTAGTGTTTCTGAGCTAATGCTTCCAAGAAACAAATATCACGGAATTGGATTAGAATGAAACTCGAAGTTTCAAACAATGGTCGTGAACGGTCATCGTTCAATGCTACACGAACTGCCATAGTTTGGAGCGAATATCATAGTTCAAGCTTCACGGACTGCCATAGTTCGGAGAGAATGTGAACCCCCAATGTTCGACTTGGTGCGAACTTCCATAGTCTGACTTAGAGGGAATCGAGTGGAAAGCTAATTTGGAGAGACAAGAATTTAAAATAATTCACAAAAGCCATAAAACTTACATATAATTAAAATAAGTCATCACAAAAATTTCAGGGGAGTTAGTAACGTCGCAAAGAAATAGATAAACAATGGAAAGAACACCCATGTTCAAATTCGTAGAGGGAGAGTAGAGATGATCCTGTTTACTCAAGCATTAATGGGAGAAGACCAGTTAGTTTAGAGTCTAGATATATGGGTCTATGATTTAAACTACAATGACTGGATGGAAACTCAACAGTAACAAGTAGCAGACAAAGACTTCAACATGTTCAAATTATGAAATTCAAAACTTTTTCCAGTGTCGTATGGAGTTCAAATCCAAATACATGCATAACCATTGCTTACTTGAGCTATGAAATTGAAGATTATACATGATAAATAAATAAATAAACAAAGCTAAGAATATCAAACAAGGTCATTTAGATGGTCTAATCAATGTAAATGTCAACGAAGTTGCCTAATGCATTAGCTCACAGTTTCAGCAATAATTATGCAACCAAAAAACATTACATTACCATCAATTTGGGACGAGCAGAGGTATACGGCACACTCTACCCCCATCATATATGACTATACTACACAGCTAGCAATAATATGTAAAATCTCAACAGAAAAACAACTTCCAAGATGTATCATAGATCCTTTTATGTTTGAAGACACATCTACTGGCATAGATAGTGATGTCACAACAATTAATGCATCGCTTCTTGTTAACAGGTTGTTTTAGCACTTAGGTATCTCTAAACACATTTCAAGGCTTTGAGATATCCAAACTGAAGAACAGAGCATTGGTAGTTGAGATCTTTTGGCAAACAAAATTCTTATAATAATATCTATTATAAACTATAATTCTAGCTAGCAGGAAGGGCGACAACTGTATTATCTTAAGCACAAAATCAAGTATAGGGGAATAACCTCCAATCATGACATTTGCGAATAGTTTATCGCCTTATTGGATGTATCAACGTACGCCTCGTTTGCTTGAATCTCACATTGATATGTGTAGAAAATAGCGTTACGATATGCACTAATCAATTCACATACCAAAAGTCATAAAACTTACTTGGCAGTTTAACCTGGCCGAGCAGGAGGCAAACAAGAGTTGAGGGGGAAGACGCTCGCAATAATCGTTCGCGGCGGACGGATGCTCGCTGCAGATGGCAATTCTCGGCGGATGGTGCTAACGGCGAATGACGTTTGCATGAGGATTTTTTCTTAATAGCTGCTAGGGTTAGGGCTCGTGCTGATAACGTGTCGAAAGTAATGTAAAGAAAGCAAAAACAAAAGTATGGAGGAAAACATAGAGTTCGTTTATTCATTGATGAGCCTCAATATATAGAGGTAACAATTACATAGTATCACAATTTGAAACGAGATAGAAACCTATGTCAATAAGGAATCTAAATCCTACTATGATACAAATAGGATATCCTTCCTTGTTTGGACTAGTCACACAATCCTAGTTTAACTGCAACATCCTGATTGTTAACTGAGATAATTGTTATGATCCCGCGCTTTCCTAAATGCGGCGAAAACTAGACCAGATGTTTTGCGAGGATAATATTGTTTCCAATGTGACGAAAATTGAGATTGTTCAAAATTTCTAATAATGAGACATTAGAATATATGTATTATTTGAGAACCAAATCATTTTTATTTCTAACATATTTTACACTACTATTATGCTTGATAAAAAAATGAAAAAAAAAATACACTATATTATGGAGAACCTTAGTGCTGCTACGGGACCAGACTTATGTAGGAAGTCACGGTATTGCACATCCCAATGTGGCATTAAAAATTAAGAGTTAGGTGAAAGAAATCAATTTAATAGCATTTCAAAATAGAAAAGTGATTGCCAAGTTATTCCGGATAAATTCAGTGCGATCCAAACGAATCAAATGTGTTCAACACACTTATATGGTGTAAGGAATATGGATGATTAGCAATGATAAACATTATGACTGCAATTTATTGATTGTTAATTAAAAATTAATTTTTTTTCTTATAAGCCTTGAACCAACTTTTCATGTTTGGTAAGATATTGAGAGACACCTTTGTATGCTTTTATCATCTCCAATTTGAAACTAAAGATGGCTTGAGCTTCCACCCCAATCGACATCCTCATAATTTTATTTCACAATCATTTCAATAACACCCTTAAATCACACCACACACATATTTAACAACAAAATAAAAAAGTTTCTCTGTAGCAAAATATTTCTACGACGAAACAAGATACGGAATCTAAGTGCTAGTTCATGTGCAATTATGTCACGTTTTGATGCATAACTCAAGTAGTGCATATTGAATCAAGATGAAACTTTAACAAGTTATTCTTGATGCCAATTCACACCATTTCTCATAATTTTAGCAAGGAATTATCAGAAGCATAGTTTTGTGTACAAGTTGTCTTTGAAGTAAGCAAACAAAAAAAAATAGCGTAATCATTGTGTTATGGATGTCTAAATTAAGCACTTTAAGCTCATTTCTTGAGATCTAATTGAAGTATATGTATATAAGTATCTTCTTCAAGACTTTTTTTTTTTTTTTTTGGAAAGTGAGCTGGGGTTTTAGGATCCCCGAATCTTATAATAATAAAAAAGATGATGATGATAAAGTTTACAATCACTCATACGTTCATTCGTTTCATGATCTACAAAACAATAAACTTGCTTCAAAGCTTCAACAAAGAACCTAATTAGTTTTAGATTCACTGTCTTCAGGTTATGGAGTAACCTTGCAAAGTGTTCTGCTACTAAAGTGGTTGCATGATAAATCTGCCATAACTTTTCTTCCTCGTAATTACCAATCAATCCTTTAAGCACTCTCATGACCTGATTTATACTTAATGTGGGCCCCAGGATGTAGGAGAAGTCGTCGTAAAGAAGCGAAACACAATGAATCATGATATAGAGACCATTGAATGCTAGCACTAATCTAGCATCCCTACAAGGTTCTAATAATCATTTGCATTCTACCTGTATTATCATCACCGGTTACCTGAATTTAAGATTTGTCTTCTTGATTCGAAAAGATCTACGTGGAACATATTCTGTGGGAGGCAATATTGTGGTAACCCCGTGTTCCTCTTCAATAGTGTTTTGCCCCACCTTTGCTGCTCTCGCTTCAAGTAAGCTTTGAATTCGATGATCAATGCATCCCTGCCTATTCTTGCAATTTCTGAATTCAAAACATTGATGGTTTGTGGTGTTCAATCCATGAGCGTTGTTGGATCTTCCCCTGTCTTTCTATACCAGTGGCTGCGCTACCAGGAACTGTAGTTGCATCCTTCGTCTTTAGCACTTCCACTACTTACATTGGGTTTTCCTCTGAGTTAGAGACGGAGGTAGACAGACCTGGCAACACCGGTTCCAACTGATCTGCAACATTAGAAGTAGTATCCCAGGGTACAACTTGGCCAATCTTGTCTCCCACAATGGGAACTTGATCCCCTGTTTGTGCATTCTGTAGCCTGAATTGACTACCTGAAATTTCGACAAAAACTTGACCAATGATTTCAACAAAAAATTCAATACAAACTTTCCTTTCGCGTCCTCTATTTCTTAACATCAATAAATGGAAAAGAAAATTAGTGATAGAAGCCGGGAAAAAATAGAACAAATAATTTCAACAAATGAAAATTTTAACATTGGCTCTGGTTTTGCAATTATTTACATCAATCATCAAATTTCTTCAATTTCGTTGGACACACCATGAACACTTGGTATCTCTAAAATGACGTCATGTTCTTCCATAAGATGATTGCGAGTGACGGCTTGAGTATATTGATGAACTGTTGTAGCACTTGATGAAACTTGTTGATGAGGAGTTATCAAGTTAGTAATATTTGTTTCACTCGGGAACTCCCATTGAATTACATCCTCCAACTTTTCAAGCTTCATAAGATACCGGCACGTTTTATGCTTTTTTCATGATCTCCAAGCCGATTCTCTGCAACATCCTTGATTATAGCCTGTGGGAGTTTGGCAAGAAAACTACATAGCATGTCAACAAATAATTGTTGCATGTTATTATTGGACTCCTCAACTAATCTTTGCACGGCTGATTTTTCCTTTCTAATGCTATGTAGTGAATGACACGTTTTATGCTTTCTTCATGATCTCCAAGCAGATTCTCTGCAACCTCCTTGATTATAGCTTTTGGGAGTTTGGCAAGAAAACTGCATAGCATGTCAACGAATAATTGTTGTATGTTATTATCGTACTCAGCAATTAATATTGGCACTGCTATTTTTTCCACGATAAAATATTCATTCTGGTGAAAGGGTTCCCATGAAGCGTAGTCATGTAGATTGTTGAGATCCCGGATCTTGGTCCACAACTCTTTGGCCGTCTTTGCCTTATCTTTCTCGAAGATGGAGGTACTCATTATCTTGTCGATGAAATAAATTATTTCAAAGACTTCATCAAATGTACGTACTAAAGAACTTACTACTTCTCTTCCAGTTTGTTGGTAGCATTTTGGGTGAGGATTACAATTGAAAGACAAGACACCCTGTATTGATCAGTTACAAGTAATCGTAAAATTGAATTTGGTTGGGAATTTGTGTTGTTGAAGACCCTATGGATGTTGCTTTTAGTGAAGTTACTGATAGCTCCAAAGATTTTTGTAAGGAAACCTCGAGGGTTTGGCATTTACGTGCAGGTAGTAAGTGTGAGAAGGTTTTGCATGAGTTGTTGAAAAATCGTTTGATAGAAGATATGAAGTCCTCTAATATAGATGTTTGTGGACACTGTGTTTCTGGAAGTTCTGATTCGAAACACCATCCTGGTCAAGGTGGAGTTGGTTTGTTAGCTTGAGCATATTCTGGTGTATGACACCTTCGGGTGTATGGCGCATATGAGCGTATTTGAAAAGTTGAAGTTTGTGTTTGTGTTTTGAAGAGGTGACGTCAGCTTGTTAGTGTTTGTTAGGGATCGGTTCAAATTTGTCAAATTTTCACCGAGGTAGAAAATTGTTGAAAGTAGTGAGGTGGTGGAAGCTTCCAATGCCATCCCATTGCTTAGTGAAGCTTCCAATGCCATCCCATTGCTTAGTGATGAAGTAAAGTGGAGGAGGTGGTGGAAGCTTCTTCACCTCCTCAAGCGCAGCTAAAGTTTTCCTTACTAATAATTAAGGAATTGAGATAGAGGTTGCCACCATTTGGAGAGATCAAATATGAGCTGTTTGAATTATGTTTTGCCGCCATTTGCACCTCCTCAAGGGCCTTAGTAATAAGCCCATTAGCCTTTTGTTTATCACCCCAATTTGTGAGAGACATCTCATTTGTATTTGGAAATAGTTTCAAAAAATTCGACATCGAATTAGTTTGAGTTGGATTTTCATTTGCTCATTTGTTGGGATTTTGTTTGGGTTTTGTATTTGAGTTCTTTTAGGAAATCAATTTGTTCGGGGTATTTGTAATCTGAATCTGAAGTAATAAAAGTTGTTATTTATTGTAGACATAGGCGAATTTACTGAACCACATAAATTGTTTGTCTCCGGTATTTATTGCGTTTATTTGGTTATTTCACATTTCTGCATTTGTAAAACGCTTTGACGCGCAACACCTTCCATCTGTCCATGTCCTCCCTACATTTATCTTCTGATTAACTTTTCCTTTCTGCTGCATAATGCCAACACGTTTCATCATCTTCACAAAAGCCGAGAAAAGTGAGGCTATGGGCCATTTGCAGATGAAAAGCAGCATCATCAGTGTTGCCAGGATTGCTGCCCTAACACTGTCGCAAAACCATAGGAGCATTAGAAAAACCAGGCATATTTTGTCCAATTGATTGAAAAAATTATTTCAACATTCTTATGTTAGGATTTGCTACACCTCCTCTTTAACCCTAATAAACCCCCTATTCCATATTTTTATACTTGTTATTTTGTGGTTTGTACATGTTTAAGGTATGCAAGGGACAAAGCATGGCCATGGAAAAAAATAAGAACACACTTATGAGTTATTTGATGAAGCTCAAGTAAAGATGGTTGATGACAAAAAACTGAAAAAGCTATCAAAAAAATCTATAAAGAAAAGTGATGAGTGATTAATTATAGGAAATAGAAATGATGATTATGATGACAAAAAGAAGATTGAAAATGAGTGAAGGATTTGTTTACATTATTAATTATTAATAATTTAGGTTTCAGTTTTACTTATGAAATTGTACCTACAATTAGATGATGGCTTTTCTATTCTGTACAATTTACACTTTAGATAACATTCTAAGAGTGAGTATCAATTTTAATCGTATGGGAACCATCAAGGAGAGAAAGGAAATTTTGTGTCATGGATATCTGTCGTGAGAGTTGTGAGAAATAGAAACATACATTATTGATTAATATAGTAAATGATTTGTATGTGAAAATTGATTGTGATTCTAAGATTTATGATTTACCAATAATGGCAAATGATTAACAATTTGATTCATGATTTCAACAACATTGCTTGTATCCTCATCACATGGTATGTATAATTTCTGCTTGAAATGCTTCCAAAAGTGGATCGGGCAAGGGAAACGCAGTTGTGCAAAGTGCCGAGACCCAATCCCTTCAAAGATGGCAAACCTACCCAGAATCAACTCTGCTCTTATTGCTGCCATTCACATGGCCAAAATGTCAAAATCAACCTCCACGGGGGGGCCAATGAAAGTATATCATTTTGTACACAATCAAAATCGTCCCGACAAGGCAATACCACTGAGCGAGCAAAGAGGGCAGGAAAGGCTAATGCATGCAGTGGGAAGATCTTTGTTACTGTTCCACCTGGCCACTTTGGACCCATCTTGGTAGAGAATGATCCTGAGAGGAAGCAGGGTGTCTTAGTTGGGGAGTGTTGGGAGGATCGTAGGCAGTGGGGGGCACACCTTCCCCATGTTGCAGGGATCGCAGGGCAATCAGAGCATGGAGCACAGTCGGTGGCACTTTCTGGAGGCTATGAGGATGATGAGGATCATGGTGAATGGTTCCTCTATACAGGCAGAATACTGCTACTATTCTCTGCGAGTTAAATTAGTTTTTTTGAGTAATTTATGTAAGGCCACCACATCCTCATGCGCTGTTATTTAATAGTTAGCTTTGATCTTAGTTATAAACTTTGACTATGGAACATAAGCTTTTGCTTGCTACACATTATGGAGTTACTTACCCAATAAACACAACGGTGGATAAAAACCCCTAAGCTTAGCCACGTGAGGCACTTTCTGTTCTGGAAAGTAGCTTCAATCTTCTCTATGGATTTGTGATCAGGGAATCTCTGTCCTACCATCTATCTGTTTTTTCTTCAGTGCTTGCTTCCCTCCAATTCTCATGCTATTATTTTGAGTTTAATTTATGGTACAGTAGACACTGAAATGACCAAGAGGTCTTTTCGTGACAGGTTTAGTAATTTCCTTAGTGCCTGAACTAGATTGAGAGATAAAGGAATTGCAGTTGAATTGAACCTCCTCCTACTCATATTTCATTATTTCCCTTCTCTTGTCTCTCATTCCTTGTTTTATACCTGTCTCATTGGGAAAAATAAACATTTGTTTTAACCAAACTTCTCAAAGATCGGGGGTAGTAAGAATTTAGCTGATTACATCAATCAAAGGTTTTGCTAATTTCAAATCAGTAATTAGCTATCATGTAAATAGTAGATTTGGAGGTAGATTAGATCACAAAATCAAATTTGGATTGTGAGCTTATGTTCTTACTAATCTCAGCATGGAAGTGGAGAACAACAAGATGCAATATCTTTGAATTTTGTTCATCTTCCTAATTTGTTCTCGTGATGTTTGATTAATGATTCTTGGTTTGTGGTTGTATAGAGAAGACAAAGTTATCTAGATACGTAATTGGCTCCATTTACAGCTCGTTATTTTCACACAATATTTTATTTAACACATTGGATTTAATCAAACAAATGGTCAAGTTGTAATGTTCCACTGTATGTCACTGGATCCCGACCCCTTTAATTATGCTACACAATAACTGGATGATGAAGTCGCATAATATATTAATTAGGGAAAGATAATGAAAAATTTTCTGTTTTGGCAACCTTTTCAAAACATCATTATACTTGAAGGGGAAAGAAATTCATCTTACTAGTTACATTGATTTATACCAATCAATGTTCTCTTAGGCTATGCAGTTAAAAAGAATAACGGACCCGTAACGGTTCAAGAGCGTTATAGGTTATAACAAGATATAATGAAATATTTTGTTATATATATTTTTAATACCCCCACAAAGTATTGATGTATTATATAGACAAAAAAGTAAATCATGTTCATAACATTAAATTCAAAAACATCAAAACATTAATAAAAAACATATTTCCTTCATATGAAAGTGAGATCACAATAGAGAGTGCAATCGATTCTTTGTCGACGAGGTCTGGTTCTCTATCGATCAGTGATGGTGAGCTCTGGTCTATCTTCTTCGATCGAGAATGAAACGAGTGATTTTTTATATATTAGAACAAAAAGGTTAAAATGGCGTTATTGAAAAAAAAAAACATATCACAATAACGGCCATATAATGGCGTTATATCGGAGCCATGACACAAAAATGTGATAATCTCATAATGTAACGGCTCACTCCCGTTAAGTGTTATATCGGAATTATATAAGCGTTATAACGTTGTTTTAAGTGCACAACTCTTAAGTGTTAATGAGAAATCCACCTTTTTGGCATCTCTTTAACAAGTTTTAGTAATGGATCTCTAATGCATTAATGAGGGTAATAATGGCATTGCTTCATACTCGGACAAGAAAGGAGTTAGTGCTATGGGTACTCATAACCATTTTAGTTAATGTTTACTGTGGCCTTTGAGTTTATCTCTAGCCGTCGAGGAAAGGGGCGAGGGGGGTGGGTATTACCACTCACCCCCTCAAGATCCACAAAGATGTGCATCTTGAGGGCACAGGGTCACACTCACCCCCTCGCCCATTTCCTCGCCATTTAGAATTTTTGCTTCGTTAATTGAGCATCAAATATTTTGTATGTGCTCCTCCCCTAGTTTGAACAATGTGAAACTATATTACTTGTTGTCGATAAGTCATCATTCTTATCCAACATTGTTCGTAGTCAGCATTGCATGCTACCTACCTTTTACATCTGCTGAAATCAATATCTTACTTTAGTATTGCTTCCAACCCTCCTCGCACTCCAAATAAGGACTTGATTCCAATTTTGACTAAAGGGAGGCGTAGCGATTAGAGAGGGATCGAATATGGTGTATGGTCACCCCGCAATAGTGATCTCCTACTATGGGATGAATGGGGTACACCTGACCATGGGAAGCATTTTGGAACTCCTGTAAAAGACAATAAGCGAACAAAACCAATAATTTGATGTACATGCTTCTTTGTTAATGCTTTTAAATGTCTGATCGAAGCATTATTTCCAACTCCACATTGGATCACATGCCCCTCCCTTGGTAGATTTAATAGAGACAAAAATGATTTACTTGATATAACAGAGGACTGGTGATGGAGGGATCGTGTTAACTGATTTTAGTTGTCTACAACTCCCAAGTCGCCAAGGGAGAAAGTCCTCCATTGGGGAATGGTGGAGCCCTATCAAGGTTAAGCACTGTAGTTTTTTCCAAGCTTTGGGAGTTGTGAAGAAATCTATCATTGAAGAAGAACCTATGAAGGGGAATCGTTTTCGTAAGGTTGGATTTTCGGCTCTTTCAATGAATATTACGAAGGCAAAGCGATGTGAAAGGTATGTAGAGAAGTTTGTCATAGTTCTTAAGTTTTCTAGCTATCTCCCTTCTCTTGAGGCTATCCGTAACATCCATAGATCTTGGGGAGTTATGACTTATGAGTGATTTCACCATGGAATTGTTAGATCCAATACATGTGATTGTTAGATTTCAATCGGAGGAGGAAGTGAATAAGGCCTTGTCTAGGGACTCTTTTATGATTCGTGGGGTTAGAATTAAGGCTTTTCGTTGGCATCAAGGATTTAGCCTTAGGGAAGATCCATTGCTAGCTCCTTTGTGGGTGGATCTCCCTAATCTCCCTTTACAAATTTTCCATCCATTGTTTTTAAAAGAGGTTGGAGATTCCATTGGTTCTTTTCTTCGTATTGATGATAGCACTCTAGGTTTCACCCGCCTTGGGGTGGCTAGGATGTGTGTAGAGATGGATTTGTCGAAGGATATTCTTAATAGAATATGGTTGGAATTTTCCGAATCCACCGGATTTTGGCAAAATATTGTGTATCCGGGTTTTAAATACTGTGAGAATTGTTCCATGATTGGACATACCTTTGAGGTTTGTAGAAAACGGTTGGGGATCCGCAAGGACACATATAAAGGGGAGAAGGAGGTGGAGATTAAGTCGAATGAGGACCATTTGATTTTCAACACCGGAAGGGAGAGGGGTTTAGGGATGAATCAACCGAAAGATAAGGAGATTGCTAAAGTATACAAGCCTGTCACGAAGAAGGAGGAGAAAGCTAAGACATCGGCTGTCCTCGGGGTGTAGATGGTTGATCCAAGCAGCTGTAACAAGGAGGAGGAAGGGCCGGTTACTGTACCAATTGTTGTCCCTATTAAATCACAACCCGAGCATAGTACAACTAAACCCAAGAATATTAAATCAGCATCAGGAAATATTATTGCTATTAACCCATTCGAGGCTTTGGCAAGTTTAGATCAAGGTCAAGATTTTCAAGTTGTCAATGTGGGGAATGCTAAATTGGGTCCTGGATTGCCAACTCTGTCGGGAAATAATGTTAATTCTATAGGAAATAATAACATGGAAGGGACGGCTACTGGTTCTATTAAAAAAATTCAAGGAGTTTTATTGCTAATAATCCAATCGAGGTTTTGGCAAGTATTTATCAAGAATTGCAAGTTGTAAAGGAGGTTGGCAATGCTAATTTGGGATCCGAATTGCCAATTCAGCTGGGAAATATTGATGATACTACAGGAAAAAATAATATAGAATCTGTTTCTAATTTGGAAGCTAAAGAGCAATCTCTTTCTTGCTCTAAGATTGTTGCCAATTTTGTTACTGACTGCAAAGAAGCAGGCTATACATCCAGTGGGATTGAAATGGTAGTACAAGCTGGATTGGAGGAGGATATGAAGGAATCGGCAGACTCTCTTGATTAAGGAGACGCGATGGTGGTGAGTCCTAGTCTGAATTTAGCACTGAATAAGGAGAATGCCAAAGGAAGTAACCTACAAGAGGTGGAACAACAGCCAAATGATGAGAATAGCCAACAAATAGTGCTACAGGAAACTGACCCGAAGGATAACCATATAGAAAAAGAGCTAATAGCACCAAGTCAGGAAAGATGCACTGAAGAGGGTGATGCAATCTCAAAATTAGCTTCTACACTTCCTGAAGTAGGACGAGAGATAACTGATGGAAGACAGGGGGAAGATCCAACAAGGCCCATGGATTGGCTAACACCCCAAACCATCAATGCTTTGAATTCAGAACTTGCAAGAATATGCAGGGATGCATTGGTCACCGAAATTAAAAGCTTATTTGAAGCGAAAGCAGCAAAGGTGGGGCAAAACACTATTGAAGAAGAACATGAGATTACCACAATACAGCCTCCCATGAAATATGTTCCTTGAAGGTCTTCTCGAAGTAAGAAGACAAATCCTAAATTCAGGTAACTGATGATGATAATACAGGTAGAGTGCAAATGCTTATGAGAACCTTGTAGGAATGCTAGATTAGTGCTAGCATTCAATGGTTTCTATATCATGATTCATTGTGTTTCGATTCCTTACGGCGACTTCTCATACATCCTGGGGCCCACATTAGGTATAAATCAGGTCACGAGAGTGCTTAAAGAATTGATTGGTAATTACGAGGGTTGACAAGTTATGGCATGTTTATCATGCAACCACTTTAGTAGCAGAACATTTTGCAAATTTACTCCCTAACCTGGAGATGGTGAATCTAAAACTAATTAGGGAGGCATGTAACGAGTGAACGTATGAGCGATTGTAAACTTTATCATCATCTTTTTTATTAATATAAGGTTCGGGGATCCTAAAAACCCTAGCTCACTTTCCAAAAAAAAAAAAAAAAAATCAGAAAGGATTTGTCGTTTATGTCCTTTCAATTAATATTCTTAAACTTTCTAGGTTGCATTTCAATTACTAGCATTTTTTTTTTGGCAGTTTATCTTTAAATACGCTTCACATTCTTCGCAGTTTCATCATTTTGAATGTCTAGTAAAGGTTATTGTATTTTACCTGTTATACATGCTTAAATTCATCACTAAATCTATTTTTTTACTGTTTATTTTCTGATGAGATGTGTGGTCTTGGTTAAATTCATCACTCAATAACACGATAATCCATCAAGAAACTAATAGTTGGATTTTGGTAGGTTCAGTGGTTTCTCAGCCTGCATTTATTAGTCCTCTAAATCTCATTAGTAAAAAAAGAAAAAGAAAAAAGAAAAGAAAAGAAAACGAATTGTTTGACAACGAAATTTTGCCGGACTGAATTGACCCTTATGAGTTGGAAAATATTTTCTCTGCTAGGTAATATTCTTACTGTGTTTCCTTGCTTGCATGTATCTTTGGTCTTTTGTCCTTTCCTTCATTCATATATTCTGTGTGTAGTACAGTGGGGGCAGAGATCTCAATGGAAATAAACGTACAAACAAGGAGCAGTCCCTTGACCAGAAGTTTGACAAATATAACGAAGCTCTACGAGTGAGTTGTAAGAAAGGTTATCCAGTTCGAGTGGTGAGGTACAAACATGTTTGGATAGTTTATGCTTCAGCTTCAATTCTTACCATTCTGAATGTCCTATATAAGTTTTCACTTTCATGGTTGACATGTTTTCTGAATGATACATTATGGACAGAAAAGTTATCTTCTCTCTGATGGAACCCCATCATATGTTAATGGTGTGATACCTTTCTGAATGGTAATCATGAGATTTATTGTGATAAGGCCCACGATAAGGGAAACTAACCATTAGCGTAGTGAAACTAATCATGAGATTTACCATCCTAAATGCCCTTTTATCCTTAAATGGGTTCATCCTATTCTAGTTTTTAAATTAATCATCTGTGCAGTCTTCTCACGTGTAGAATGTTTTCCCTGATGAGGCGATTTGATTGGGTGCATTGTAGGTACACTTCAAAGATGCTTCTGTCGGCAATTGATGAAAGTAATCGAGGAACATATGATTCTTTCACTTGCCGATTGACTTCAAGGCAAGGGAAATATCTATTTTGTTTATTTGCTCAGGTTGTGTATATATATATATACGTGTGTGTGTAAAAAGGGCTCATAATTATTGAATAGAAAAGGGGAAAGAAGTACAATCTTGTTAAGAGATTTTTTTTTTTTTTCAATGCTGCTAGACTCTTACTGGTTCATCAGTTGGTTTGCTGATTGAGTTCACGTATATTTCCATGTAGAACAAATGCATTGTAGGTTACGCATTCATCAACATGGTTGACCCTCTCCAAATTGTTCCTTTCTACCAGGTAGTATTAAGTTAAAAGTTATTTTTTTTATTAACTTTTTTCACATTCCTATGCTTTTTTCACATTCAAAATCCATTAATAATGGGGACGGATTACTGATGTCTAAAGATCTTCATATAACAAAGATCAAGAAGCTAAATATTTACAAATCTCAGATCTAAAGATCTAATTTTAGATCTACATCTACAGATCTCGCAGTTGAATCCACACACCTTGAATTGGAAAAAGTTTCATGTAGTAGAGAGGTTGAATGTTCCAAATACTGTACCTCGAGAAACTTGGTTCATTGATGATTCTTCCTACTTTTGGACCACAAACACAGACTTCGTGTAGATCTTCGCTAAAAAAACCAAAAGCAAAATCATCAATGAAGTCTGTATTTGCTCAACGTCGATTGAAGTCAGAGAAGGCGGATCGAACTCCACCTCCTGATGATTCTTCCTGCTTTGTGCAAGATCCAGATTCACTTTCTCTCCCTTGCGGTAGAGTGGCTTCCTTGAGGATAGTAGCTTCTAAAAGTTTGTATTTGTTCTTTGAAGAAGAGGTCGAGAGGATATTGCTGCAGATGATGAGATTGAGAGAGAAGGGTAGCCACTACTATCAATTGATGAAGAACATGAATGGGATGATGATCTCCTCACTGTGATCATTTGATGAAAGATTTGCAACCACCTTAACCCCAACCTTTCGTATGGAGAAGGACGCATGGAGAAGATTAGCAAAGAGGTGGAGAAAAAGGAGAAGCAGAAAAAGGAAGAAAGAGAGGCAGTGGGTTGTTTTGAGTGCTGAGGGATAAAAATTAGGTTTAGGGTTGGTTAGTCTTTTAAATACTGAAGGGTATATTAGTAATAATGTGGGATAAACGGATATCCGTGGGGCGGATATGGCCAAATCCGTATCCGCCCCGAATATTTAACGGATGCTGTTTGGATATCCGTATCCACCCCGTAATCCGTTAAACCATATCCAAAACCGCCCCAATCAAGGCGAACAAGGCGGATATCCGTTAAAATCCGCCCCACTGCCAGGCATTTCCAAAACTCAATGGTCTATTGATTTTTATTACTCTGTATGGTCCTTCCCGATTTGGGTTTAGCTTCCCCGCACCAGGTTCCTTTGTGTTGAGTTGGACGTTTCCTAGTACCCAGTCACCAATGTTAAAAGTGTGGATCTGCACCCTATTGTTGTAGTATTCGGCCCTACGCTGTTGGTAGGTTGTTGTTTTGATAGAGGTTGCTTCTCGCTTCTCTTCGAGGAGGTCCAGCCCGACTCTCAGTGCTTTGATGTTGTCCTTAGCGTGGAACTCTTCGGTTGGAATGTTGGCATATCGATCTCCACGGCTATCACTTCGGACCCGTATGAGAAGGCTAAACGTTTTTCTCCTGTCAGAGTTCGTCTTGTTGTTTTGTATGCCCAAAGAATGCCAGGTAACTCAGATGTCAACAATCATTTTGCTGCCTCGAGCTTTCTTTTGATTGCTTCCAAGATTGTCCTATTGGTGACCTCGGCTTGTCCATTTGCCTGTAGATGAGTGAGTGCAGAGAAGCGTTGCTAGATATTCAGGTTTTTGCATAGCTCCTTAACCTTCTTGCCTTCGAATTGGTTCCTGTTGTCTGTGACAATTACCATTGGGATCCCGAATATGCATATAATGTCTCTTCAAAAAAACTTCTCGACTTGGGCTTTTTCTATCTTTGTGAGGGGCTCTCCTTCTATCCACTTAGTGAAGTAGTCTACTGCTAAGAGAATAAACGTCTTCTTGTCGGACGCAGGGAGTGGTCCTGCGATATCCATTCCCCATTGTGCAAATGGCCAATGGCTACTCATCGGGATCAGGTTTTGTCCCGGCATGTGAGTGTACGGTGAAAATCTTTGACATTTGTCACACTTGCGAACAAGCTTTTGAGCATCTACTTGCATCATTGACCAGTAATAGCCCAGTGTGAGTACTTTATGGGCCAGCGTTCTTTTCCTTAAGTGATTTCTGCATGTACCATGGTAGATCTCTTGCAGAACATATTCAACATCTTCTGGTAAAAGGCATCTTAGCAACGGACTCGTGGCGAACCTTCTGTAGATTATGTCATTGATCATTGTATATATTGCTGCACGATTTCGTAATTTTTGGGATTCCATCTTATCTGTTGGAGTTTTCAGTTTGATATATACGCTAAGATTGGAGTTGTCCAGTTGTTTTCTTGATTCGTGGCGCATGCTTCTTCCACTTGGTTTTCAAGTATGGAGCTCCCTTGCATCATGATGAGCGGATTATCATTGTCATTAGTTGTTGATGCCTCCTTTGTTAGTTCCTCAACTATTTTGTTCTCTGCCCTTGCGCACCTAGAATGTTTGCATTCCGAAAGCTTTCTACTAGTTCTTTGGTTTTCTGATGGTAAGCTTTCATTTGGGCATCTTTGACATGAAACTCATCGTTTAGTTGATTGACCACCAGTTTGGAATCAGTAAAGACACTAATATCTTTTATTCTCAAGTGTTTTGCTAATTGTAACCTTGCTATCACAGCTTCGTACTCAGTTTCATTGTTGGAGGCTTTAAAGTTGAATTTTATCGTTTTCTCCAATGTGATGCCTTCCGAGTTGTATAGGATTAGTCCGGCTCCGCTTCTCGCCTCGTTGGATGCTCTATCACAGCGGAGGATCCATCCGTCAATGATTGGTTTGGATTGTTCATCCTTGCTCTTATTTTTCGACTGTTGGTTTTTACTTTTCGTGAATTCAACAATGAAATTTGTTAGCGCCTGAGCTTTAATAGCGATTTTGGGGGCATAGTTGACTTCGAACTGTTTCTATTGCCCATTTCAGCATCTTCCTCGATAGATCTGGTTTGTGTAATACTGACTGAAGCGGTTGTTCAGTCATAACCGTGATTGGGTGTGATTGAAAGCATGGTAGTAATTTTCTTGCCAACACGATCAGAGCGAGCGCCAATTTCTCTAGGTCTGGATAATTGACTTTTGCATCCGCAAGTGTTTTGCTGATGTAGTACACTGATTTTTGCACGCCTTTTTCTTCCCATACTAACGCTGAGCTTACTGCCTGGTCAGACACAGATAGATACAGATACATGTTTCCCCGGTGTTCGGCTTCGTTAGTAGCTATGCGCTTCCCATATATGTTTTTAGGCTTTGAAAAGCTTCATCGCATTCTGCATTCCACTCGACCGTCTTGTTTCCTTTCAAAATTTTGAAGAAAGGTAGACATTTGTTCGATGATCTGGAGATGAACCTGTTCAAAGTTGTTATTCTTCCATTAAAACTTTGTACACCTTTTATGTTTGTTGGAGATTGGATTTTGAGAAGGGCGTGTATCAACTTTAGATCGGCCTCAATCCCCCCTTTGGTTGACCATGTATCCGAGGAATTTTCCTAATTCTATTCCAAATGTGCACTTCTCCGAATTCAGTTTCATCTTACACTTTTGGAGTTGGGAAAAGGCTTGTTCAAGATCTGTGACGTGGTCTGTCCGACGCGAGCTTTTGACAAGCATATCGTCGATGTAAACCTCCATCGTTTTGCCGAATTGATCTTTGAACATTTCGTTCACCAGTTGTTGGTATGTTGTTCCCGCGTTCTTCAATTCAAAGAGCAATACCCGATAATAGTATGTACCCCTTTTCGTTATAAAATATGTTTTTCCTTGGTCGGGAGGGTACATCTTTATTTTATTATACCCGGAGTATGCATCCATGAAGCTCAGCAGCTCGTGATCGGCGGTTGGATCCACTATCTGATCTATTTGTGGTAGTGAAAAATTGTCTTTAGGGCATGTTTTGTTCAAATCGGTGTAGTCCACGCATACCCTCCATTTACCGTTATTCTTCTTTACCAGAACTGTGTTTGCCAATTAGTCCGGGTAGTAAGCTTCTCTTATGATCTCTGCATTAAGTAGGTGATTCACTTCCCGTTTATTATCTGATTACATTCTGGAGCCACCGGCGTTCTTTTTTGTCGAACTGGATTCTTGTCCGAGTTCACTTGTAATTTGTGAGAGATGATGGATGGATATTCTTACCATATCCTTCATTGTCCATGCAAAAACATATTGGTTATCCTTCAGCGGTCGGATTAGTTCCTCGGCGAGTTCAGGATGAATATTTGTGTCAATCTGTACCACTTTCTCTGCCTCATTGTCTAGGTAGACTACTATCGTTTATTCTTCTGGTTGTCTGGTGTTAGGTCGATCTCGTGGGCTAGTTGGAGCCATATTATCGTCCGAAAAATCTGAACTTGTCTGACCATGTTGTTGTGAAAGCTCCTTCGATCGTTGTAGTAATTGCTATTTGTGGGGGGTATTTATTGTTGCGAAATGACATTCACGGGCTATTGGTTGATCTCCTTTGATTCTCTCAATCTCGTTGTCGGTATGGTACTTTAAGCATTGGTGCATAGTTGAGGAGACTGCGCCCATTTTGTGTATGCAAGGTCTCCTGAGTAACATGTTATATGCGGAAGGAGCATCAACGACAAGGAAATCTGTCAATAACACTTTTTGTTTTCCTGGTTCTCCTGCTTCGACCGGTAGTTGAATCATCCCCAGTAGATGACATTGTTTCCTGCTAAAACCCACCATTGGTTGATCGCTAGGTGAAAGCATTTCATTAGTGAACCGTATCCTTCGAAAAGCTGTCAGGTAAAGGAGGTTGGCCAAGCTGCCAATGTCGACCAACAGCCTATTGATTTCCCATCTAGCTATCATGATCGAGATTACTAATGCATCATTGTGCGAAAAATTAACCCCATTCGCATATTCGTTTGAGAAGGTCAAAGTCCTCTACATCATTTTTGCGCGTTGTGCTAATGGCTTTTGGTATTCGATCTTTGCTCGCAGGTCTCTGACTAGCCACTTTTGGAATCGGTTGGATTGTTCCTTTTCTCCAGCTGCACCATGCAAGATATATATTGTTTCCTTTGGTCATTCCACCGAGATGATTGTTTCGTCCTCGGGTTCAACGAATTTTCCGAGTTGTCCTTTTCTTATATGGCGTTCAATCTCATCTTTCAGACTATGACAGTCTTCGGTATCGTGGTCGTAGTCATTGTGGAATAGGCAGTGTTTGTCTTTGTTACGCTTCTCTGGATCTCCTCTAATTTTTTGTGGCCATTTGACATCTTCCCTTCCTATTATAGCTTTAAGGATCTCGCTTCGACTCGCTATCAAGATCACAAACAATTTCTCTACTTGTTCGCGTTTGGGCTTCTTTGGTTGTAGTTTTCTAAATTTTTCTTGGTTGAATCCAGAATTGTTATTGACTCGATGCTTCTTAAGCTAGGCGATTTCTTCTCAAGGTTTGTTGCCCTCCAGGTCTCAGATGAGTCTATACACCATTTCGATTACTTGGTTCATCTGAGCCATAACCATCTCTACTTGGGGGTCTTGGGGGATTCCCCAAGATATCATAGATGTCTAAATTGTTACCTGTTGAAGCTCTCTTCTTTTCGGCGAGATTGATTCGACGGCTATTACTAGGTTGATGTTAGGCGACATGTCATTTCGTTCACCGCAAGATTGAGGATTTGTGGAGCGTTCCATTGACCTTGATAGTTGTTTGATTGTTAACCAGATCTCGGTGAGCTTTGTCACTGAATTTTCTTTTTGGAAATGAAACTCGTCGTTCCCCACGGACGACGCCAAACTTATGCGTCCAAAAATCGTCTTCCTATGAGTTTGACCTGCAAAATAGATGTTAGACTGCCAAGGACCACCTTTTTGGTGGCCAAAGGCACTCCGATGCTTAAGTCAACAACTCTGTTTGAAGAAGGAAGTAAATCTGGACAAAACTCAGTTAAAGTTACATATCTGTGTCAAATGTTTCCTTTACCTTTTATAATGGTTGCAATTAATTCTCTGCGTAACTTAAGCATGTGAGGTACAACGGAATGAGATGTTTCTCATAACAGTCTCCTCCTTGATGGAGATTCGTCTGTGGGGGTGTAACTCCCTCCACAACCCTTTTTAGTGGAACGTTTCCCTTCTTTATGAGAGAACTCGTGTCGAGCCTGAATTTGCATTTTGATTCATTCTGGCCTAGATTCGGACTTTGATTATATCTTCTTATAGTGGACTTTTGCGCCTGGCCTTATTCTTTTTGGTTTTACGAGCTGACTCAATAGATGGGATGTCAGATCCTCGTGATGGGTGTTTTCTGCCTTATGTATGATCGCGATGATTGGTCCATTTTGATGTATCATCAAATATGTTGATCTGTATTAGGACATTTTTGTGGCACGAGCTTATGCGCAGGCGTCTTTTCCGGTTTGTTGCAACTTCCAGTTCTTTAAGTCACCTTGGTTTATTTTCAAGTTGGTTCTTCTGTTTTTCGCAAGTGTATATCGTGGCAAGTTTTGGGGTCGACTAAAAGTGCAATTCACTTTATGTTCAGTCACGGGTTACTTATGTTCTTCAGACTTCTTTGACTTCGAGCTCGACGACGAGCTTCTTCAACCCGAAGAGGTTGATTTGTAAGCGGGTTCTTGTAGTAATATTAGTATTAGTGATATTGTAATTAAGCCTATTTAGTACCAGTCCATATTAGTTTGGGCATTGGTTCCATTTAGCGTTAGGTTTGTTTGCTCATTGTTAGGTCAATTATAAATAAGGCATAGGTTGCTCATTGTTGGATTGACTGGGAAAAAAAAGAGTTTATTTTGTTTATCTGTATTCTCTTTAAATTATTTTTATTTTCAGTTTTAATTTTATTCCATGCCTTCGGATATTTTTTGTAGGAAGTGAATCCACAAACTTAAAATGAAATACCAAGTATCAACAGCTTCTATATGTTTTCCGATGGAATTTTTTCTTTGACGCACTTTACTGTTGAATTCTCTCTTTCTCTCGCTCTCTTTGAGACACTACTGCTTTTAGCAAACTTTTGTTGTAATTTTCTTAAAATACTATATAATTATATAATTTTTCTCAAACTACCATAAAATATTATTGATCAATATATCATTCTATATGCTCGAACAGTGGCGGAGCCACATACAAGACATGAGGGCAGTTGCCCCTCCTAAAAATTTTGAAATTCAGATTTAGTATAGTGAATTGTGAGTAATTGTGGTATATTTAACTAATTGCCCTCCTAATTTTGAACTATTTTTCTTATATTTAGGGAAGATTTTAAGGGATTTTTTTAGAAAACGTGTTCTCATAATAAAAACATTTCATTATAGTTAGAAAAAAATTAATTTTTAAAAAAATCATATAAAATCAATATTGTAGTAAGAGTGTAAGGCAGATTTCATAACTTTAGCATTGATTATTTTAACGAACTTTTGTTGTAATTTTCTCAAAATACTATATAATTTTTCTCAAAGTACTATAAAAATATTATCGATCAATATATCATTCTATATGCTCGAATACGCTTCTGCATGCCACTTTTGGTAAATTAGCATGGGAGCACCATATTTTGGGTTGAAAATTTCCGGAACGCCGGTCGGAGGGAGGGTGAGGGAATTAGATAATGATGATCCTCACTTTCCACTCAGACTCACAATGTTTCCTGTCCATCTTCATCATGGTCTTTTTTATTATCATACATGAGGGTTTCACTGGGATATGAATCTATCACGTATCAACGCAAACCGTAGATTGTCATTGTATAATTCATATGATTTCTTCTCATTCTAATGCCAAATCTCTAGGTTCAAAATCAAGTAAAGTTCGGCGCACAGGGAAGAACACCATGAAAGGAGCTCCTCCAATTGTGGGAACTAAAAACACCTGAGGATGTGTTGAAAAGAGATTTTTTGTTTCACAATTAAGCCCTTTGTTTGATTTTCGGGATTGGGGTTGTGATTTAAAGTTTTAGTGAACATGTTATGCAAATGTGGGGAACTTCTAATTAACGATTTGTTAGGAGTCCAAAATAAAAGCAATTGCAATTAAACTTTTGAAATTCGTTTGAATTTTTTTGAGTCCACATGGTCAAGGAGGAAATTTCTTTTGGAATGAACAAAGTATCTCATACTAATTGTTTCACTAACCAAAATTACCTTGATACTGATCCAGTGTTTAGGAACTTAACAAAACTGAATTCATTGCAGTCACCTTCTTCCTAAAAATTTGTTGTAATAACAACCAAACCACTAGAAGTTTTGAAGTTTAATGAACAATTGTTAAAAATTAAATTAATACCAAATTAAGAAGTGGTAGAATTTGTATAGTTTGTGTTGATTTTGTTACGCTTCATTTAGGCAAAGCTAAAAAAAAAAAACCTTTGTAAGAGCATCTATAAAGGTAAAAGCTAAAATCAACCATCATTTTAACCAAACGCTAGTGTTAAGGGTTCCCTATTTCTTCGTCATCCAATCACATTCCTCATTTTGACTTTTTTCATCATTATTTAAATATATATTTTCTTAATTTTTGAAAATTTTAATGATGTGAAGAAAGAATGAAAAAAATGATTTTTTTTTTTCGAAATGTATTAGAATTTAGGTATAGAATGGATGTCCCAATATATAGGGGAAATGAAGAAACAAAGTTAAAATATGAATTTGAATGGAAAATCAATCCAGCAAGATTTTTCTGACATAGAAAGTCCATTGGTTCAATTGACTAGTTTTAGCGGATCCCTTGGAGATGCTCTAACTTTGAGCTCTTGTTCATTGTATATCACACACATCATAGGCAGGTTAAGAAGATTTGGGTTAAGAATTGGTAAAGAATAAGATAGTACATATTAAAATGAATGTTGTTGGATTTATATGAAACTTTTGAGAAAGGGGTATCGAATTGGATTCTCTACACACTGAAATGATCTTTATCCCACCACACCAATTGGACCAATGAGAGTTATATTGACATCCACTTCTCGGCAACTATTAAATCTTAGAGGTCTAGTCAATTGTCTCCTATTTTGGATGTGCAGCTGCTTCAATAGAATTCATTAAACAACTTAATATCAGTGCTATAAGTGTGTCAAAATGGGTTGACACAACACATATTTGACCCGATTAGACACGACATACCCATCAACTATGACACTTGGATTACATTAGCATAAACAAATCGAAATCCAAAACTTATTGGGTGGTTTGGGCTTGGGTTGTTTTATTGGACTGATTTTGAGTTGGGCTAAGGTTTGAGCACTGACCCACCAAAAATGGTGATGTTGGGGTCACAACCCACAAAAACAGTATTGAGTACAAACAACAAAATGAATGAGAAATAGAAAAGTGATAGATCTAAACCATACTATTCCCATCTCAAAATAAATTAAAATCACCATCATAACAAGAGCAGGTATAAACAGATCCACAAAGTAAATAAGTAGAGCATGACAATGAAAATCACAACCCAAGCAGCATCTAATCAGAACCAATAGCAATAAGAAAGATAGTGAGTATTGAGATCCACAAAGTATGATTGATGATCTTCTTCTTGTTTGTGGTATTGAGAGTGAGACCAAAAACAGGGAAAAGAGCATGAAAAATGATTAACCAGTGTAGATGTGAACACCAATAGCAATAAGAAAGATAGTGAGTAGAGCAAAGTAGAAGATGGCATGAACCAATATGGACACCCCACTCGTCTGCATGTTCCCGAACTCCACTACTCGGTTCCTTCCTGGTATCTGTATCAGCAGGCCTGGCGTTAACAGCACGAACAGCACTACCGCTATCACTACCGGCCCCCAGTCTGCCATTCCTTCTATCCACACCCCTTTCCCTTTCTTTCTACTCTCTCGATTTCAAATCACACACAGAGGGGAAGCGAAAGCAAAAGCAAAAGCAAAAGCAAAAGCAAAAGAAAGGAGAAAGTAATTGAAATTTGGGGGGATCATCTCGAAAGCAAAGCGACAGACAGTTCGGTCGTTCTCTCTCACTCGATGACATTCTTGGGACACGTGGCGGAATCGTGACTGGTTTCGGGACCACCACCATACCACATGCTTCTCAAACGCCCGCCCCTGTTTCCAAAATCGAGCACTGCTAGGATGCCTGACCTGTCACTGGTGTTGTGCCTGATAGGCCAGGTGTCACGGACTAGTAATCCGTGCGGCACTAGTTATCCAATCCACTAGTAAGCCTATGAGTAGTTACTTTGACGGGCACAAATATTAACTTGAGAATGCACAATATCAATCTGTAGACAATATAACAATGCACAATAGTCAGTAAAAGCTCTCATTCACATTCAATAGGTTACAATGGGGAGGAACGTTCGGGAGGACGTTGCTCAAGACTAGTTCGATGCTATCGATCGAAGAGAATACAAGTTTGAAGTTGAAAAGCAATGCAAAGAAAATAATAAAAATGCTAGCGGTACAGTCTGGCCCGACTATGCAATGGAGGCAACACGTCCTCACAGTCAAGAGCTCAAACCTTCCCCCTATAATATAGATGCTAAGCATTTGGGCACTTTTCAAAAGGGAACATTGAGTTTTGAGACCATTAGACATTGAGTTTTGAGACCATTAGGATGGCCTCTGACCTTGAGTCCTTACACTCTCCCACACTCAATTCGCTGACGCCCTCGCAGCGAACTTTTCCAAGTACTCTTCCAGCTTTGAGAGGTATGGCAGTAGATGCTCGACTGGCTCCCAACTGATTTCTGAAGGAGGTTCATCCTGCCACTTGACCAAATACTCTCTATCCGGGCCTGTGTTGTTGATGAGACGGTCAGCTAAGATTTCTTCCACTTCTCGATCTGGCTTAGTAGGATGTTTAGGCAATGCTCGGGTAGAGACATTTCTTGTGGGATCAGCGGCATCGGCATGGTAGGACTTCAAGTTACTTGCATGGAAGACAGGATGGGTGAAGCGGAGCCAATGTGGTAACTTGACGCGGTAGGAGACTTTGCCAACTCTCTCAATAATCTGTACCGGTCCCTCATACTTGCGAAACAAATTGTTGTGTGCTCTAGCCGTCCGTTTATACTTGTTGAACATATCTAACTTCACCAAAACCAAGTCCCCGACTTCAAAAGGATCGATTCGTCGCTTCTTGTCCGCCCATTTCTTCATGTGACGGGAGGCTTTCTCAAGATAGGCTCGAGCAACTTCAATGTTTTTCTGCCAGGCTTTGACAAATTCAAGAGCTCTGGGGCTGGGTCCTTGGTATCCGGTCAGCACGGTATGTGGTGTCAATGGTTGCTGACCGGTGACTAACTGAAAGGGGCTGGAGTGAGTAGCTGAGCTCTTTTGTAAGTTGAAACAGAATTGTGCAACATCAAGTAGTCCCACCCAATTTTTCTGGTTTGCACTTACAAAATGGCGAAGATATTCTTCAAGCATAGAGTTAAAGCGCTCAGTCTGTCCGTCGGATTGGGGATGTTGGCTTGTTGACATATTAAGTTTGGATCCCAAGAGCTTGAACAACTCCTTCCAGAACTTTCCTGTGAAGCGAGCATCACGGTCGCTAACAATGTTTTCGGGCAGTCCCCAATACTTAACGACATGCTTGAGGAACAATTGCGCCGTATCTTCGGCTGTGCAAGTCAGTCCGGTTGGCACAAATGTCACATATTTTGAGAATCGGTCGACAACTACAAGGATACTTCTGAAATCCTCCACTTTCGGTAACCCCGTAATGAAGTCCATAGAAACACTTTCCCAAGGGCGAGTTGGAATAGGCAGAGGCTCGAGTAAGCCTACTGGTCGATCTCTTTCAACCTTATCTTGCTGGCAAATAAGGCAGGTTCGAACATAGGCCATTACATCTTCCTGTATCTGTGGCCAATAGTACCCCCTCTCTAGCAATGCAAGTGTTCGTCTCCAACCTGGATGTCCCGCCCAATGGGTGTCATGGCATTCTCTCAAAAGTTCTTTCCTCAGACCAGAAGCTCTCGGAACATAGAGGCGATTACCAGTGGTGAGTATTGCTCCATCTTTTATCCAGAACCGTCGAGTTTTGCCCTGCTTGATCAACTCTGTAATCGCCTTCGCTTGTGGATCGGTCTGTAGACCGACTTTGATCTTCTCCAAGATGGTGTGGCTCGGACCGGTATGGGTTAGCACTGCAAGGTCCGCCCTTCTACTGAGTGCATCAGCTACATTGTTAGTGCGCCCTGGCTTGTATTCCAATACTAAGTCAAATTCTGCTAATTTTTCCTGCCATCGAGATTGCTTGGAGGTGAGCATCTTCTGAGTAAGAAAATGGCTTGCCGCAGCATTATCCGTTTTAACAAGAACTTGAGATCCCAAGAGGTAGTGTCTCCACACCCGTAAACAATGTACAATGGCTAGCAATTCCTTTTCCTGAGCTGAGTAACGAGACTCTGTATCATTCAACTTTCGACTCTCATATGCTACCGGGTGACCATCTTGAAGTAAAACTCCCCCTAAGGCATAATCAGATGCATCTGTTTGTACTTCAAAGGGCTTAGTGATGTCTGGCAAGGCCAATACTGGATCTTTCACCACGGCCGATTTCAAGTCTTGGAATGAAGCTTCACACTGCCTATCCCAGTCCCATGTTCGGTCGTGCTTCAACAAATTTGTTAGGGCAACAGCTCTTTTAGAGTAGTCCCTTATGAAGCGACGATAATAGTTTGCAAGTCCAAGGAAAGAACGTAGTTGAGATACGTTCTTGGGAGAGTTCCAATCATGGATTGCCTTGACTTTCTCCATGTCCATCCGAATCTTGCCATTCCCAATAACATGACCCAAGAAATTGATCTGGGTCTGGCCGAATGAGCACTTTTCCTTCTTGACAAAGAGATGATTATCCCTAAGGATTTGGAACACTTCTCGCAAATGATGTAGGTGTTCTTCTATAGTCCCACTATAAACCACAATGTCGTCAAGATAGACAACTACAGACTTGTCCAGAAGGTGACGAAACAGTCCATTCATAAGGGTGCAAAATGTAGCTGGAGCATTGGTCAAGCCGAAGGGCATTACTAGGAACTCATAAGACCCATATCTAGTAGAACAAGCAGTTTTGGGTTCATCACCAGCAGCAATGCGGACCTGATGGTAACCTGATCTCAAGTCGAGTTTTGTGAAGTATCTGGCGGATCCAAGTTGGTCGAATAAATCTGCAATGAGCGGCAGCGGGTACTTGTTCTTTATAGTGACTTTGTTCAAGGCTCTATAATCGACACAAAGGCGAAGACTGCCATCATGTTTCCGCTGAAAAAGAACAGGTGCTCCATAAGGTGCTTTAGAGGGCCGAATGAATCCCGACTCCAACAAGCCATCTAGTTGTGTTCTCAATTCAGTCAGCTCTGGAGGGCTCATGCGATATGGACTACGTGCAGGTGGCTTGGCTCCAGGGACTAACTCAATTTCGTGATCAATGAGCCTTCTGGGAGGTAGATTCTTTGGCAATTCATTCGGCATCACTTCGCTGAAATCAGCAATAACTTGGGCAATTTCTTCAGGGATTTTGCTAGTATCATCTTCCATCTCTAGCTTCGCCACAGCTAAGTATGTATCTTCTCCTTTGGCCAAGCCCCTCTTGACTTGGAGCGCCGTCAATATTCTATCATGAGTTGTTGGTCGAATTGAGGTCGGGACAATGCGTAGTCTGGGTCCGAAAAACCCCAAGGAGTCCATGAAAGGTAATGGTCCTGCTGCAGCTCCTCGGAAGAATTCTTGGCCAAGAATCACCTTAAAATCATCAAGTGGAACGGCCAAGAAGTTTGATCTTCCTTCCCATGGACCAACCTGTAGTGGCACAGCTCTAGCCATACCCTTGATAGAGATTGCCTCAGAGTTGACAGCTTTCAACTTACCCACATCTCCTTCTAAGTTCAGACCCACACGTCTAGCTTCATCTGGAGCAATAAAATTGTCTGTCGCTCCGGAATCCAACAATGCTTGGGAGGGGAACCCATTGATAGTGATGTCGATGTATTGTAAAGCCTTCTTGTGTGGATGCTCATACATTTCTCCTTTGACGGCATTGAGCTTGCGTAGAGCTCCCATTTGGGAGGTCTCACTGTTGGTGGGGTTCGAGCTCGATGCGGTCTGGTTAGAAGGTTCTGCTTGAAGCAAGGACATTAATGAGTGTAGAGCTGGTTTGGATGGACATTTGCCTGTTGGGTGATCTCTACTATTGCAAAGAATGCATGGGGCAGGGGCAGATGGTCTCCACTGCCCAGAGTAGTTTTGCCCTCCTTTGTTGTTATAATTTGAGTTGCTGGAGCTGGCATTCCAATTTTTGTTGGAACTCCAATTCTGATTGGACGGCCGAGAATTATAGTTTCCTCGGTTCTGACTTGAGTTTCCCCAATTTTGGTGAGGTGAGCGAGCATTCGACCCTGAGCTTGAATTGGTACTGCCAGTTCTAGCTGTGGAGTGATTGAGCGAAGTGGATCCAGTCATGGGCATATAATCACCAAACCTTTCTGCTGCCGCAATTGCACTTGTAATGTCTGTCACCTTCTGCCTTTGCAATTCTGCTTGTAGAAGCGGATGAGCTTGTTCCATGAAACAGAAAACTTTGTCCTTCTCAGACATGTCTCGAATATCTAGCAAGCAAGTTGAGAATTGTCGGACATAGTCTCGAATATTGCCTGTCTGTTTGATGGTGTGGAGCTTCCTCCTTGCTAAGAAATCAGTGTTCTCAGGCAAGAATTGATTTCTGAGCTCCTTCTTGAGGTCTGCCCAAGTTCTAATAAGGATGCGACCTTCTTCCATATCTGCATATTTGGTTCTCCACCATAGCTTTGCATCACCTGCTAAGTACATGGTCGCCATGGTAATCTTGGTTTCTTCAGATTCGGGGTTCACCGCGCGAAAATACTGCTCCAGATCAAACAAGAAGTTCTCTAACTCCTTCCCATCTCGTGCCCCAGCATATGACTTTGGCTCGGGTACTTTCATCCTAGGGTGATCGGTCGTCCCTGTGGCCTTAGTGAGCAAGCCAACCCTTGCAAATAAGTCCTCCAACTGTAATTGGAAGTCACTCATCACCTGAGCTGTGGGGTGAGGCGACTCTTCCATTGCGACTGTTCTTCCCTCTAAGTTATCAACATGCTCAGCTAGCGAATCCACTCTGTCTGCCAGTGAAAAGAGTCCATCCAACCGACTAATCTGTTCTCCCAAAGTGTTCAACTGGTCCATTCTGCTTTCCAGTCTATGCATTCGACTGGTCTGTCGTTCCTCCATAGCGCTAAGTCGCTCATTTATTTCCTGCATCCTGGTTTGCATTCAACAAGCTCTAGCTCTGATACCAACTGTCACGGACTAGTAATCCGTGCGGCACTAGTTATCCAATCCACTAGTAAGCCTATGAGTAGTTACTTTGACGGGCACAAATATTAACTTGAGAATGCACAATATCAATCTGTAGACAATATAACAATGCACAATAGTCAGTAAAAGCTCTCATTCACATTCAATAGGTTACAATGGGGAGGAACGTTCGGGAGGACGTTGCTCAAGACTAGTTCGATGCTATCGATCGAAGAGAATACAAGTTTGAAGTTGAAAAGCAATGCAAAGAAAATAATAAAAATGCTAGCGGTACAGTCTGGCCCGACTATGCAATGGAGGCAACACGTCCTCACAGTCAAGAGCTCAAACCTTCCCCCTATAATATAGATGCTAAGCATTTGGGCACTTTTCAAAAGGGAACATTGAGTTTTGAGACCATTAGACATTGAGTTTTGAGACCATTAGGATGGCCTCTGACCTTGAGTCCTTACACCAGGCACCGTTGATATTGCATTGGAATAAGTGTAACACTCGTCTTCAGACAAGATTAACGATGCCTGACACCTACCAGGCACAACACCAGGCACATGGCCAGGCATCCTAGAATTTCTGTCCAAAATCTGGTCATCCCACTTTCAAACTAATCAATCAGATTGCTTTCATAGTGATTATTTGTCTTTGTTTTTTTTAATAGATTGGTTTAAATTTTTTATTGCTATGTGTGCTCGGCTCTTTCATTGGATTGCACCAATTTTTTTTCTAGAATCAATGATAGCATTATCCAGGGCTTGGTGAAGAGAAATGGTGGTAGATGCATTTGTCTTGGGCGTGTCAAACTGTTGTTGCCACAATTTTTGCCAGAGCTGGATGACCAAGTTCAACAAAAGTGGTGTAGAAAATCGAGCCTTCCTAAAGATAATATTGTTGCGATACTGCCAAATGGAGAAGATGATCATAGTGAATTGAGACGGCAATTCAGGTTTGATGTTACTGTGAGCAACATCAGTGTCCCACATGAAGGAGAAAAACGTGGAGGGCAGTCCTTCTGTCACATTGGCCTTTAGCCAATCTATAGGGAAAGGAGTCAAAAGCCAAAACTGTGCAATAAGGGGAAAGATAAAGAAAATATGTGTAACCTCCACTATTGGAACTTGACAGAAAATGCAACAGTCATCAATTGGCACGTGAAGTTTGGAAAGTTTTGTCATGGTAGGAAGGAGATTTTGGAAAATTTTCCAGATAAGGAAGAGAGCAGGGGTCGGGGCCTTTATTATCCATAATTCTCCAATCAGTCCGGGTAGTAAGCTTATCTTATGATCACTGCATTAAGTAGGCGATGCACTTCCTTGTTTATTGCCTGATTACGTTCCGGAGTCACCGGCGATCTTTTTTGTCGAACCGGCTTCTTGTCTGGGTTCACTTGTAATCTGTGAGAGATGACGAATGGATCTATTCCTACCATGTCCTTCATTGTCCATGCAAAAACATCTTGGTTATCCTTCAGCAGTCGGGTTAGTTCCTCAACGAGTTCAGGATGAATATTTGTGGCAATCCAGACTGCTTTTTCTGCCTCGTTGTCTAGGTAGACTACTATCATTTATTCTTTCGGTTGTTTGGTGTTAGGTCAATCTTGTGGACTAGTTGGAGCCATATTATCGTCCGAAAAATCCGAACTTGTTTGACCATGTTGTTGTGAAAGCTCGTCCGGTCATTGCAGTAATTGTTATTTGTGGGGGGTATTTATTGTTGCGAAATGACATTCACGAGCTACTGGTTGATCTCCTTTGATTCTCCCAATACTGTTGTCGTTATGGTACTTTAAGCATTGGTGCATAGTCGAGGAGACTGCGCCCATTTTTGTGTATCCAGGGTCTCCCGAGTAACATGTTATATGCGGAAGGAGCATCAACAAGGAAATCTGTCAATAGCACTCATTGTTTTCCAAGTTTTCCTGCTTCGACCGGTAGTTGAATCATCCCCACCAGACGACATTGTTCCCCACTGAAACCCACCATTGGTTGATCGCTAGGTGAAAGCATTTCATTAGTGAACCGCATCATTCGAAAAATTGTCAAGTAAAGGAGGTTGGCTGAGCTGCCAGTGTCGACCAATACCCTATTGATTTCCCATCTAGATGTCATGACCAAGATTATTAATGCATCATTGTGCGGGAAATTAACCTCGTCCGCATCTTTGTTTGAGAAGGTCAGAGTCCTTTGCATTGTCTTTGCGCGTTGTGTTAATGGCTTTTGGTATTTGATCTTTGCTCGCAGGTCTCTGACTACCCGCTTTCGGGATCGGTTAGATAATTTTTTTCTCTAGCTGCACCATGTAAGACATATATTGTTTCCTTTGGCGTTCCACCGAGATGATTGTTTCGTCCTCGGGTTAAACGAATTCTCTGAGTCGTCCTTATCTAATATGGCGTTCATTCGCGTTTTTCAGATTATGATAGTCTTCGGTATCGTGGCAGTAGTCATTGTGCAAGAGGCAGTGTTTGTCTTTGTTCCACTTCTCTGAATCTCCTCTAATTTTTGGTGGCCATTTGACATCTTCCCTTCCAGTTATAGCTTTAAGGATCTCGCTTTGACTCGCTATCAAGATTGCGAATGATTTCTCTGTTTGTTTGCGTTTGGGCTTCTTTAGTTGTAGTTTTTTAAATTTTCCTTGGTTGAATCCGAAACTGTTATTGACTTGATGTTTCTTAAGCTAGGCGGCTTCTTCTCGAGGTTTGTTGCCCTCCAGGTCTCGGATGAGTCTATCCACCATTTCGATTACGTGGTTCATCTGAGCCATAAGTATCTCTACTTGGAGGTCCGAGGGGATTATCCAAGATGTCAAATTGTTACTTGTTGAAGCTCTCTTCTTTTCGGCATGATTGATTCGACGGCTGTCACTATGTTGATGTTAGGCGACATGTCGTTTCGTTCACCGCAAGATTGAAGATTTGTGGAGCATTCCATTGACCTTGATAGTTGTTTGATTATTAACCAGATCTCGGTGGGCTTTGTCACTGAATTTTCTTTTTGGAAATAAAATTCGTCGTTCCCTACGGACGGCGCCAAACTGATGCATCCAAAAATCGTCCACTTATGAGTTTGACCTGCAAAATAGTTGTTAGACTGCTAAGGACCACCTTTTTCGTGGCCGAAGACACTCCAATGCTTAAGTCAACAACTATGTTTGAATAATAAAGTAAATCTGGACAAAACTCAGTTAAAGTTGCATACTTGTGTCGAATGTTCCCTTTACCTTTTATAATGGTCGCAGTTAATTCTCTGCGTGACTTAAGCATGTGAGGTGCAATGGAAGGAGATGTTTCTCATAGCAGTCTCCTCCTTGATGGAGATGCGTCCGTGGGGGCGTAACTCCCTCCACGACCTTTTTTGGTGCAACATTTCTCTTCTTTATGAGAGAACTCGTGTCGGGCCTGAATTTGCGCTTTGATTCGTTCTGACCTAGATTCGGACTTTGATTATATCTTCTTATAGTGGACCTCTGCGGCTGACCTTATTCTTCTTGGGTTTTAAGAGTTGGCCCAATAGATGAGATGGCAGATCTTCGCGATGGGTGTTTTCTGCCACGTGTATGATCGTGATGATTGGTCCATTTTGATGTATCATCAAATATGTTGATCCGTATTAGAACATTTTTGTGGCAAAAGCTTATGCGCGGGCGTCTTCTCAGGTTTGTTGCAATTTCTGGTTCTTTGAGTCACTTTGGTTTATTTTCAAGTTGGTTCCTCTATTTTTCGCAAGTGTATATCGTGGCAAGTTTTGAAGTCGACTAAAAATGCAATTCACTTTATGTTCAGTCACGGGTTACTTATGTTCTTCAGATTTCTTTGACTTCAAGCTCGACGACGAGCTTCTTCAACCGGGAGAAGTTGATTTGTAAGCGAGTTCTTGTAGTAATATTAGTATTAGTGATATTATATTTAAGCCTATGTAGTACCAGTCCATATTAGTTAGGGCATTGGTTCCCAATTAAGGTTAGATTTGTTTGTTTGTCAGATAAGTTATATCAATTATAAATAAGACATAAGTTGTTCATTGTTAGATAATTTAGTAGAAAAAAATTTATTTATGTTTATCTATTTTACCATAGATTTATTTTCTTTCAATTCTTTTTTATTTTCAGTTTTAATTTTATACCATTCACAAACTTAGAATGAATACCAAGTATGAGTAACTTCTATATCACTTAAAATGAAATACCAAGTATCAACAGCTTCCATATGTTTTCCAGTGGAATTTTTTCGTTGACACACTTTACTGTTGAATTCTCTCAATTTCTCTATTTGACACACTTTACTGTTTTTTGCATTGATTTTAACAAACTTTTGTTGTAATTTTCTCAAAATACTATATAATTATATAATTTTTCTCAAACTACTATAAAAAATATTATTGATCAATATATCGTTCTATATGCTCGAATATGTTTCTGCATGTCACTTTTGGTAAATTAGCATGGGAGCGCACCATATTCTGGGTTGAAAGTTTCCGGAATGCCGGTCGGAGGGAGGGTGTGGGAATAGGTAATGATGATCCTCAGACCCCCTATGTTTCCTGTCCATCTTCATCACGGTCTTTTTTATTATCAACATGATGGTTTCACTTGGATATGAATATAGGCACGGATCTACGAGGGGGCGAGTGGGGGCACCCCCACTGACTTTTGAGAATTTTTTTTTTTTAATAATTTATTTGTCCCCCAATTAGTTTTTTTATGTGCTCCTCTATTCTCACTTTTCACTTTAACCAGGACTTTATCCTTCAAATCATGTATATATCAAATTCAAACGAGTTATTCTAGACAGCTCGGGTAGACAGCCTGGTTTGCTGCCTAGGGGCCAAAATACAAATTTGCCCCCCCCCTCTCTCTAAACAACTTTTTGGAGAAAGTATTTAAAGAGGGGGAACAAACTTGTAATTTGGGCCCTCCAGGCAGCCTCTCCCAGGCTGTCTAGAATTTGAGAATTCAAACTATACTTTTAGAGTTAGAGATAGAGGTTAAATCCCTCAAATCTCTCAAAGAACAGAAATTCTAACGATTCTTCCCTGCCTGGGGGGGCGAAAATACATTTTTGCCCCCCCCCCTCTTTAAACACTTACTCCAAAAAGATGTTTTAAAGAGGGGGCAAAAATGTATTTTCGCCTCTCAGGCAGGGAAATCAAGCTGGTTTCCCAGACCAGCTAGAACTGCTCCTCAAAGAAACCAAAATTCACAGTTTCTTCTTCATACTCCATCGATTGGATAAGATGAGAGAAACCCCTATATTTCATCATCTTCAAAGATCTATAACTATTGAGTTATTTGAGCTCATTTTCACAAGATCCAGTAGGATCCAAACCACCTTATTCTTCTTCTTCTAGGTACCAGGTGCCTTCATTAATCACTGTGTTGGTTATCTCCACAAAAAAATCGTAAGCAACTCAATCTCTTTCTCATTTTCTTCATGTAGTAGTAATGAATGATTCAGACCCTTATCTTCTGTTGTGTTTCTATAAGTAGTAATCATCTTCAATGAATATAATAGTAATCATCTTCAATGACTGTCTTTGTTGTACTCCCCTTTTTGCTATAGTAGTAATCAATGAATATAGTAGTAATTCTGCAGGGCCTGGGTCCCCCTGCTTGGTTTGCTGCCTGGGGGGCAAAAACCCGTCTTTAAACACCTTTTTCAAAAAGGTTGTTAAAAAGGGGGGCAAAAATGTATTTTTGCCTCTCCAGACAGCAACCTCGCTGGTTTTTCTAGGCTAGGAAGAATTTCAGATTTAAAAAAAATTCATGTTAAAATAACTAATTTTTATATTATATTTAATTAATTATGACATCACTCCCCCCCCCTCCCTCCCCTCGACAAAAATCCTGACTCCGTCATTGATCACGTATCAACGTAAACCGTAGATTGTCATTGTATAATTCATATGATTTCTTCTCATCGTAATGCCGAATCTCTAGGTTCAAAATCAAGTAAAGTTCGGCTCACAGGGAAGAACACCATGAAAGGAGCTCCTCCAATTATGAGAACTAAAAACACCTGGGGATGTGTTGAAAAGAGATTTTAATTATGTTTCACAATTAAGCCTTTTGTTTGACTTTAGAGATTGGGGTTGTGATTTAAAGTTTTAGCGAACATGTGAGGAACTTCTAATTAACGATTTGTTAGGGTATGCCTAATAATGGAGAGATCACTTATTCCGGGATGCCCAATTTTTACGCCCTAAATAATTAATATCAACTCACCCATATATTTTATGAATCACCAAATTAGCCTATAAAACACTGTTGTGGCATTTTATTTAAAGTTAATGATGAACAATGGCGTTGAGGGTTTTGGGAGAGAGGTACTGAAGATAGTGAAGAAGTCAAATGAAGAGCGTTACTCCTCAGCATTACTGGCTGATTTTTATTTTGCTTGGTTGACACTGAGTTATGTCATTTTAGTTAGAGCTAGTTCATCCTATATAAAAATAAAAGTAAAATAGACTCCTTAATGTTGCATACCCCTGTTTATTCTTTGCTTGATTTAGTATTAGAAGAAAATCGGCTTTAATATATAACATTAAACAAAAAGGAGTCAGCCAGTTTGTTATGACCAGGAATGGGAACCAACAAAAAATTTGGCTTCAGTGATCTAGGTTGTGGTTTGTGGACCCATAGGTGACAACCTCAGTAACTGACGCCACAGGAAAAAGGGGCACTGTATTTTTTTGCACCATAATTCTTTAGTGAATGCCCAAATACACAATTTACCTAATTACCTAATTTAAAACTTACTACATTTAAGGATACGAATTGACTGTGAATGCTCATAGAAGTTTCATGACTCATTTTGGATTTGAAACAGCATGTTTCTAATAATAGTATTGTACATGTATTGGAAAAGAGAAATAATAAAACTGACATTTTGACACTGCAGGAGCCATTTCCAGTTGGAACGAATGAACATTCGCTCCAGACCCTCCAGAACAAGGACCCACAGCAGTGACGGGAGCCGTCATGGGAGCCCATCGACCTCTGCTAATGGAGACCAGAATGCTACAGATTCTTCATTTGGTTCTGAATGACTTACCACTTTTTTTTTTCCTTCCTGGGCTGGGTTTCAAACCTTAGAACCAAATCCAAAAATTGCAATTTTGAAATTTCTGCGACAATTTTTTGCCTCTCTGCATTTTGGAATCAGAATGCCTTTTCAGAAACGTGTTTTGCACCTTGGAGACCAATACACCATGGAAAGCCTTCAAGATTTTGATTGGTTATGAGTAGTAAACTGTCACGCCCCGACCCGCTACGGAAAACGCAGCGTGCCGATGCGTGAATTAACCCGTAATACAGGCAGATCGTAACCGGCCACAACATCATAATATAACACATTTTTGAAACGAGAATCAAACGGAAATAAAAACTAGGATAAAATTTGAACAAAATAAGTATATTTGATTCGCCCCGTCAGAGTCATAGCGACAAAACCAATATACAAACATCTAGTATAACAAGATAATACACCTGATAATACAGAGGAAGCAAAACATACCCATACAGGTTGGACACGACCAAACAACACAAAACGCGCCCACAACGGAAAACTGGGCCTAAGCGCCACGATCAGCAGGAACACCAACACTGTCTGCACTCCAATGGAAGCACACCCTTGCGGGGTCAGCAAAGCACAAAGCTAGCTGGTGCGAGCGAGCTAAATACAAATAACAGAATAATATACAAGGAAAATTCATGCCACACAATAATGGATAAGTGAGTAATCCTAGATGCATGATCCATAAAATGGAAAAGGTATCCCTATACAGGTTCTAAAGTCTAAATCACACCGTGTCTCTAAGGATAATATTTCTAAGTTCAAGCACCAACACAAGCATTTCAGATTCAACAATAACTACAAGTTTACGAGATATGTCGATCATTACATGTGACTCAAACATGGTAAATATCAAGCGATGAAAATAAAGACAATCTCATAATTCTTCATAGTCTCCTAGGTATAGCAATCAAGTCGAAACCAAAAATTATGTATAAGTGTCTCATATCGTAGGTATCCGCATACCCTATGAATGCGTCTCACCCAGACACATCCCACAATGTGCACCAGTACCACTTCGGGTGGTTTGTATCATAATGGGGTGTCATCTGCCATGATACAAACTTAAACATCTCGAACGACTGGCCTAACACAGCCAACCTAACACAAATCAAACTCAAGCGCGTTGGGAGGGAAAGCGAGTAATCTCCAAAGCACGTCCTCCGGGACCCGTCCTACTGCATTCTCTAGTGGCAAGTGCGTGTGGGAGCTCACCGCACCTCAGCAAGCTTGCCACATGCAATAGCGTCCTCAATGTCAGGTGCGAGTAATCTCAAACACCATCCAACTCACGATGCAAGCAAGCTCCTAAGCATCGGCACAACAGGCATTATAGGGGGGTAAATACACTTACACTAATATCAACATACACAAACTACGAGTCTGTACATAATCAAATGTAACAGACGTGTAACCATAATCAGTTCGGCAAATTTTATAAATCCACGACTACACCAGGGTCCCAACATTACCCAATTCACCACAATAAATTCATTTGAGTGAATCTATCATACATGCTCAAGACTCGACAATCTACGGTAAAACATGACATACTATGCAAACTCGAAAATGAAGCATACAAGTCCAATGCCATTACACCAAAGCCTAATTACAATCAAATTCATCCACTATTCGATTGCATTCAAGTATATCATGCTTTCAGAAAACTTAATATGTAATTCATTTACAAAGAACCAACACAACCATCGAAATTTCAAAAAATCCCGAATTTCGTAGTTGAAAATTCTAAGCATGTCTTCCACTACCTGATTCACTCCCTCAGATTGGCCATCTGTCTGTGGATGATAGGTTGTACTCATGTCCAATCTAGTACCCATAGTTTGCTGAAAACTCCGCCAGAAGTAGGCTGTGAAAATCGGATCTCGGTCGGATATAATCGAAACAGGCGACCCGTGAAGGAGGACTATCTCCCGAATGAAGAACACCGCTAGACTGTCTGTCATCCGATTCATACTAACAGGAGTGAAATGTGCACACTTCGTCAACCGATCAACAATGACCCATATCGACTCTTTACCTTTCCTCGACCGTGGAAGTCCATCAATGAAATCCATAGTGATATATTTCCACTTCCACGTCAGGATATCCAACGGATGCAATAACCCAGACGGTCTCTGATGCTCAGCTTTCACCTGCTGACAAGTCGCACACCGTGCCACAAACTCTCCAATGTCTTTCTTCATGCCACACCACCAGAAAGAACGTCTCAAATCTCAATACATCTTCGTTCCACCGGGGTGAATGGTGAAACGAGATCTATGATCTTCCTGCAAGATATCTCTCCGCAACTCCTCATCAGACGGAACACAAAGTCGCCCACGGAACCGCAACCCTCCATCTAAACCCACCAACCAATCGGTAGGGCACTCATCCAGTGTGTCCACTACCAAATCTGCTATCTGCCTCGTAATCACTGGATCAGAGATCTGTCTCTCAATCACTCTACTGATCAACAGTGGATAAACTGCTAAACCTGCTAATCATACTGCCTTCTGTACTAAAAGTAGGCTAAACTGCAAATGAAACCAATGTCTCAAGTGTTTGGTACTCCTAAATCATCATGGTTGCCATCAGTGCATGTCGCCTACTCAAGGCATCTGCAACCACATTGGCTCTACCAGGCTGATATTGTATCTCGAAGTCATAGCTACTAAGAAAATTAACCCATCGTTGTTGCCTCATATTCAACTCCCTCTGAGTGAATAGGTACTTCAAACTCTTGTGATATGTGAACAACTCGAATCTCTCACCATATAGATAATGTCTCCAGATCTTCAAGGCAAAGACTACGGCTGCCAACTCTAAATCATGTGTCGGATATCTCCGCCCGTGGGGTTTCAACTGTCGAGATGCATAGGCTACGACCTTCTTGCCTTGCATCAACACTCCACCCAATCTTGTACCGCAAGCATCAGAAAATACCACCAGTCGGCTACCAGGTGTCGGAATAGTCAACACTGGTGCTGAAGTCAACTGAAGCTTCAAAGTTTCAAAAGCTTCTTCACACTTTTCTGACCATACAAAAGGAACATTCTTCCTAGTTAACTGAGTGAGTGGTGCCACAATTAGGGAATTTTTCTCGATAAACCGTCGGTAATAACCAGCCAAACCCAAAAAACTACGAATCTCCGTCACACTACTCGGTCGTTTTCAAGACTTAACTACTTCGACTTTCTCAGGATCCACTGCAATATCTCCACTAGAAATGACATGCCCGAGAAATCGATCCTCGAGCTCCCAGAAATGACACTTACTAAACTTTGCATACAACTGATTTTCTCTAAGTGTCTGCAACAATGCGAAGGTGCTCTCTGTGCTCCTCTAAACTCCTCGAGTACACTAAGATATCGTCAATGAAGATTACCACAAATTTGTCCAAGTATGGACTGAACAATCTATTCATCAAATCCATAAAGAAAGCTGGTGCATTTGTCAATCCAAATGGCATGACTGGAAACTCATACAAGCCATAACGAGTCCGAAAAGCAGTAATTGGAACGGAATGTTCCTCAACTCTAATCTGATGATACCCAGATTGCAAATCTAACTGTGAAAAAACTACGACTCCCCTCAACTGATCCAATAGATTATCAATTCGAGGCAATGGATACTTATTCTTGATGATCACTTTATTCAGATCTCAATATTCTATGCACATCCTCAATATCCATCATTCTTGGACACAAATATTGCTAGAGCCCCCCAAGGTGAATTGTTCGGCCGAATAAACCCCTTACGAAGCAAATCATCAAGCTATTTTTCCATCTTTTCCAATTGCTTAGGTGCCAGCCTGTACACTGATTTAGATATAGGTGCAGTACCAGGAACCAGGTCAATCCGAAACTCTACCTCACGACGAGGAGGGATACCAGAAATCTCCTGAAAGACATCAGGGAACTCACACACAACCTCTATAGAGCTGGTGTTGGGACTAGAAATCTCAAGAAAGCTAAGAAAATTCGACATCACAGAAACATAATCGGGCTCACAAGCCAACACACGAGGCGAAGCATCAGGTGTCGCTAACATCACCGACCTATGCAAGCAATCAATGATCACCGGATGACTGGACAATCAATACATCCCTAAAATCAAATGATAGCCCTCAAAACCCAAGACAATAAAGTCAAACACGAAGTTGTACCCCAACAAGGAAAACTCGAAACGGGGATAATATTCCCACAACCAAACCAAACTGCTCAAGGGAGACACAACGCACAAGGGTTCCGGCAAAGGCACTACCTCTAGGCGGTCTCTAACAACCAACTGTCTAGAAATAAAAGACCTAAATCCTCCTGTATCGAAAAGATCCCTCAACTGGGAAGACGTCGAGTGCACAAAACCTGAAACACAACACATATATCCTGAGTCATATAACAACACACTAACATGCAATTTTTCCTACGCATAATGCACATAACACAAATCTTACTACATCTAGCACACACAACTACAACAAAAAAAATAATAACATACCCTCAACATTTCCCTGACCGGGAATAGCTGCGAGGCAAACAGGCAGTGCTGGGAGAGGGACTCTCTGACCCACTCCAGGCGCAGGTGCTAACTGTCCCTGAGGCTCCCTCTACTGTGTTGGTCCATCCCTATTCTGAGGACAAACTCTGAAAAAGTGCCCCAATTGTCCACAAGTATAACAAACTACATGCTCCTTTTGATTTGTCTGACCTCTTGAACAATCACAGGCTACATGTCCCTCCTGACCACAAGTGAAGCAACCACTCCTAGTTCCTATCAGAGTCTCTGTTGTTGCTGCTGTCAATGATCTCCTTGGGAACGTCTGTCACCTCTGCGGTCTCTACTAGTCTTAACTGGTCCCCCTCTAACAGGGTATATCTGCTTAACAGCGGCACGCTCTGGCTGTTGTACCTACTCAACTATCTGGATTCCTCGGCCAAACCTCTGACTGCGCTCTGAACCTCTAGCTTGTCGAACCAAAGTCTCTTGCCTATACTCAGCGTCAACTCACTCCTGGCTCAAAGTGACATCCATTAATCTCTCAAAAGGATGATCGATCATCACCATCAACTGTTTCCTTAGGAACTGGTTCAAACCACTCAAAAATTTCATGTTCTTCTTCTCTGGAGTATCTATGAAACAAGTGGAGTATAGCGGCTCAACTGTGTAAACTCGGCCAAGTATTCTGAAACAGATCTAGATCCCTGCTGTAAATGTAGAAACCTGTCCACTATCTCAGCTCTAGCAGAATCAGGAATAAAATGTTGTTCAAACACCTGGCAAAATGTATCCCACTGCATCTCTGACACATCACGACTCTGCCTCACTGAATCCCACCAATACATAGTCTCTCCGTCAAACTGGCCGGTGTGCTGCTAACTCGGTACGTTGTATAGGTGTCAGCACCATCCTCTCAAATATGAGCTCTACCTTACGGATCCACCGATCCGTCGCTAGACAATATCCAGTACCATCAAATCTTTCACCACCCAAGCTAACGAAATTCTTGTTGTGACGAGTAAACGGATCCTCTGACTGATTGCCCTATCTCATATTTTTTGCCCACTGTGTCATCATTTCCATGAAAGCCTGAGAGGCATCCTCTCCAGCAGTGTCCGGTCCCTCTCCCTGCGTTCTCTTACCACGCGCCATCTCCACACCCCCTTTGCGTAAAAGAAAACACACATACAATACATAAAAAATCCTAACTCCTTTACCCAATTCACTCAAGAAAGTGGCATACGATGATGTTCTACGTGAACCGGCAAATAAGCGCTCTGATACCAAGCTCTGTCACGCTCCGACCCACCACAAAAAACGCAGTGTGTCGATGCATGAACTAACCCGTAATACAGGCGGATCGTAACCGACCACAACATCATAATATAACACATTCTTGAAACGAGAATCAAATGGAAATAAAAACTACGATAAAATTTGAACAAAATAAGTATATTTGATTCGCCCCGTCAGAGGCATAGCGACAAAACCAATATACAAACATCTAGTATAACAAGATAGTACACCTGATAATACAGAGGAAGCAAAACATACCCGTACAGGGTGGACACGACCAAACAACACAAAACGCGCCTACAACGGAAAATAGGGCCTAAGCGCCACGATCAGCAGGAACGCCAACACTGCCTGCACTCCAATGGAAGCACACCCCTTGCGGGGTCAGCAACGCAAAAAGCTCGCTGGTGCGAGCGAACTAAATACAAATAACATAATAATATACAAGGAAAATTCATGCCACACAATAATGGATAAGTGAATAATCCTAGATGCATAATCCATAAAATGGAAAAGATATCCCAAAATAGGTTCTAAAGTCTAAATCACACCATGACTCTAAGAATAATATTTCTAAGTTCAAGCACCAACACAAGCATTTCAGATTCAACAATAACTACAAGTTTACGAGATATGCCGATCATTACATGTGATTCAAACATGGTAAATATCAAGCGATGAAAATAAAGACAATCTCATAATTCTTCATAGTCTCCCAGGTATAGCAATCAAGTCGAAACCAAAAATTTGTATAAATGTCTCATATCGTAGGTATCTGCATACCTTACGAATGTGTCTCACCCAGACACATCCCACAACGTGCACCAGTACCACTTCGGGTGGATTGTATCTGATATTCACATAATTATTACAGAATATATCCCTTAATTTGTACATGTTAGTGTTTCGATTATTATATTTTATAGTAATTATTTCGTTTTAATATCTTTGCAGGAATTTGAGCTTAAACGATAAATCCATATTAAGAAGTCACAAACGACAATTAGGCAATTTCAATGGTGGTATCAAACAAAACACAAACCTAAACCCAACACCTAGCTCACAACCTAAAATCCACAAACCTACACCCAACACTTAACTCTTAACCTAAAAATCCACAAACCTACACCCAACACCTAACTCACAACCTAAAAATCCACAAACCTAAACCTTGAAACCTAATTCATAACCTAAAACCCACAAACCTAAACCTTGAAACCTAATTCATAACCTAAACCTCATCCATAACCTAATCCATAACCTAAAACTAAACCCAATCCTACCCTCATTGATGAATCTACTCCTTATCTCATCCCTATTCATCTTGGCTATTTTCTATAAATAAAGGATAATGGGGTGAGAAAAGGCAGAGAAAAGAGAAGGCAAAAGAAGCAAATTAGGAAAAATCCAATCCTCTTTCTCTCAAATTCACCTCACCCTCACCACCACCACCTATCCCTCTTCCACTCACTCAGCAGTCACCTCTCCCACTCACTCACAGTCCCCTCGCCATTGCACCACCGCGCACCACCGTCACCACCGTGAAACAGGGGTGTGACAACCCTGTTTCACGTCCAATTTTTTACTCCACCACCACTCTCTGCTCCTCTCCCCTTTTCACCTCACCCTTGCCACCGCACGAAAAGCCGCGACAGAACCACCGCAAAAAGCCGCGAAACAGAGCCGCACCGCGACTCTGTTTCGCCTCGTGACAGAGTCTGTTCCTCTCATTTCTCGGCCTCTCTTCGTCTCGAGCTTCTTCCTGACTCCCTCTCTCGCGACCACCGTCACGACCAGGCCAATCATCACCGCCACCACCTCGCGAAACAGCGCCACCACCGTAAAACAGGGAGCTCCCTGTTTCATTTTCCTTCTCTGTTTTTTTCGGTTTTGTAGCTGTTTCCTCACCCTCTATTTTCCTTTTTCAGGTTCTGGAGATAAATTGAGCCCGAGGACGATCACGGGGAGCGACGGACAGCGGCGGAGCGACCGCTGTCGCGCTGGAGAAGACGGTGGCGCGTCGGTGGCACTGTAGCGGCACTGTAGCGCGGGAATTTTAAATCTGGTTTTGATTTTTGGCTATTTGCACCCCCGTTTCTATAAGAGCACCACAAGCTGTTGGACCAATTTTCTCGGGATTCGTGTCGGACCACTTGCTGACCTGTTGAGTGCCACCACATCGAGTTTGTGACGAACTAAATGGGTTGTATAAATTAATTTGATTCATTTTACTGAATTGTTAATTGCAATTTATTTCTGAATTTTTGATAAATTGCTTTCACCTTGCATGTTCGAGTAATTAAACTTGATATGCTTGGTAGTTAGAATTACCCTTTATCAATATTCAAAGCATGTGCTAAAAATATTAAGCTTAAACTTTGATTAAGTGTGCCCTAAAAAGACATTTAATACTTTGTAAGAGCGTATTTGCTTGAAATAATTTGTTAATGTTTGATAGAAACATGATATAATTTAAATTAGATTTTAACGATCACATATTCGGTGTAAGCAAGGAATTCTCATCCCTAAAGCTTCTCGTAAATTCAGTAATTTAGATTAAATAATTTTGCTAACTCATTGGTGAGTTCAAGCCCACAAAAATCCATCTCATCTATCTTTTCTTTTTCTTATTTTAATTTATTTTTAGTTTAGATTTAAAAATGTTGTAACCCCCTTTCCTATAAATTAGTTTAATTAAATTCTAAAATTTCAATTGCATCCACCTTCCTCGTGGGATCGACCCGTACTTGCCGTTGTCTACCAGTTAGGCACCGTGCACTTGCGGTTATTACAAGTGGGTTAAATTAACCTGTTAATTTAGGTTAGTTAAATCCGCATCAGTATCCTAATGGGGTGTCATCTGCCAAGATACAAACTTAAACATCCCGAACGATTAGCCTAACACGGCCAACCTAACACAAATCAAACTCAAGCGCGCTGGGAGGGAAAGCGAGTAATCTCCAAAGCACGTCCTCCGGGACCCATCCTACTACACTCCGTAGTGGCAAGTGCGTGCGGGAGCTCACCGCACCTCAGTAAGCTTGCCACATGCAATAGCATTCTCAATGTCAGGTGCGAGTCATCTCAAGCACCATCCAACTCACGATGCGAGCAAGCTCCTAAACATCGGCACAACAGGCATTATAGCGGGGTAAAGACACTTACACTAATATCAACATACACAAACTACGAGTCTGTACATAATCAAATGTAACAGACGTGTAACCATAATCAGTTAGGCAAATTTTATAAATCCACGACAACGCCAGGGTCCCAACATTACCCAATTCACCACAATAAATTCATTCGAGTCAATCTATCATACATGCTCAAGACTCGATACAATCTACGGTAAAACATGACATACTATGCAAACTCGAAAATGAAGCATATAAGCCCAATGCCATTACACCAAAGCCTAATCACACCCAAATTCATCCACTATTCAATTTCATTAAAGTATATCATGCTTTCAGAAAACTTAATAAGTAATTCATTCACAAAGAACCAACACAACCATCGAAATCTCAAAACACCCTGAATTTCGGACTTGGATTCAATTATACACAATCGACGGTATAATTTAAAAATTAAATTCAGGATTTATAATAATTATTTCTCAAAATAAATATTATAGTTACACTCACCTGAGCAGAATGGGTTTTCAAAACCCAAATCCTACCGATCGAAGCTCCAAACTCGCAAAACAGCGAATGCGGGACCACGAAAATTTTTAAAACTGCAAGGCGGACTCAAAGGTGAGGAAACTAGCCGAAAACTGAAAAAATAAATAAGTTACAATCGGCGCGTGATTGAAAGAAAAACTTACAAGCAAATAAAATCCGGCAAACACCCCGACGAAACCCAAAGTTTGGCGAAAACTCACCGAAACCCACCCTACTCCTGTCTGATCACCCTCGAACAGCACAACTGGCCGAAAATAGGTCCAAGGGCAATAGAAATCACGAATGTGCAGCTCACCCACGCGCCCAAAGTTCGGATTCACGCTGAATAACCTTCCTAACGGACATGCACACTGATTTTTTTGAAAATTTCGGCCAACCCCAAAATCACCCTTGCATGTGGGGTCTACGGGCTCCAAATGACGCCACAAATGCCCCTCAATGGCTGATCGGAGCTACATAAACCGATCAAACAACCCAACACCGATTAAGCCCACACAAATCTGAAATTTTCAACTTTTAAAATGAAAAACTAAAGCAAGAAGGAGAGGGGAGAAAGAGGAAGAAAAATGAGGAGGAGGAGGTGAGATTTGGGGGAAGAAATCGACAAATCCGACGAATTTTCGCTAAAGAAGAAGGGGATGAAAAGAGAACTCGCTCCCTTGAAAAAAAAAAAAAAAAAGGGTTTGTCTCTCAAGGGGTGGGTGGCTATGTGCCCCCACCATATTTTCTGAGTACCCCTTCTCCAAGCAATTTTTTTGTTTTTTTTTTTTTTACAAATATTACATAAACAGATAAAGAAAAAATGTACTGGCGAACTAGAGCGAAAGAGGCTGATGCTTTTGTATGGTGTAAGGAGGCTTCTTTGTTATTCTTTTTGTTTGTGATTTTTGTTTTTTGTTCCCCCCTTAACTTTCGCCAGGGGTTTTTGTTGTTGTGGATTGAGACGGAAGATAGCTGCTAAAAATTTATATTGTTTTTTTTTTTCATCTAAAAAGAAAGAGAATGTTTGTATGAGATGGAGGAGAATGTTTTGACAAATTTGTTGTGTACATTACCATTGTTCAATGAGATTTTTGGGTTTTGCTTGTTCTTTCAATGTGCAATTTCTAAAATTCCTTTTGAATGCACTAGTGAATGAGAAAAATACTCCTAATTGTTAACTGAGATAAATGTTATGATCCTCCGGTTTCCTAAATGCAGTGAAAAACTAGACCAGATGTTTTGCGAGGATAATATTGTTTCCAATGTGACGAAAATTGAGATTGTTCAAAATTTCTAATAATGAGACATTAGAAAATATGTATTATTTGAGAACCTTAGTGCTGCTACGGATAAATTCAGTGCGATCCAAACAAATCAAATGTGTTCAACACACTTACATGGTATAAGGAATATGGATGATTAGCAATGATAAACATTATGACTGCAACTTATTGATTGTTTTAGTGATTCATATGTGTACGATTTACTTATTTATTTAGGGCTTATTCTAAGCACCTTGTCAAACAAGCAATTTAAAGAGAAAAAAAGTTGCATCTTTAGCTCTATAATTCTTTGTTCTGAACTGCATTACTAGAAATCGAGAAGAAAAAGATGCGGTGAAAGGGATTTTTCCTTCAAAGTTGGCAAGAGAAGTTGGGATTGCTAGTGTTAGGGGGCGGGACGGAGTTGCAGAGGTGGGCGAATCACAAATAACTCAAAAAACTTCAAAAGGTAGTGGGGGCAAGTGCCGCCATGTAGCTCTGTGCCTGATGGAACCTAGAACCATTAAAAGCCTGTGACAGGGTTCGAATCTTGAACGTGCGATATCGTCCACTAAAAGTTTTTATGACATGGTATGATCATGTCAGGTAAGTTAATTAAGTTAATACGATAATGTCTCTAGCACTTCTCTTTCTTTTCTATTATTGAAAAAAAAATCTTATAGCCTCCAACGAACTTTTCATGTTTGGTAAGATATTGAGAGACACCTTGTATGCTTTTATCATCTCCAATCAGAAACAAAAAGATGGCTTGAGCTTCCACCCCAATCCACATCCTCATAATTCTATTTCATAATCATTTCAATAACACCTTTAAATCACGCCACACACATGTTTAACAACAA
>QNQO01001879.1:0-184699 GCA_003290165.1 Berberis thunbergii
AAGTAAAGACAAACAATGATTTGTTTTAGTTTTGCATTATGAGTTATATGTACAACCAATATTCTTAAAAATGGCCTAGGCGGCCCCCTGGCGCTAGGCGTTAGAGAAACGCCTAGATTAATGGCTGGGTGGGGTGAAAAATCGGGTAGGCACCTAGGTGGGTTCTGGGCGATCTAGGCAGGGTCTAGGTGGTCTAGACGGTTTTTTTTTTTTTTTAATAAAGTTGATTGTGTTCTTATTTTATTTTTCTTTCCCATTTTTGGGAAATAAACAATTTAATTATTATTTTTTCAGTATATGTCTGAATGTGGCAACTCCACCCATTGCAATGGCCGGTCCCAAGCCCGGATAAAGGAGGAGGGTTGGTGTTAGGCTTGTGATAGCCAACCGTAAAAAACCCATCACATCCCTTTTCATGGATATTGGTTCAAAAGATTAATGCAGAAGAATAGGGCGTCTCCCGCTATAAGCGACACGCTGCACCTATGCTCGGGTGTAGTGACAAATGAGCAAGGCGCGCTGCAGCGGCGCCCGGCTGTAGTGTTAAATAGGCAAGGGTTTCTCGCACTTTTCTGGACGGGGGCGAGTAAAGAAGCTAGTCCAGGTTAGAGCTAGAGATAGAATGATTAGATTAGCCTCTTGGAACATAGGAACCTTGACGGGAAAGGCAATAGAATTAGTGGATGTCATGCGTAGGAGGAAAGTAAACATAGTTTGTCTTCAAGAGACAAAATGGAAGGGGAACAAGGCTAAAGATTTAGGAGGAGGGTTCAAACTCTTCTATTCTGGTAAAGATGGCACTAGGAACGGGGTGGGAATAGTGGTAGATAAAATTTTTAAGGATGCAGTAGTCAACGTTAGGAGGTTTGGGGATAGAATCATAAGTATTAAATTAGCTTTAGAACTAGAGATAGTGCATGTTATTAGTGTGTATGCACCCCAAGTGGGTTTGGACGAGGAGACTAAGAAGGATTTTTGGGACTCTTTAGAGGAGTTAGTTCTTAGAATTCCCTCTTCCGATAGGGTTTTCCTAGGCGGGGATTTAAATGGCCATGTCGGTAAGGATAGAGTTGGGTATGAGAGGGTACATGGAGGTCAAGGCTTTGGGGATCGAAACACTGCGGGGATTTCTATTCTAGATTTTGCTTTAGCTCAGGATTTTGGGATCGTAAATACTTTTTATAAGAAGAGGGAAGATCACTTGGTGACCTTTGCGAGTGGGCGCAATAGAAGTCAAATTGATTATTTTCTTGTGAAGAGACACGATTTACGTAGGTGTAAAAATTGTAAGGTTATACCAGGAGAGTATCTGACATCCCAACATAGGCTGTTAGTTCTCGATTATTGTCTTAAGAGTAGGGGTCGTATTGCTATAGAACATGTTCGACGGAGAATTAAGTGGTGGACCTTACAGGGAGATGTGTGCCAAAGATTTAGAAAGATGATTTTGGGTGGCCAGTCGGTTTCAGAGGGTGGGGAGAATCTAGAACCAAATGATAGGCTAGTAGCGCGGATCTTTTTGAACATTTGGCAAACCGAATAAGAAGATGTGCGAAGGAAGAGTTAGGACAGGCCAAAGAGGAGGTTTTTATGGTAAGGAGACATGGTGGTGGAACGCGGATGTGCAACAAACCATTGCGGAAAGAAAAGATGCTTTAAGGCGTGGCAAAAGATAGGTGCCTAGAGTCTTATAAGCTTTATAAGCAGGCTAAGAAGTTGAGTGGTAGAGCAGTAGGGGAAGCTAAGAAGAGAGCGTATGATGCTCTTTATAATAGGCTAGGGACGAAGGAAGGGGAGAAGGATATTTTCAAGATAGTGAAGGCTCGAGAACGAAAAACTAGGGACTTGAGTCATGTTAAGTGTGTTAAGCATGAGGACGAAAGAGTCTTTAATGCATGATAAAACTATTTTAGATAGATGGAAAGATTACTTTTGGAACCTACTCAATGGAACACATGTAGGGGAGTTAAACTTGGAGGGGTATGCTTCACAGGAAGGGAGAGATCGCGTGTTCCATCGCAGAGTTAGTGCCACAGAAGTGAGAGAAGCTTTAAAAAGAATGAAGACAGGGAAGGCCGTTGGACCGGATGATATACCAATTGAAGCATGGAAATGTCTGGGAGAAGTTTGGGATTCAATGGCTAACTAAGCTCTTTAATAGGATTTTGGAAACTAGAAAAATGCCAGATTCATGGAGGCATATCATTGTGGTACCAATTTACAAGAACAAAGGGGATATCCAGAATTGCTCGAACTATAGAGGGATAAAGCTTATGAGTCATACGATGAAACTTTGGGAGAGGGTTATAGAACAAAGACTTAGGAAGTTTAACCACGATTTCGGAGAATCAATTTGGTTTTATGCCAGGTAGGTCTACTACGGAGGCCATCTTACTGCTTAGGCAAACTGTAGAAAAATATCGAGAGGCACGTAAGAGTTTGCATATGGTTTTTATTGATCTGGAGAAAGCATATGATAGGGTCCCCAGGGAGTTAATTTGGTGGGTGTTTGAAAGGAAGAAAGTGTCTCAATGCTATGTCGATATCATTAAGGATATGTATGAAAGGGTTGTAACAAGTGTTCGCTCAGTAGGTGGGATGTTCTAGTGAATTTTCAGTGACAGTAGGACTACATCAAGGGTCGGCGTTAAGTCCATATCTCTTTGCTTTGGTCATGGATGAGTTGACGAGACATCTGCAAGAAGATGTACCTTGGTGCATGTTATTTGCAGATGATATTGTCTTAATGGATGAGACTAGTGCAGGTTTAGGTCAGAAATTAGTTAAGTGGCAGGAGGCTTTAGAGAGTAAAGGTTTTAGAATTAGCCGTTCGAAGACGGAGTATCTAGTGTGCAACTTTGGGTGTGAACCAAGAGGGAGAAATAATGCAATTGAGATCGAAGGTGTCGAGGTCCCGGAGTGTGAGGCTTTTCGATATCTAGGGTCTATAATTCAAAAGAATGGGGCTATTGGAGCAGATGTAGACCACAGGATTAAAGCTGGTTGGTTGAAATGGCGAATGGCATCAGGAGTATTATGTGATAGAAGGATGCCTGCAAGGCTAAAAGGGAAATGTTATAAGACAATTGTTCGACCAGCCATGTTATACGGTTCAGAATGTTGGGCCACTACGGGACAACATACGCATAGGATGGCAGTAGCAGAAATGCGTATGTTAAGGTGGATGTGTGGTAAAACTCGTAAGGATAAAATTAGAAATGAAAGAATTAGGAAATACTTAGGTGTAGCGCCCATAGAGGAAAAAATTATAGAAAGACGTTTAACTTGGTTTGGTCATGTGCGGAGGCGACCAAGCACGGCGCCAATTAGAAAATGTTTAGATTGGCAAGTTAATGGAGGTTGTAGACGGAGGGGACGACCGTTGAAAACTTGGATGAAGACGGTGAATGAAGATATCATTGAGCTTTGATTAGGTGAGGAACTGTGGGAAGATCGCATTGCTTGGAGGACCAAAATCCATGTAGCCGACCCCGAAAATCTCGGGAATGGTCTTTGATGATGATGATGATGTCTGAATGTAGCAATTGATGATTACTTAATGGAATCTCAAAGGATCTGCAAATACCAATTTTAGTAATGTAGATTTTATCAAACATGACTGAGGTCATTCATGCAATTTGAAAAAAAATAAAAGAGTAGCTTTGGATATTTGTCCACAAATTCAACTTTGTATAAAGTACTCATCATGACCAACTTCAGTCATTTGAGTTTTAATAAATTTTGTTTATGATTGTTAATTTTTCATGTTTATAAATTTTGCACATGTATCTTGGCATTAAATTGGATGTAATCGATAATATATTATGCTTAACTTTTGTAAATTATTAAAATTCTAATGTAAAACCTAAAACCGCCCAGGTCCCTGGGCGCTAGGCACTTGTTCGCTGTCCGCCCACCGCCTAGCGTTTTTTAGAACAATGTGTACAACTATGGTTAATATATCACACAAATGATGCTTAACATAAAAATTGTAAGTTCATTGGACCATATATTTTATATGATATTTAATATTGTTACGATGAAAGTTATATATACATAAATTTAACATTATTGGTGTTTGAGCAATGTGAGATGAAATTATTTTGTTATTATTCATTGGAATTCTATTTAGTACATGTTCATCCCGTCCTGAACCTGTTTGGGATGGGACGAGGTCGGAATGAGACCAGTCCCGATCCCGTCTCGATCTCGAACGAACGGGATGGGATAGGGATGAGGTCTATTCCGTCCCGTGCCCACCCCTAGGTTAGATTGTGTTTCAATCTTTGTCTTTTATCTTAGTACATAAGCCCCCATCCCCTCCATTTGTTCAAGTTAATTCAACTATTGTAAAGATAAAGGTGAATGTAACTTTATAATTATAGAGATTATTACGAGGCCAAGAAAAAGATTATGCTCCTATAAAACCATGGTTCATTTTTTTCGCAGATTTTTTTTACTAAGATGTTCCTAAGCAGTTCTACAATTGGTAGGAAAATATGGTGTCAAAGATTTTTTGTTTCCATCTAAGTTTCTTAGCGGCTTTATTTTCTAGGTTTCGAAAAGTTACAAATATAGTTACTACATTGTTTGAAACCCATTTCTTCCTTCAATCTTGTATACACCAACATCCTCCATGGATTTTGAAGTGGTCAATAATTTCTAAGTCGTAGAAGACCAAAGTAGCCTATTTGCTATGAAATGTTAGTTTAATCTCATTGCCCCAATTTACAAAATCAGAAGTAAATAATCTTAAAAAAATTTGTTATTATATTATTTTTACAATATTAAGTTTTTGATTGATTCACCCAATTTTTATGCAAAAGCAAACCAACAGTCGGGCAATTCAAATCACTAAAGCAAATAAAACATTAAGACAATGAGAAATAGGTTGTAGAGCCTTCAAAAGCTTTAACGATGTCAAGTGAGTTTGTCAACACCTGTCTGTCAATTGTAGCTCAGTTAATCGGACATCCACTCTCCTTGTGAGAGATCGCGGATTCGAAACTCGCCAATTATGATTTTGTGAGTTTTTGCCCGATTATTAGGAGCACATTTGCTCCGCCGTTGATACGCCTTCGGGTATTGAATGCAGCTGCTTAGATGGACTAGACCGGAATGAAGCGAAAGCGACTCTTCATGCAAGTTGGAGGCGATGGACCGGAGCGAAAGCAAGTTGGCTGCTCTGCACCAGCCAATAAGGGTCGGCAAGCTCCTTCCTAATAGATTCCAGCTCTGCGACACAGCTTGATTTTGTAATCTCCATGATCCAGCCCTTATTAACACTAAGCCGCGACCAATATTCATGAAAGGAAACATTTACTTTTGCTTGTTCTTTTATCCTTTCATGTCAAGAGCCTTGCTGCCCAATATGTAAACAATGTGCAAATCATTCCTTTGTTTGCCAAATCAGTTTTTCGCACATCATGAGGCCTCCTCCAGTAAATTTGCACTCTATCATCATCTTAAAAAATCCAAGCAGCATCTTATAAACTCCCTTTTTCGTTCCAAAAACCCAAGCAGCATCTTAAAAGCATCCAAAAAACAGCGCCTTAAGAGACAAATTCCAAGCAGCGCCGACACTCTGTTTTGAAATAAATTTCATTACCTAGTGTCCTGAAATAAAGTGCCAACCCCGTGCATGCACCTTCATCCAATAAAAACCATTTCCACCGAAAAAATTCAAGTAAATACCAAAACATGTAATTCATTTCGGGATTCTCAGCTATGCAGTCCGATTTTTGTCCAAGGAGATCAAGGCTTTCGGCCTATTCGGAAGAGAAGACCATGTATAAGATCTAGATATTTGTTCATTTGGGCAATAGTAGCCATGGCATATGCCACTGAGTTTGTCTCCCTAAAGCATGACTACAGTGGCATCTCATTGATATACATAGTTCACCTATCTCTTTCCACCAATCATCAAGGAACCACGGGGATCCTTGCTTCCTGATAAAACCATTGTTCAACCAATGTAGCATTTGTTTGAATCAAACAATTCACATATCCCTTCAACTTAGAGAATCTCAAATCCTCCAAGAGGGCCTAGTTTCTGCCACATTGTTCAATCCTTGCCTAAAAAAAATATTGTTTGCCCGCCATAAAAGTACCTTCATGATCCATAATCACGAAACCCCCCGCCGCCATGTCATCCTTAGCCGAATCATCTACATTAAGTGCAAACCATCCATTCGAAGGAAAATTCCAATAAACTACACAAATTTGAGCCCACTCACTGTCTTCTCTTGGCGGCCCAATCTACGCAAAAAAATCCCATTTTTATCCTTCTTCTTAGGATTGAAGTGCTTGTATACACATCTAATCCAATAATACACTTTAATTATCACATAGTTAGAAGACCATTCCTTTCCTTCATACAGATTCTTGTTTCTTTGTAGCCAGATTTCTCACAGAATAAAAAGAGGAGTAAGATAGGTGATAATACCTGACATCGTTGACATGTTGCCTTCAAGAAACCATATGTTGAGCATGGGAAACACTTCAATTGGCCCATAGAGATGAACATAAAAAATCAACTCGAAATGATTCCAAACCCTCCTGTCAAGTTCACCTTCCAAAACACAAGTGTTTAGTCGTCTCATCCCCGAAACTTCTATAGCAACTTCATTTAGAGGCCAATTTAAAACCAATTATATGGATCTCACCATCTACTGGCAAGACCCTTTTAATGATTTTCCACACAAAAATGGAAATCTTTGTGGGAAGTAAAGGACGCCATAGCCATTTCCAAAACCCATCATGATGCCCCATACTCTAAAGTATCTCAGAAGCCGAACTTATAGAAAATTTTCCATCATTATTAGGGATCCAAATTCTAATATATTTCTCACCATCTTTTCCTCGTAATATTCTAAAATAAAGGTCTTGGGCTTTTCTTTGCAGCAAATGTCCCAAATCCTGAAATTGTCAATCTCTTTGCATTTGCCTTAAAGAATGCCACCTATTTTTTGTTTCTACCCGACCCATGCAATGAAAAATCTCACTTGGACTCCAATTTTCATTGAAAAAGTTCACATTGCCCTTACCTACCTTCCAAGTTGAGTGTTCCACCATAAAGTTCTTGAATTCCAATAATTCTTTCATAAAAAGAGATGCGTCTGTTTTAGCAACCTGAACAATGATAGGTATTCGAGACTTCAAATATTTCTTTCGCATAAAGATAGCCCACAAAAAATCAGTGTTCATCAAATTTCATAAGGCCTTAATCCGAAATGCTTTTATCACACAATCAAGACTTCGCACATTCAAACCGCCTTCATTTGTCGGAAAACTAAAATTTTCCCATGCAACCCATTTTCTCTTAAGTCTACCTTCATGGTCTCCTTAGAAAAATCAACAATCAACTTTTGAATAGTATTTAACACTTTAATAGGCACACACGTCGCTGCAATGGTATACACTGGCATCGAAAGTAATACATGTCTGGATGAGTCTGCCCCCTATAGAAAGTAATTTCGCCCTGTATTCTTTGTTGTATCGTATTGACCAATGTCTCGAAATAGCTGATTTTGCATTTACCTTGATAAATAAAAACACCTAGATATGTGAAGGGAGACAGTTTGTAGCAATACCCAGTCCATAGCTTGGTTAGAATCATTCTTTCCACTCTTACTTTCTCATCTAGCATAAAGGAATTTTTGCCTTCATTTATTTTCTCCCCAGATGCCAGATAATATCTTTTGAGAAAATTAATGCAACCAATCACCAATTTTTTCCTGCCATTTAAGAATATCAAAGAATCATCAACATATAATAAATGAGTAATTGGATGACATGCCCTAGAAGTGTGATAATAACCAATCTCTCCCCCATGGAAGGCTTGTTTCAATCCCCTACTTAAAACTTTTGCAGCAATCACAAATAGAAGAGGAGAGAAAAGATCTCCCTGCTTAAGGCCTCTTGACGAGCGAAAATACCCATCATATCTACCTTGGAGCAGAACTTAAAAATCACAATGAGCAATGCAATTGGATGAGATGACAAACTTTATTGTTAAAACCAAATCTGCGCAGAACTGCTAGAAGATAACCCCGAATTGAATACGTCTTCCACAATAATGTTAAGTATCCTTTGCTATAACAATAATTGTACATATAACTCATAGTACAAAACTAAAACAAATCATCATTTGTCTTTACTTTTATACAAGAATAATTTTTTATAACCAATCTAAATTTTGATAAACATAAATTATCATGAATTTCTATTTGACTTAAAATATCCAAATTGAAATTTTTAACTAAACAGAGAGTACCAAATTAAACAAGTAAATCTTTTAGATGTTTTGATTTAATTTCAACACATCCTAAACTTCAACTTACAAAATAGTTTGATTAAAATTAATAATGCTAAATATCAAATAAATATGTTCGGGATGGGATGGGTGGGATTGAAATTTTTATCCCTATCCCGTTCCATTTTAGATTGGGACGGGACGGGATCGGGATCGCCGGATGGATGCCCATCCCTACTCTAATCTTTTTTTTCCCTTAATTTCTAATTAGTTCGGGTAGCAAATTAAAGTTTTGGCTATGCTCATTTCCGTATTTAGATAAAAACAAAAGATTGAAACAAACTCTAAACAAAGACAATAGTGTTGGAACTAATTCTTGTTCTCATTCTCTAGTCAAGTAAGTACTCTCCCACTTGTTCTCATTCTCTAGTCAAGTAAGTACTCTCCCGTCTACCCTATAAAAGTCGAGTTCGTCTTCTGACTTACCATGTCACCAACTTAAACTCTGCTCAACCTCTTCTTCGTCTTTTGATATTATTTTCTCTTCAGGTATTTGCTTCAGAGCATTGAATTCGAGTTCTTTTTCTTTTTACTTTTGTTGGTATGATTTTAAATTTGATACTTCCTTAGGTTGTGCTTATTGAATATTTGGTGGTTTTCAATGAAATAGTAAATTTAGATGGAGAAGAAGCAACATGAAGAGTGGCTTGAAGCGCAAAAGATTGTCATAAGTGAGGATCTTGTGGATGTAGCTAAAAAACAACTCGAGTTTCTTGCTGTTGTCGATCGCCATAGATGTCTCTATGAAGGCCCTGTTTTAGAGCGGGCCATTTTCAGGTCATGCAATATCATCCCTGATTAACTTTGATCTTTGTATTTGTCTCTTGATTCCATGGGTGCATTTTACAAATTAAATGGGGTTTGGGATTTGATACATTATCTAACACAGTTGTATACTCCTCAGGTACAAGACTTATTGGCTTCCCTTGTTGGCAAAGCATACGAAATCTGATGATGCTATAGATGGCCCTTTGGTTGTTCCTCTCGACTGTGAATGGATTTGGCATTGCCACAGACTCAATCCGGTAGATATAAATTCATAAGTCAATTTTTTTTAATGTTTTTTGCCGGATTGTTACATGGCTATATTTCCTAGGATTTTTATTTTCTTGTTGTATGTAGTTACGTTATAAAAGCGACTGCGAGGAGTTTTTTGGACAGATCATGGACAACAAGCTAGTTGTATCATCCATAGTTCATGGGTCTCCCAAACAGAAGACTGAAGAAATCTGGAGTAATCTATATCCGGAGGAGCCATACGAGCTTGACTTGACCGACTCATTTGCAAAAAATAACTTGGTCAGGTGTTTAACAACAACTTCCCAGAGTAAGAATACTCAATATGACCTAATTGATGCTGTTAAAAGGCAGAGAGCTTTCTTTTACCAGGTAGGCAGTACGAGATTATTCTGCTACTGAAAATCTCTTCAATATTGACACGATACTCTCCCTCTTCTCAAAATATATAGTTCTTTGTTATGGTTACATTATATAAAAGCTCTACTACCTCTATGTTTGGTGTTATAATATTTAATTGGAGTACATGCATGTAACAGGTTTCCACACCAAGATACAAAGTATGAATGATGATCTTTTTCTTGAAGGAGCCGTGGCAAGATACAAAGGGTTTCTCCATCTAATCAAGAGAAACAAGGAGAGGTCAATTAGACTCTTTTGTGTTCCCACCTTTGATATTGACCTCATTTGGCACTCTCACCAATTGAACCCCGTTTCTTACTGTAAAGATATGGTTGAAACCATGGGTATTGTAATTCAACATGATGATACAGTTTCCAACAGAGCAAAAGGGCAAAAACTGGACATTGGTTTTTCTGGAACAACTAAGCAGTGGGAAAACACATTCGGTTCTAGGTATTGGAGGGCTGGAGCGATGTATAGGAATGCTGCCCCATTTCCTATCACAGACATTCCATGGAAGCGTGAAAGTAAGAATTTGTTCCACTCTCTGAAAATCCCAAAATTACTTCAGCTGCCTAGAAAAATGGTTGTGGAGGTAAGCCTTCAATGCACTTCTTTTCCACTTTAACTTTCATTTAAGCTACATGGTTATATCATTTTCGGTCATTTAAGTCAATTGTGAATCACTTTTATTTTACCCAAGACGCACGTATATCTAGTTATATGTCAATGAACATGGAAATTTGAATAACATCTTAATCCAGCAAATTATTTTTTTCAAAATGGGAGGAAGTGAAAATTATTTGAAATCTGAATATTCTCCAATGGTACGGAGATACTTAATTGCCTTTTTGTCTTTCATGTTGTAGGTGTTGTTGGAGATCGTGGACGTAAAAAACTGACCAGAAAATCACAAGGAAAACATATTTGTGTTAATAAGTAAGAATAAGCCTGATTCTTTTTTCACCGTAAAGAAACCGTTGAGTATACGTTGTGAATCCTTGGAGAAACGTGTTTCTTCTTTTGAGTGTGAGCCAAATGGAGAACTATTCCTAGAACTTATGTCCAACACAACTTCCAGCTTGCCCATGTCAAGACCCGCCAAAACCATGGGAACAACATCTATCCCTCTTAATTGCATGATGGAGCCAAATTCAAAATTCTTTGTGGAGGAATGGTTTGACTTGGAATCTAGTTTTGGAACTTTGGATTCCAATCCAATCTGCTTGCGTATTGGTATTTCCATCAGTGTTCCAGGACCAGCCCCGCATGTGCTAGAAATAGTTCGATCACACCCATATGCTAAGAGTCGAACATGCGTCATTGATGAAGCGGGCAATAAGATCATGGACATTCATATGAGGTTTGCAATCTCCCTCCATCTCCCACTTTGATAAAGAAGTAATTCCTGCATTTTCTTTCATGTTCACATCTCCCCATCACAATAACATTTAAATTCACACCTTTAATTATAAACAAAATAAAATTACCCTAAGATCTTAATACTTATGGGGAATATGCAGACCCGGATTCGTTTAGTCTTTGTCAAGCTTAATTTGGAATGTTTCGAATATAGAAATACATCAAACAAATGCCAATGAATCCATCCATATTTTACAATTAAACTTGTCATCTTGCATTTCAAACAACTGTAAAATAGTGTTAGCTTTAACAAAAATCTCTCTAAAGTGCAACGGCCACTAAGATATATTCCTTAGTTATATGAACATTTCTATGTAACTGATGTTCTCTTCTTGACAAAACTATACTGAATATATATATTCCTTAGTTATTCTTTTGTAACATGTGGAATTACTCAAGCTTATCTGATAGAAGTAGTTGAATGTGTGCTTTTTTAGGGAATCGAAAAACACAGCAGTAGATAACAACTTGATCATGATGAAAAAGGAGATCACTGGAGTAGTGAGATCCTCTGGCGAAACACAAGTTCTTGCAGAGTTTGTAGGGTCAACATGGTATCTAGTAAGTTCTAATTGGTCTTTCCAAATTAAGAGGACATATAGTACAAATGGCCATATCTTTGAGCTCAACTATGGCGACCGAGAAGTAAGTATCTCCTCTTCCATCATATTTTTACTTGTACAAAGACCAAAGTTTAGTTTTTATGCTCCAAATGGTAAATTTTTACAGAAATTCTAGGTGTCGAGGAAACCAGCGAGGAAATGAGCGAGGGGAGGGAGGTGGCGGTGGGAACCGTTCACCTCCCTCGGAATGCGTGTCATCTTTTTTGGTGCGTGCATCCCGAGGGAGGTGAACGGTTCCCACCCCGCCACCTCCCTCCCCTCGCTCATTTCCTCGCTGGTTTCCTCGACACCTAGAATTACTCAAATTTTTAGGTAGGCACTAGTTGGTAATAATGTCATATTCATAATATAAGATTTCCAAGGTAGGGATGACAATATTACAGATTCAAATGAGATTTGGCCACGCCCAGGCCCAACTCTAATGACAAAGATTCTTGAATGCATAAGCAGGGATATTGGGGCACTGATGAAGATATCAAATCCTGCTCTGATCCGACTGGATTATATATTTTTATTTAAATTTCATTTTTTACACTTATCAAGTATCTAGCTAGGTATATGCAATCTATTTTGAATTCCAAAATTTGGCTCAAATTGAAGAATCAGGGAACTTGCAGGGTTTGGGGCCAGGATAAGGATTCCCATTTAAAATAACCAGGGTAACATGCCAGTTTTCAAATAGGCTAGTCTATCTTGCTCGTTGCCATCCCTAACTGCATGATGCCCCTGTACTTGTTGTCTTCTATTCATCTGAATGTGTTTGACATCATGCTCCTAAGCTAGGGTAAACAAATGCAAAGACTGTCTTCTGTCGTTCACAAGTCAACCAATATAATTGAGATGGGTTACTCCCAAATGTTATTTTGAATAGTGAGTTTGCTCGGCATACATGCATATCATGCCTACATGTCCAACTGTATGTAGGTTTTTGAAGTATAGATCTAACGCTAAATTTCAATTTTGGTAACTTGTGGATAGATTTGTTAGCCGATTTTGAATGTACCATTTTGAGGTAAAGGCTACTTTCTAATTCTTTATGGCACAGGTGAAGATATACCAAGGTAAAAAGCTGGAATACAAAACCAAGAGTTGCGGAGAGCACAATAATGAACTCGTCTTCATAACAGCAATTGAGTTCTCTGCAAAAAGTCCATATGGCAAAGTTGTAGCATTGCTTGACCTAAAATCAGGAGTAGTCAAGGTAAGCTAGCTTCTTTTTGTAATGTTTTAATACCTAAGGTCCTTATCCACCTTATGGTACTTACCCAAACATCAATGAATAGGTCAATGAAGATTGGTTCGTGCTGCCTGGAATCACGTTGAACTTTTTACTTTCCAATATTTTGAGGAAGGATGGATACGACTCTTTGATTGTCAATGAATGCAATCCATTAACGAATAACTTAATGGAAGATGAGATAGGCAATGCATTCGAGTTAGAAAAAGTAATCGACAAGAAGAAACACAGGAATTTGAAAAATAGCTCATGTGCAGAGTGTTGGAACATTATGAACGATGGTGGTTGTGGTAGTAGGTGTGGAAGTGGAAGTGATGGTAATTGTAGGTATACAGTAAACAATGGGGCAGAGGATGGGAAATGCATTCTTTGTGAGTGTTTGGAAACAGGTGGGAGTACTTGCGTTGGTACGTGTGGTATTGCATGTGATAGTGGTTGTGAAGCTAGATAGCAAGGGTATTAGGAGATGCTTTTGCTATTCGCATATGGAAAATGGTGCTTCCGTAGATGTGGTTAATGGCGGCTATATATGGAGATTAAGGAGCAGTAGTGGTTCAGGTGAACATATTGGGATTCTCAAACCCTAAGGTTACTTGAGACTTGGCATTGTAAAAATACAACGAAATGTTGTTGGATATTGCTGGATGAATTTTAGTATGGGAGAATCATATGTATTATCTCCAAGTATGATGTTTTTTCATATAACCACCAGTCAATAATAAGAATGTGTTATGCTATACTCATGTATCTCTTAATAACGTATCCTACAATTTGCAACACTAATTATTCCTAACTTTCAAGCGTGTGGAAAATGGAATTCGCTTCCCTTGTTATATAGATTTTCGCTGTTTAGTTGTCTATTTATTGATAGAAAATTGATTTTTAATAAGACTGTTTTTCCATTATTCATGGAAATCCACTTATAACGATTTCAATTTTCATATCTATTTTCCGTGCAACTAAGCAGACCCTTAGAAGTTTTTTTGGTGGGTAGGGGCATATTAGATGCTAAAAAGGAAAGGCATGCAGATTAGGAGGATGTAGTGAGCCTTACTCTTACAAGATGACCCAATATGTGATTCATAATTAATGCAAAACATAAAACAATGGAGAATTTGCATCTTACTACTTTTTACATTCCAATCAGGTTGGCAGCCCAAAAATACTTTACATAAATCATGTGCATAGCTCAACTTAACTTTTATCTCTAAATATGGGGCGCATAGCATGAGACCCCAATTGGAATAGGTGGGTTTTCGAAAATTTTGAAACGTTATGATCTCATTCCCATGGACGCTAGGTCATTTGCAATATAATTTACCTCTATAAATACATGGTGAACTTTGACATTTAAGACAACACAAATTCTTCAACTTTGTCAATGGTAGTTTGGTTGGATGGTTAAGACTGTGGTGTTTTAATTTCCACATCTTTGGTTCTATACCCATCAGAGGCGTGCTTGCCTTTCAAAAAAAGAAATTCTTCAACTTTTCGACTCTTACTTATTAAATTCTTCACAATGTTGTGCAAGTATTGAAGATACAGATGTAATAATCATATTGAATGTACCTAACAATACATAAACTACACTTGGCATTGTTGGAGATTTTTTTTTCTTGAAAGGCATTGTTGTTGTTGTTGTTGTTGTTGGAGATGTTGGCTTAACATAGTCACATATCAAGTAGTGAGCAATATCATGTATAATATATAAAAGATTGGATAAGTTTCAATAAGTGGCGAGGCCTTTTGGGGCAATTTTGTAGTTGAGCCCCGTTCATAAAAAAAAAAACCCAACACTTGAGGAGAGCAGGTGTAAGTTGAGTTCAATATCCTTGCTTATGATTATTGTATATTGTTTTATAACATTTGGGGCTAAATGATTGATCATTAGATGATCATCACCCTTAGCCATGCTTAATGAATTTCACTATTTTGGTTTGTCAACAAACCTTAGAAATACTTTGGAGTTTTTGGAGAACCAAATCTTGTCACAATGTCATACTTGCTTTGTTTATTAATGTATTTAGTGTCACAAATTACGAAAATGTTCATACATCTATGCACGATTTTTGTACCCAAACCTCTCAAGTTAATTTTGATTCCTAAAGATAGACCTCTTGGTCGAGGATAGAGTTATTAATTTAAATATTTTTAGATATTGACATTCAACTTACTGTGGAAGCTCTTGACCTTCCATATATAGACTCTTCCAATTTCCATATTATATTGTTCTAACTTTTAATTTCTAACTTAAGTTCGCGGCGTAATAGATGGGTGGTATTGAAAATCTACATGTGATCTCATCCCACTTTACACCATTTAATAGCTATTCTGCTTCAACTTCTACAAACAAAAAATTGAAGATCTAGTTACGGTTAGAAGTACACTTTTGTATCTTCCTCCATGGATTCTTTACTCATAGACCAAGGCTAGGCCTTCAAATGTGCTATTTGAAACAAAACATTTATGAGAAATATTAATTATTATTTGGATTAGAGCACTCCGTTGACCCAACCAAAATCATTAACTTTCCTATTTACCCTTCCCTATCTGTCATTGCTTGTCCCTCAACTCTCATATCTTCTCCCCATTCCATTTCTGTTATTCAGCCTGATTTTTGTAGCCATGAAAATTGTAAACATATATTTGTGTTAAGATAGTTGGAAAAAAAAAAAACAACAACAACAACCCCTATTCTTATATGCCTAGAAATTAAATGGTGGGACTTGTTTAAAATACATGGGGAAAAAATCAAAATTAAAAGCTTGGGGAGCAAGACTTGAACCCAAAACCTCTCAATAATTAAAAAAAACAAAAACCATGAAGATTAATACAATCACTTAAGACAATTTTATACCAGAATCTCTCTCCTTCCAACCCCAAGACCTTATTAATAATTAAAAACAATGCAACTTTACATCGTGTTAATTCAGGTGTGGGGCATGGGAATATTGTAAGGGGGTTCTACATAGCATTGATATCTAATTCACACTTCTCAATTAGAAACACAATTAAGTTTTAGTTGAGATAACCTGAAGTAGTTCTTCTTCTTATCCATAGTATTTTTGGACAAGCAATGCTCGTGTGATGTGGTTTTGAAAACTTTCTCAAGGAACTCCTAGTGAGCATGGATGACCCTTGTGTGTCAGTGTCTTTCGAAATGGATCTTCTTGCCTTCACTCTTGAAAGAAAGTTGGGAACTGATGCCTGCGTATCAATGAGGATGATGCTTGGCCTCTTCTTTGACATACCCCTAATAAGAATTGTATTCGTAAATAAGCTATTATCCGTTGGCAATTTTATTGTAGAAGAGGTTAAACCGTACAACTGGTTGAATGATGTAGATGGAGCACCGAGGCACGTAGTCGCTTTCCTTAAGACTTAATTCGCCCCCCCCCCCCCACTTGGGTAATACACTGGGTTACCGACGAATTCCTCCAAGATACAATGGTAACTCCGTTTGTCGAACTGCGACTGTATTTGACGAAGAACGACCCTTTGAAAGACGGGCAAATCAAAGACACAAGATCAGAAACTGACCACACTTGTATGGAATGTAGTAATCCCTGGATACCGGTAAGAAGGATGGAAGAGAATTCCTGGAACACTTGCACAACCCTAGAATGGAGTTGTTCCAATTCCCAGATTTGGAATTGATTGAAGAATATGGACTTGACTTAAATTCTCTGGAATAGAATTGCTTGGAATTGAATTTATGATAATGACCCAAATTAGTGGGCTTTATATAGGCCCAAGGTGACCATCCAACCATGGGTCACAACCCTTCCTTGTTGGATCAGATGGACGCTCCAGATCGCACCTCTCCTAGTCGACTACAAACCGTTAGATCCTAACCGATCAGATGGACGTCCAAATCGCACCCTGTGAGGAGATGAACCTGCATCTGACAAGTGGCTAAAACTAGACGAGTCATCAAAACGTCTCAGCGATGATGCAAAATGCAAAGTGCGCCATCAAAACGCCACATTGCGCCCATGAGTGTGACGGTGCACCGTCACCCACCTAGCCCAATTAGTGATCTTGGTCTTGCCCTGCCTGTCTCGTGTTTGCTTCAATTGCTCCCACCACGCAGATGCTCTGCCTTTGAGTTTGATGGCAACCAATTTCACTTTGACATGATTTGGAACTTCTTTATACTAAAAATTACGCTCTACCTCATTCAACCAATCGACGAATCCTTTGGCCTATTACGTACCAAAAAACTAGGGTAGATCCACTTTGAAATCGAGATTTCCATGACGATCCTCCATATCACAGTGCTCCCAGATTCGAGCACGATGGTGATACGGATTTTTGAAACTGGAATCAGAATCATGATCTTCCATCTCACAATCACTGAAATCCTGCGCCGTAAGACGCTGGGTTAACTCAACAACTTGCTTCTGTAAATCCTTAATCATCACATCCTTAACATTACGATCACGGTTTGGGGCTTCCTCGTTCAGAACCTGCCCGCGACAACCACAACCACCAGCCATAGAAACTGATGAAATCTCACCTCAAGAAGATGATGAAGCTCTGATACCAATTGATGCCGGGCAGAATAGCGATTATCCTGTGGGCTAGTTCAAAAGACAATTCACAAGGAAGGATACAAGAATTCATCCAAAAACACAAATAAATAACTCTAATGTTCAATTAAATTACTCAAATCAAAGGTCTACTAGAATATTGAGGAAAAACTCTATTTATAGTGCTCAAATAACTTGAATAATAGGCAGTTTATTCCTAAAAGAAAAAATAGAATCAAATAATAAACTAACAAGTAGTCTATTCCTAAAAGAAAAAGTAAAGCTAACCCTAAAAGGAAACCACCTATTCCTAAAAGAAAAAATAGAATCAAATACAAAATAACAAGCACTCTATTCCTAAAAGAAAAAGTAAAATCTAATGCTAAAAAGAAACTAAAAAGACTTCTAATTAAATTGAAAGAGCAAATTAGGAACCCTAGAAACCTAAATTAGGAACCCTAAAAACTCAGATTAGGAACCCTAAAAACCCTCCTGCATCAGAAAGATAGTTCATACTCTCATCTGAAGGTATTGGCTGTAAAACATTTGTTCATGTACCGAAGGAGAAGAGATTAAAGCTTGATGAGAAGACATCTCCATGTATTTTCATTGGTTATGGAGATGAGCAGTTTGGCTACAAATTATGGGATCCTGAGAATACAAAAATTATTAGAAGCAGAGATGTGGTATTTTATGAAGATCATTCCATTGCAGATTTTGAGAAAATTGAAAAGCCCAAGCAGATAAATAATGAGGCAGCAGATCTTACACCACTTCCTTCTCTTTTATCGCATGTTGAAAATGGGGGAGAGATGCAAGATGATATAGTTGTGACCATATGCCAGAAAATGAAGTTGTTAATGATGATCATGTAGAAATAGATGAGACTGCGCATGAAGAGCAACCCCTTCAGCAAGAAATAGTAGAGCCTCAATTAAGAAGGTCTACCAGAGAGCGCCAACCTTCAAAGATGTATCCCAATGATGAGTATGTTTTCCTTATAGAAGAAGGTGAACCATAAATTTTTCAAGAAGTACTAGATCATAAAGATAAAGATAGTTGGATGAAAGTTATGCAAGAAGAGATGAGTTCCTTGCATAAGAATGGTACTTATGATTTAGTTGAGATTCCAAAAGGTAGAAAACCTTTGAAGAAAAAATGGGTGTACAAATTGAAAAATGATGGTGATGGAAAGAATGTGAAGCACAAAGCTCGGTTAGTGGTAAAAGGCTTTGCGCAAAATAAAGGGATAGATTTTGATGAGATATTCTCACCCGTGGTGAAGATGACATCCATTAAAGTGGTGTTAAGTCTTGTAGCTAGCCTGGATCTTGAGATTGAGCAGTTAGATGTTAAAACTGCATTTCTTCATGGGGATTTGCATGAAAAAATTTACATGACACAACCAGAGGGTTTTGAAGTGAAAGGGAAAGAACATATGGTTTGCAGATTGAAGAAAAGTCTTTATGGATTGAAACAAGCTCCGAGACAGTGGTATAAGAAGTTTGACTTCTTTATGGTAGGACATGGCTACAAGAGAACACTTCTAGACCATTGTGTTTATGTCAGATATTTTTCGCCTAATAGCTTCACTATTCTCTTGATTTATGTTAATGATATGCTAATTGTTGTAAAAGATGTTGATATGATTGGCAGGTTGAAAAAAAAATTTGTTTAGCTCTTTTGATTTGAAAGACTTGGGGCCAGCTCAACACATCCTAGGGATGAAGATTACATGTGACAGTAAAATTAAGAAGTTGTGGTTGTCACAAGAAAAGTATGTTGAAAAAGTACTTGAAAGGTTCAACATGAATGATGTTAAGCCCGTGAGTACTCCACTTGCTAATCACTTTAAATTAAGTGTCAAGTTATCCCCTCGTACTGATGAAGAAAAGAAGCATATGTTAGGTATTCCATACTCCTCTGCTGTAGGGTGTTTGATGTATGCTATGATTTGTACAAGACCATATATTGCCCAAGCAGTCGGTGTTGTGAGTAGGTATTAAGAAAATCCAGGAAAAGAACATTAGGCTGCAGTGAAATGGATAATGAGATAATTGAAAGGTACTTCAAAGCTTTGTTTTAGCTTTGGTAATTCAGGAGCTGTGTTAGAAGGGTACACAGATGCGGATTTTGGCAGGTGATTTAGACAAGAAGAAGTCGACTTCAGGTTATGTTTTCACTTTTGCAGGGGGAGTTGTAGCTTGGCAGTCTAGATTACAAAAGTGTGTTGCTTTGTCAACTACTGAAGCTGGGTGTATTGCCATTAATGAAGCAGGGAAGGAAATGTTATGGTTGAAAAGATTGCTCAAGGAGCTGGGTGTGAATTAGAATATGTGGTGCATTGTGATAGTCAGAGTGCTATTGAGTTGAGTAAGAATGCCACATGCCATGGACTTACCAAGCATATTGATACACATTACCAATGGATACGTGATGTGCTTGAGAGAAATTGTTTCCAGGTTGCAAAGATTCATACTAGTGAAAATCCTTCCGACATGATGACAAAAGTAGTTCCAAAAGGAAAACATGAGTTTTGTAGAGAACTCATAGGAATGGCCTAATATGATTAGGCGGTGATTCTCCCCTAATGGTCTGGAGGGGGAGATTTGTTGAGGTTTAGCCCATTAGGGTGGATCCAACTTTGGTAATCAATCAAACATAATTTCAAGTTTGGTTGAATAAGGAAAAAAGTTTTCGATAAGAAACAAAAACATAAATAAATAGAAACAAAGTTCTATTTGAGGCGGTGTTAATTAAATAGAAACAAAGTTCTATTTGGCAGCTGATTAATTAAATAGAAACAAAGTTCTATTTGAGGCGGTGTTGGGCTGTTGCAAATAAGTATGAATAGGTGCATAAAACATAGTTTTATTTATAGTGTTTTTCAGAGAAGTTGTTGCGTGAATAAGCAACTGAGAACATAGTATTCTCTTTGGTGTTTGGTGTGGCTGTGTGCGCGTGGACGATGACTTTGTTTCTGATTCTTTGGGCTCGATTTTGTGCGACAAAGTGTGACGTGTGGCTGCGATATCGACTTAGTTTTGTCGATTGATTTGGTAGAAGAAGTTGAAGGAGCTTTTGAGTTAATTTGTTGTGAGGTCACCCGTGTTATTTACTCCTTGTATTACTCAAGCTTTGGGCAAAAAGCTTGAGAAGTTATTGTACTTCTTATTTGATTTGGATTCTTTCGGATTTGCCCCATGGTTTTTCCCTTCACATTGAAGGGTTTTCCACGCAAATCTTGGTGTCTCGTTTATTATTGTTTAAGATTATTTCCTTGGTATTTGTCCCAACAAAAAGAGTTTAATTCATACAGAGTTCAGTTAAACTTGCATAGTGTTGATAGAATAATCAGATCCTCTTCTCATACCATTTTTCCTTTATCAATCGTGGGAGCCCGAGCAGCGGCATGATAGCTTTCTCTATTCGTATTGTGAAATCAGTGTGACAAGTCATCGGGGTCAGACTGTGTGAGTTTGGACTGCGTGAGTTCGAACATGATGAAATCATCGGATTCAGACTGCATGAGTTCGGACCAGATGAAGATTTTTATGACAAGTCATCATAGTCGGATTTTGGACAAGATTTTTGTGAACAGTTATTGTACTCGAACTTCATGAGTTCGAGCCAGATGTTGTTTGTATGGCGAGTCATCATAGTCAATTGCATGAGTTTGTTAATAAGTGAAGTCATATAACAAATCATCGTAGTCTTAGGTCGGACCAGTTTTCTTTCGGGCCTACGAACCTGATTCTTGTCGGATCTGTCTCCATTGGACCTGGTTCTTATCAGATCTATCTCATTTCGGACCTGATTCTTGTTGGATCCGTCTCCTGTCGGGCATGTCTTTTGTCGGACCAGTCTCTACTCGGGCTTGAGGACTTACAGACTAGTCTCCGTTCGGGCTAGCGGACCCATTGGGATCGTCCTTCATTCAAACCCATCCTCCAGTCGGGCGCATCGAACTCGTCCTCCATTCGAGCCCGTCAGACTCGTTCTCTGTTCGGGTACGTCAGAATAGTCTTCTATCGGGCCTATGAACCTGTTGGAGACCAGAATGGTCAACAAAACAATAAATTGATAATTATGCTGCCAACTAGGTTCAAACCCATGATTTGAGGGTTTCTTAAGCAACACCTCTACCAACTTAGCTGATACACCGTTGACAAAATATTTAGTTTTGCATTATTATATCCACAAGTACCTGGATCATCTGCCTAACCCACAGGACACAATTTTAGTCATTTAAACCAAAATAGAATATTGGAATCGAAAAAATTGTCGAGTAAAATGTGTCAACTAATTCAGATTTCATATTCTCCATTTAAATAAGATCCATAAGGCAAATGGATTCAATTAACATGTCCTTCATGAAATATTTCACCAAGAAACATACTCTTGTTACCATTGATATTGGAAACAACTCTGGATGATCGTAACATGCTCCCATCTTATTGTTCAGTTGTGATCAAGCATAGGTTTTTCATTTTTTCTAGAAACTGTTGTTTCCCTCAGACGGCGCCAAAATGATGCGTCCAAATTTGGTCTCCTAGAAATCTGACCTGCAAAACAAGGGTTAGATTGCCAAAGACCACCTTTTTGGTGGTCGAAGGCGCTCCATTGCTTAAGTCAGTAAATCTGTAGGAAAGATCTTAATTAAGACAAAATTCAGTTAAACTTGCATAGTGTTGATAGAATAATCGGATTCCCTTCTCATACCTTTTCCTTTACCTTATATAATGTGTATATTAATGAGTGCATTCAACTATGTGCGTAACTTAAGCTCGAATGGCGCAATGAAGGGGAGCGTTTATTATAACGGTCTCCTTCCTTCCTTTAGATGCATCCTTGGAGGAGTGATTCTCGTCATGACTTATTTCCTTTGTAATGGTCTTTCCATAATTATGGTGGTTTGCGCCATGTACGACCACGATCGGGGTGACAATTTGATGTATCATCGGGTTTGATTGTATATAATTCAAGGTTGAGTGATCAATACTGGCGATTGTTTTGGTCAATGATTGCCCAGTTGAGTGGAGCAATTACTATGATTTCTTAAGTGGTGATTGTTTTAGAGATTAAGAATTGTGTGCCGATGTTTAAACCTCAAACAGTCTTGAAACTTACATATTGCTTCATCCTCTGCAAATACTTAGACGACTCCCTGGAATAAAACTAAAAATTTTGATGATACACCAAATCATCTTGCGATTTACTCCGTACACGTGGCATGATGATTTTGTCAACAGAGTAAAGTAGGCCTAGATGAGCGCTCAATCTAAAAAAGCTTAGATTACTCCAAGCCCACTGACGCGTGTATTAAATGCTACACGAGAAATTAGGAGGTGACGGTTCCAAGCATAACTACACCAGTCACATTCATTGAATTAATGGAACTGCACGCATCTCCATTAACTAGGGGGAGTAGCTAATGGTGCACTGAACTATCTTGCGATCTACTTCGTACATGTGGCATGAAGATCTCATCAACAAAGTGGAAAAATCCCAAATAAGCGCCTGATCTAATCCAACCCAAAAGACAGAGAATGACCTAGTGCATACTGAGAACGTGGATGACAAAGGCCTCAAGCGGCCATGGAATGTAGAGCATCTAAAGAAATATTATCAATAAAAGGTGTTTGTTTTTATTAAAGTTCCACTGTTGTTCATCAAATCTAGCTGGATATCCGGTAAATCTGTTACAATCTGATTTAAGCATCAGACTCGCTGGTCCGATCTCTATGTCAGACTACTAAGAGAGTTAAATAAGTCACGACACCCAAGTTAGGCTTATACTTTCAAGGATCAAGGACAACCAAACTTGACTAAAATTTAGTTAGTTAACACTGATGAAGACAACTTCTGGTCCGCTCTACAACCTAGTCTGCAAGAACGAATTAAAATGTCTTAGAAAGTGGAAGTCTAGTTAAAGCTCATGGAATCTGATCAAGATGACTTGCCCAGTGATCATTGTCTGACCATATAGACAATGATGGTCGAACTTTACCAAAGTTTAGTCGCTTAATACTAATGAAGACAACTTATGATCTGATAGGGGCATAATTATGCTATTTTTAGTACCATATTTCTATATGTATTATTAGCTATTATTTGTTAATTATGGTACTAATTGCTATTTTCATGTTTGTGTAGGTTTCCAATTACAATACTTTAAAATAGAAGCAAATTGGCAATTCAGGAATACTAATTGCACAAGGACTTCACACAAACAAGGAAACCACACCAACAAGGAAACCACAGACAGAAGAAAACAAGAATAAAAAGGGGACATACCTGGCTTTGAGAGATCATCCATCGACCCATCGAGCAACACCATTGATCCACGACTTCCATCATCCATCCACATTCACAAACCCTAGCCGCCGTCACCCACCGCCGCAGCAAATCCATCCACTGCACCCATCCAGTAGAGCATCCCATCCACTGCACCCATCCAGTAGCATCCTCGCACAAACCCTAGCCGCCGTCCTCACCCATCATCAACCATTTTCACCGCCCTCCTCCTTACAACCACAGTCGCCTCATCCCTCTCTAGCCTGACTCCCTCATCGCCGTCAACATCAGAACCTCCTCACACCGACATCCTCGTCTCAATCCTCTCTCTCTGTCCCTGATTATCGTCGAACCCAACACCGTCATCCCCTCACTCGCATTTTCTTCTCACTGGAGAAAGGAGCTGAAGCAGAAATCGAAAGGAAGAGAAGAAGCAGACCGTGAAGAAGGAGGAGCAGAGGAGCAGAAAGACTGGTGAAGCGATTGCGAAGGAGAAATTCACGTGAGGAAGGAAGAAAGGATTTATGCTATTCGCAGCCCAGCTTCTATTCAGTACCACCACGGATCAGTGTTTTGTTTTCATCTCTAAACATCTCTTTCTCTTAATTTTGGTTTGATTATTGATTATGGATTACTGTTTGAACATAATTAATATGTCTAGCTAAACTCCCCTTAGTTAGGGGTGGATTCGAAACCCCGAACATGTGCTTCATAAACTAGTTGAATTTAATCTTCCTTGCTATTAGTGATTGTGTTTTGCTTAACTTCTTTATAGAGAACTTTTCCTTTTATGTTTGTTAAGGTGGCCAACTTAGTAAGCATGCTAGGAATTGGGGCTAGAGTATAGGAGAGTTTCACCTAATTGTTATGATTATGTACTCACAAGTAGTAAATACCAAGGAACGTTGGTAAGGTTAAGTTAAAACCTAGGCAAGAACAAGATGCTGATCATACTTGTAATTGCCTAGTCAGTGTTCATATTTTCCACAAAACTTAATGATCTTAGATTGCTATTTAACTTGCGATTCCTGTTTAGATAGCATGATAAGAATAGTTTGAAAGCGACGCTTAGTTTAATTCAACGAACTTGGGAAAATAATAAGATTAATGCAGTGCGGTCACGGTTAGTCTTGAGCATTGTCTCTCACGAGTTAGCAAGTGATTATTGAAGATTAATTTATAAGCATATGTTTGGTGTGTGGAGATAAAACCCTTAGCTAATTTCTCATCTTTGTCATCTCTTTAGTTTATTATCTTTACATTAATTTTCGTAGTTATTTTCATAATTTAATTTAGAAAACTCAATCCCCCTTTTATTTAATTAATTAGGTTGTTAGTTATCTTTTAATTATTATTAGCGTAATAAACAAGCCCTCTAATCCCCGGTCTAGAACGATCCCTACTTATTCTATACTACAAATTACAAAGCAGTGTATTAAGTTGTGTGCTACTAAAATAGCGCATTAGCCTAGTCCGCTAGAAACGGATAAAATGGCTTAGAAAGTGAAATTCTAGTCAAAGCTCATGGAGCCTGATCAAGATGACTTGCCAGGGATCATTGTCCAACCATGGACAATGATGGCCGAACTTGACTAAAGTTTAGTCAGTTAACACTGATGAAGACAACTGTTGGTCCGCTCTACAACCTACTTTGCCATGAACGGATTAAAATGGCTTAGAAAGTAGAAGTCTAGTCAGAGCTCATGGAGCCTGATCAAGATGACTTGCCAGGGATCATTGTCTGACCATAGACAATGATGGTCGAACTTGACCAAAGTCAGTTAACACTGATGAAGATAACTGTTGGTCCGCTTTACAGCCTAGTCCACCAAAAATGGGTAAATATGGCTTAGAAGGTGGAAATCTAGTCAGAGCTCATAGAGCCTGATCAAGATGACTTGCCAGGGATTATTATCTAACCATAGACAATGATGGCTGAACTTGACCAAAGTTTAGTCAGTTAAGTCTGACATAAACAACTTCTGGTTCACTTGAACGCCTAGTCCGCCAATAACGAATAAATATGGCTTGAGGAGTTGAAAGTACGATTAACTAGGGAATTCGAATGATCTCTAGTCCGCCAAGGTTATTTATACCCTGTTGCACAGAGCTTAGCCAACCTATTGGCCAAAATAACTTATGGATCTTTCAAGAGTTTAGGCCAAAATTGCCTGACTTCAAGAGCAATTGCGGGTTGCGCGGTTAGAACTCTCATTAACAAATCAATTAGACAGTTGCCTAAGTCAGCAAAATATCTTGTCTGATGACCAACACAATGGCAAAGCAACACAGAGAAGGCTCAACAGTAAAGATCTAGAAAGTACAAATACAAATGCTACTTAACAAATTTTCTTTCATTAGATGGGGAAATGCAAAGTTCACTCCTTATCTGGAGGAGGTTCCGATACATTGGAACTAACATGAAAAGAATTAAAGGATGGCTCGAGCTACAGCATCGGTACCCCGATCTGGGTCACCTTCTTCCTGTGACTGATCAGAAGTTTCTTCAAACTTCGCGTAGGCCACCTATCTATAGTAGGACCCAATCAGCAAGATCCTTCTCCATTAACTCCAGCAGCTCTAGCCTTCCTTTGACCACTCTGCTAAATTTGAACATGCATTGGGCCTTGAGAAGCCCCTCCTCGCGAGCTTTTAATTAAGCTCTCGCTTAGTTGGCTCCGTCGCATCAACTTTAGATTGCTCGGTGCTTAGCTTATCTTTGATCAGGCTGAGCTCATTTTGTGTCAAGAGAAGTTGCTCTTCTGCCAACTTTGCAAGCTTGGCATTGAAAGTAACTTCGACCTACAGTTGTCGATATCGGGCATACCACTCAGATTCCCTGTCACTATTCTCAACATTCAGAGCCTAAATCCCATACTGCATCATGGCCATGGCCTCCGTGGCAAACTTCAAGCCACGTTGGGCATGACTCAACTCTGCCTCCAATTTGTCCTTCACAGACATCACATTGACCAAATCAGACTCCACTGACTCCAAACGGACCCTCTGAGCCTCCAATCCTGTCTACAAGGCCTCTAGATGGGCTTACAATTTAGCAGGTCGCCGGCTAGAAACAACACCTGCATGATCAGCCTTGACCTTCAAGCTGCTTTGTTAGTAGCTCAATCTCGTAAAGAGCATCTGAATACAACTTCTACACATGTGCAAAATCCCACTCCATGGTGTACACTGTCTCACAAGTGGCTCTACCTTCATCACTGCAATGACAACTTGGTTCAAATACGAGATCCCCTACTTCAGATGTCTTTGCCCCTTGTCCATGCGCTCGCCCAGCGTGTCCCCTTTTGGCTTCAGAGCACGATTGGTCAACCAATCGTACCAACTACTAATATGCTTCCTGGAAGCATTAGAAATGTCCTCATCTCGATGCCAAGCTTAGTTGCTCATCTTTACCATATTTGGAACATAGAGGCTAAGTCGAGCATCTGGATGGATTCTTTGGGACTGTTATTACACCACCACCAACCTTTGTCATCTTCACCACGTCAGGGGCCTCCTCCACCGCTTTCCCCTTACTCACAACCAACTAGCTCCCTTTCACCAGTCGATTCTATGGCAATTGAAGGAGAGGAAGGTAGTGAGCGACTCCTCGGATAGGCCTTTACCTCAAGCTGAGGGTGAGAGCCAGAAGGAGGATAGTATGGACGATGAGGAGGCAACCGTTTGCCGTAGCAACAACGGTCAGGTGACTTTCTGCCAGACAGAGAGGACTCTTATTCCAAAGAGGGTTATACTTGAAATCCTTCAGAGAGAAAGAGCGAGTCTGACCAACATCAGATGAGGCAACCATTCCCACCTGCAGCAGTATGTTGTTCGAAACCATCACTTGCTCAGAGCTCAGCTGCGTCACATCATCCACTCCCACCATCTTCAGATACTCGTTTTCCAGGGTGGGAATGGATACGAGAGCTCTAGCCTGAGGATCTTGTCTCTCAGATGTAATAGCTTTTACCCTAGCGGATGCAACATAGTCGCATGGAAGTCGCATTCACTTTAGCTCGAGGCTTCATATGGCAAAGACGAGAAGGGGAGTGTTCCATCTAACTTCACCATCCTTGACAGACTAGGAACCTTCACCCTCAGGAGCTTCCTCTTCTTCGAAGAGGGTCCGCTAGCGGGCTTCATTTTAGGGACTCTGAAGAGAGTGGGAGCCTCGTGCCAGTAATCCCACAGTCTACTACGCTTAATGTTGGCAGGTTGCACAACTTCTTCGATCCTCATGAGGGGCAGTTCAGAGAATTGGTCAAAGGTTTTTTTCTCCTCTGGAGAAAGAGGCGTTGTCGAAAATTTTTCAGCAAGAATCGGAGGTAATTTAAAAGATACATGGGTATAGCACACAACACATTCTTATTACTGGTGGTTCTTTGAAAAAACATCATACTTCGGAGATAATACATATGATTCACACTGAAATTCATCTAGCAGTACCTAACAAAATTTTCCTTGTTGCTTTTACCATGCCTAGTCTCAGGTAACCTTACACAAATATGGTCTGGGAATCCCAAATATGTGCACCTGAACCACTACTGCTCCTTAATCTCCATAGCCACCATTCTTAACCACAACACCTACGCAAGCACCATTTTCCATGTACGCATAACAAAGGCATCTCCTACCCTTGCTATCTAGCTTCACAATTCCCATGCACCATCACATGGAGTAACGCACCTAGCAGCACAAACACTCCCACCATTTTCCTTGAACTCACAAGGAATACATTTCCCATCTTCTGCCCCACTGTTTACTGTATACCTACAATCGCCATTGTTCATAGTATTCCCACACTCAGCACATGAGCTATTTTTCAAATTCCTGTGTTTCTTCTTGTCAACTGCTTTTTCTAACTCGAATGCAATGCTTATCTCATCTTCCATTAAGTTATTCATCAATGGATTGTATCCATTGGCAATCAAAGAGTCGTATCCATCCTTCCTCAAAATATTTGAAAGTAAAAAATTCAACGTGATTCCAGGCAGCACGAACCAATCTTCATTGACCTATTATTCATTGATGTTTGCATAAGTACCATAAGGTGGATAAGGAGCTTAGGTATTAAAACATTACAAAAGCTAGCTTACCTTGACTACTCCTGATTTTAGGTCAAGCAGTGCTACAGCTTTGCCATATGGACTTTCTGTAGAGAACTCAATTGCTGTTATGAAGATGTGTTCATTATTGTGCTCTCCGCAACCCTTGGTTTCGTATTCAAGCTTTCTACCTCGATATAGTTTCACCTATGCCATAAAGAATTAGAAATTAGCCTTTACCTCAAAATGATACTTAAAAATCTGGTAACATATCTATCCATAAGTTACCAAAAATCCAAAATTGAAATTTAGTGTTAGATCTGATACTTTAAAAACCTACATACAGTTAGACATGTAGGCATGATATGCACGTATGCCGAGCAAAACCACTCTTCAAAAATAACATTTGGGAGTAACCCATCTCAATTATATTGGGTGACTCATCAACAACAGAAGACAGTCTTTGCAATTGTTTACCCTAGCTTCATTAGCAGCACGATGTCAAACACATTCAGATGAACAGACGATAACACGGGTGTCATGTAGATAGAGATGGCAACGAGCAAGGTAGACTAGCCTGTTTGAAAACTGGCATGTTACCCTGGTTATTTTAAATGGGGATCCTTATCCTAGCCCCAACCCCTGCAAGTTCCCCGATTCTTCAATTTGAGACAAATTTTGGATTTCAAAATAGATTGCACATGCCTAGATACTTGACAAGTGCAAAAAATAAAATTTAAATAAAAATATATAATCCAGTTGGATCAGGGAGGGATTTGCTCTCTTCATCAGTGCCCCAATATCCTTGCTTATGCATTCAAAATCTTCACCATTAGGGTTCGTCCGAGCGAGGCCAAATCCCGTTTGAGTCTGTAATATTGTCATCTCTACCTTGGAAATCTTATATTATGGATATGACACTATTACCAACTAGTGCCTACCTATGAATTTAACATAAGGACCATAGCAACTAAACAAACTTTGGTCTTTGTACAAGTAAAATTATGATGGAAAAAGATACTTACTTCTCGGCCCCCATTGTTGAGCTCAAAGATATGATCACTTGTATTATATGTCCTCTTAATTTGGGAAGACCAATTAGAACCCACTACATACCATGTTGACCCTACAAACTCTGCAAGAGCTTGTGTTTCACCAGAGGTTCTCACTACTCCAGTGATCTCCTTTTTCATGATCAGGTTGTTATCTGCTGCTGCATTTTTTGATTCCCTAAAAAAAGCGCACATTCAACCAGTTCTATTAGAAAAGCTTGAGTAACTCCACATGTTACAAAAAGAATAACTAAGGAATATATATATATCAGTATGGTTTTGTCAAGAGAACATCAGTTAGAAATGTTCATATTATTAGTAACACAAAAAATCACGCACTCTTAGTGGTCGTTGGACTTTAGAGAGATTTATGTTAAAGCTAACTTGAATGGGAAACGGGAATATTGGACTCCAAGTCCAATAACAAATATTTGTAGAAACACCATTTTACAGTTGTTTGAAATGCAAGATGACAAGTTTAATTGTAAAATATGTATGGATTCATTGGCATTTGTTTGATGTATTTCTATCATCGAAATATTCCAAATTAAGTTTGACAAAGACTAAACGAACCCCGGGCCTGCATGCATATTCCCCACAAATATTAAGATCTTAGGGTAATTTAATTTTTTCATAATTAAAGGTGTGTATTTCAATGCTATTGTGATGGGGAGATGTGAGCATGGAAGAAAATGCAGGAATTACTTCTTTACCAAAGTGGGGGGTGGAGGGAGATTGCAAACCTCATATGAATGTCCATGATCTCATTGCCCGCTTCATCAATGACGCATGTTCGACTCGTAGCATATGGGTGTGATCGAACTATTTCTAGCACATGCGGGGCTGGTCCTGGAACACTGATGGAAATACCAATACGCAAGCAGATTGGATTGGAATCCAAAGTTCCAAAACTAGACTCCAAATCAAACCATTCCTCCACAGAGAATTTTGAGTTTGGCTCCATCATGTAATTGAGAGGGATAGATGTTGTTCCCAAGGTTTTGGCGGGTCTTGACATGGGCAAGCTGAAAGTTGTATGGGACATAAGTTCTAGGAATAGTTCTCCATTTGGCTCACACTTGAAAAAAGAAACATTTTTCTCCAAGGATTCACAACGTATAGTCAACGGTTTCTTTACACTGAAAAAAGAATCAGGCTTATTCTTACTTATTAACACAAATACGTTTTCCATGTGATTTTCTGGCAAGTTTTTTACGCCCACGATCTCCAATAACACCTACAACATGAAAGAAAAAAAAAAAAAAAAACTAGTTAATTAAGTATCTCCATACCATTGAAGAAATATTTAGATTCCAAATAAAGTTAGTCTAAATTTTCACTTCCATTTTGAAAAAAAAAAAAAAAAAAAGGTTTGGTGGATTAAGATGTTATTCCAATTTCCATGTTCATTGACATATAACTATATGCGACTTGGGTAAAATAAAAGTGATTCACAATTGACTTAAATGACCGAAAATGATATACCATGTTGCTTAAATGACAATTAGTTGAAGTGGAAAAGAAGTGCATTGAAGGCTTACCTCCACAACCATTTTTCTAGGCAGCTGAAGTAATTTTGGATTTTCAGAGAGTGGAATCAAATTCTGACTTTCACGCTTCCATGGAATGTCTGTGATAGGAAATGGGGCAGCAATCCTATACATTGCTCCAGCCCTCCAATACCTAGAACCGAATGTGTTTTCCCACTGCTTAGTTGTTCCAGAAAAACCAATGTCCAGTTTTTGCCCTTTTGTTCTGTTGGAAACTGTATCATCATGTTGAATTACAATACCCATAGTTTCAACCATTTCTTTACAGTAAGAAACGGGGTTCAATAAGTGGGAATGCCAAATGAGGTCAATACCAATGGTGGGAACACAAAAGAGTCTAATTGACCTCTCCTTGTTTCTCTTGATTAGATGGAGAAACCCTTTGTATCTTGCCACGGCTCCTTCAAGAAAAAGATCATCATTCATGCTTGGTGTGGAAACCTGTTACATGCATGTACTCCAATTAAATATTATAACACCAAACATAGAGGTAGTAGAGCTTTTAGATAATGTAACCATAACGAAGAACTATATATTTTCAGTAGAGGGAGAGTATCGTGTCAATATTGAAGAGATTTTCAGTAGCAGAATAATCTCATACTGCCTACCTGGTAAAAAAAAGTTCTCTGCCTTTTAACAGCATCAACTAGGTCATATTGAGTATTCTTACACTGGGAAGTTGTTGTTGAACACGTGACCAAGTTATTTTTGTGAATGAGTCGGTCAAGTCAAGCTCGTATGGCTCTTCTGGATATAGCCTACTCCAGATTTCTTCAGTCTTCTGTTTGGGAGACCCTTGAACTATGGATGATATAACTTGCTTGTTGTCCATGATCTGTCCAAAAAGCTCCTCGCAGTCGCCTTTATAACGTAACTACATACAAACAAGAAATAAAAATCCTAGGAAATATAGCCATGTAACCATCTGGAAAAAACATTAAAATAAAATTGACAATGGAATTGATATATACCGGATCGAGTCTGTGGCAATGCCAAATCCATTCACAATCGAGAGGAACAACCAAAGGGCCATCTATAACATCATCAGATTTCGTATGCTTTGCCAACAAGGGAAGCCAATAAGTCTTGTACCTGAGGAGTATGCAACTGTGTTAGATAATGTATCAAATCCCAAACCCCATTTAATTTGTAAAATGCAGCCATGGAATCAAGCGACAAATACAAAGATCAAAGTTAATCAGGGATGATGTTGCATGACCTGAAAATGGCCCGCTCTAAAACAGGGCCTTCATAGAGACATCTATGGCGATCCACAACAGCAAGAAACTCAAGTTGTTTTTTAGTTACATCCACAAGATCCTCACTGATAACAATCTTTTGCGCTTCAAGCCACTCTTCTTGTTGCTTCTTCTCCATCTAACTTTTACCACTTCATTGAAAACTACCAAATATTCAATACCAACAAAAGTAACAAGAAAAAGAACTTGATCGAATTCAATGCCCTGAAGCAAATACCTGAAGAGAAGATAGTATCAAAAGAGGAAGAAGAAGAAGAGCATAGTTTGAGTTGGTGACATGGTAAGTCAGAAGACGAACTCGACTTTTATAGGGTTGAGTACTTACTTGACTTGAAAATGAGAACAAAAATTTCGCCACAACTTTTTTTGGCACACTGTCTTTGAAAAATCGAGGTGGCATATTTTTGTTTAGAATTAGTTCCAACACTATTGTCTTTGTTTAGAGTTTGTTTCAATCTTTTGTTTTTATCTAAATACGGAAATGGGCAACCCGAGCTAACTGTAAATTTAAAATAATAATAATAATAATAATAATAATAATAATAATAAATAAATAAATAAATAAATAAATAAATAAATATAGTAGGGTGGGATTGACCAAACTCATCCCAATCTCGATCCCGATCCCGTCCCGGTCTCGTTCCGTCCCATCCCATTTTTTCAGGGTTTTTTTGGGATTGATCAAACTCATCCCGATCCTGTGCGTCCCCTCCCGATTTAGAGTGGGACGGGATCGAGATATAAATTTTTAATCCCGCCCATCCCATCCCGTCACTAACATATTTATTATTATTAATTTTAATCAAATTATTTTCTAAATGAAAGTTTAGGATGTGTTGAAATTAAATCAAAACATCTAGAAAATTTAATTGTTTGATTTGGTACTCTTTGTTTAATTAGAAACTTCAATTTGGATCATTTAGGTCAAATAGAAACCATAAAAAATTTATTTTAGATTGGTTATAGGGCAATTATTCTTGTAGAAAAGTAAAGACAAACAATGATTTGTTTTAGTTTTGCATAATGAGTTATATGTACAACTAGTATTCTAAAAAATGGCCTAGGCGGCCCCCTGGCGCTAGGCGTTAGAGAAACGCCCAGATTAATGGCTGGGTGGGGTGAAAAATCGGGTAGGCACCTAGGTGGGTTCTGGGCGATCTAGGCGGGGTCTAGGTGGTCTAGACGGTTTGTTTTTTTTAATAAGGTTGATTGTGTTCTTATTTTATTTTTCTTTCCCTTTTTTTTGGGAAATAAACAATTTAAATTTTTTTCAGTATACGTCTGAATGTAGCAATTGATGATTACTTAATGGAATCTCAAAGGATCTACCAGTACCAATTTTAGTAATTTAGATTTTATCAAACATGACTGAGGTCATTCATGCAATTTGAAGAAAAATAAAAGAGTAGGTTTGGATATTTGTCCACAAATTCAACTTTGTATAAAGTACTCATCATGACCAACTTCAGTCATTTGAGTTTTAATAAATTTTGTTTATGATTGTTAATTTTTCATGTTTATAAATTTTACACATGTATCTTAGCATTAAAGTGGATGTAATCGATAATATATTATGCTTAACTTTTGTAAATTATTAAAATTCTAATGCAAAACCTAAAACCGCCTAGGTCCCTAGGCGCTAGGCACTTGTTCGCTGCCCGCCCACCGCCTAGCTTTTTTTAGAACAATGTGTACAACTATGGTTAATATATCACACAAATGATGCTTAACATAAAAATTGTAAGTTCATTGGACCATAAATTTTATATGATATTTAATATTGTTACGATGAAAGTTATATATACATAAATTTAACATTATTGGTGTTTGAGCAATGTGAGATGAAATTATTTTGTTATTATTCATTGGAATTCTATTTAGTACATGCTTATCCCGTCCTGAACCTGTTTGGGATGGGACGAGGTCGGAATGAGGCCAGTCCCGATCCCGTCTCAATCTCGAGCGAACAGGATGGGATAGGGATGAGGTCTATCCCGTCCCGTGCCCACCCCTAGATTAGATTGTGTTTCAATCTTTGTCTTTTATCTTAGTAAATAAGCCCCATCCCCTCCATTTGTTCAAGTTAATTCAACTATTGTAAAGATAAAAGGTGAATGTAACTTTATAATTATAAGGATTATTACGAGGCCAAGAAAAAGATTATGCTCCCATAAAACCATGGTTCATTTTTTTCGCAGATTTTTTTTTACTAAGATGTTCCTAAGCAGTTCTACAATTGGTAGGAAAATATGGTGTCAAAGATTTTTTTGTTTCCATCTAAGTTTCTTAGAGGCTTTATTTTCTAGGTTTCGAAAAGTTACAAATATAGTTACTACATTGTTTGAAACCCATTTCTTCCTTCAATCTTGTATACACCAACATCCTCCATGGATATTGAAGTGGTCACATAATTTCTAAGTCGTAGAAGACCAAAGTAGCCTATTTGCTATGAAATGTTTGTTTAATCTCATTGCCCCAATTTACAAAATCAGAAGTAAATAATCTTAAAAAAATTATTATTATATTATTTTTACAATATTAAGTTTTTGATTGATTCACCCAATTTTTATGCAAAAACAAACCAACAGTCGGGCAATTCAAATCACTAAAGCAAATAAAACATTAAGACAATGAGAAATAGGTTGTAGAGCCTTCAAAAGCTTTAACGATGTCAAGTGAGTTTGTCAACACCTGTCTATCAATTGTAGCTCAGTTAGTCGGACATCCACTCTCCTTGTGAGAGATCGCGGATTCAAGACTCGCCAGTTAGGATTTTGTGAGTTTTTGCCCGATTATTAGGAACACATTTGCTCCGCCGTTGATAAGCCTTCGGGTATTGAATGCAGTTGCTTAGATGGACTAGACCGGAGTGAAGCGAAAGCGACTCTTCATGCAAATTGGAGGCGATGTACCGGAGCGAAAGCAAGTTGGCTGCTCTGCACCAGCCAATAAGGGTCGGCAAGCTCCTTCCTAATAGATTCCAGCTTTGCGACACAGCTTGATTTTGTAGACTCCATAATCTAGCCCTTATTAACACTAAGCCGCGACCAATATTCAGGAAAGGAAACATCTACTTTTGCTCGTTCTTTTATCCTTTCATGTCAAGAGCCTTGCTGCCCAATATGTAAACAATGTGCAAATCACTCCTTTGTTTGCCAAATCAGTTTTTTGCACATCATGAGGCCTCCTCCAGTAAATTTTCACTCTATCATCATCTTAAAAAATCCAAGCAGCATCTTATAAACTCCCTTTTTCGTTCCAAAAACCCAAGCAGCATCTTAAAAGCATCCAAAAAACAACACCTTAAGAGACAAATTCCAAGCAACGCCGACACTCTGTTTTGAAATAAATTTCATTGCCTAGTGTCCTGAAATAAACCGCCAACCCCATGCATGCACCTTCATCCAATAAGAACCATTTCCACAGAAAAAATTCAAGTAAATACCAAAACATGTAATTCATTTCGGGATTCTCAGCTATGCAGTCCGATTTTTGTCCAAGGAGATCAAGGCTTTCGGCCTATTCGGAAGAGAAGACCATGTATAAGATCTAGATATTTGTTCATTTTGGACAATAGTAGCCATGGCATATGCCACTGAGTTTGTCTCCCTAAAAGCATGACTACAGTGGCATCTCATTGATATACATAGTTCACCTATCTCTTTCCACCAATCATCAAGGAACCACGGGGATCCTTGCTTCCCGATAAAACCATTGTTTAACCAATATAGCATTTGTTTGAATCAAACAATTCACATATCCCTTCAACCTACAGAATCTCAAATCCTCAAGAGGGCCCTAGTTTCTGCCACATTGTTCGATCCTTGCCTAAAAAAATATTGTTTGCCCGCCATAAAAGTACCTTCATGATCCCTAATCACGAAACCACCTGCCGCCATGTCATCCTTAGCCAAATCATCTACATTAAGTGCAAACCATCCATTCAGAGGAAATTCCAATAAACTACACGAATTTGAGCCTCACTCACTGTCTTCTCTTGGCGGCCCAATCTACGCAAAAAAAATCCCATTTTTATCGTTCTTCTTAGGATTGAAGTGCTTGTATACACATCCAATCCAATAATACACTTTAATTATCACATAGTTAGAAGACCATTCCTTTCCTTCATACAGATTCTTGTTTCTTTGTAGCCAGATTTCTCATAGAATAAAAAGAGGAGTAAGATAGGTGATAATACCTGACATCGTTGACATGTTGCCTTCAAGAAACCATATGTTGAGCATGGGAAACACTTCAATTGGCCCATAGAGATGAACATAAAAAATCAACTCGAAATGATTCCAAACCCTCCTGACAAGTTCACCTTCCAAAACACAAGTGTTTAGTCGTCTCATCCCCGAAACTTCTATAGCAACTTCATTTAGAGGCCAATTTAAAACCAATTATATGGATCTCACCATCTACTGGCAAGACCCTTTTAATGATTTTCCACACAAAAATGGAAATCTTTGTGGGAAGTAAAGGATGCCATAGCCATTTCCAAAACCCATCATGATGCCCCATACTCTGAAGTATCTCAGAAGCCGAACTTATAGAAAATTTGCCATCATTATTAGAGATCCAAATTCTAATATATTTCTCACCATCTTTTCCTCGTAATATTATAAAATAAAGGTCTTGGGCTTTCTTTGCAGCAAATGTCCCAAAATCCTGAAATTGTCAATCTCTTTGCATTTGCCTTAAAGAATGCCACCTATTTTTTGTTTCTACCCGACCCATGCAATGAAAAATCTCACTTGGACTCCAATTTTCATTGAAAAAGTTCACATTGCCCATACCTATCTTCCAAGTTGAGTGTTCCACCATAAAGTTCTTGAATTCCAATAATTCTTTCATAAAAAGATATGCGCCTGTTTTAGCAACCTGAACAATGATAGGTATTCGAGACTTCAAATATTTCTTTCGCATAAAGATAGCCCACAAGGAATCAGTGTTCATCAAATTTCATAAGGCCTTAATCCGAAATGCTTTTATCACACAATCAAGACTTCTCACATTCAAACAGCCTTCATTTGTTGGAAAACTAAGATTTTCCCATGCAACCCATTTTCTCTTAAATCTACCTTCATGGTCTCCTTAGAAAAATCAACAATCAACTTTTGAATAGTATTTAACACTTTAATAGGCACACACGTCGTTGCAATGGTATACACTGGCATAGAAAGTAATACATGTCTGGATGAGTCTGCCCCCTGGAGAAAGTAATTTCGTCTTCCACCCCTGTATTATTTGTTGTATCTTATTGACCAATGTCTCGAAATAGCTGATTTTGCATTTACCTTGATAAATAAAAACACCCAGATATGTGAAGGGAGACAGTTTGTAGCAATACCCAGTCCATAGCTTGGTTAGAATCATTTTTTCCACTCTTACTTTCTCATCTAGCATAAAGGAATTTTTGCCTTCATTTATTTTCTCCCCAGATGCCAGATAATATCTTTTGAGAAAATTAATGCAACCAATCACCGATTTTTTCCTGCCATTTAAGAATATCAAAGAACCATTATAATAAATGAGTAATTGGATGACATGCCCTAGAAGTGTGATAATAACCAATCTCTCCCCCATGGAAGGCTTGTTTCAATCCCCTACTTAAAACTTTTGCAGCAATCACAAATAGAAGAGGAGAGAAAAGATCTCCCTGCTTAAGGCCTCCTGACGAGAGAAAATACCCATCATATCTACCTTGGAGCAGAACTTAAAAATCACAATGAGCAATGCAATTCTATGAGATGACAAACTTTATTGTTAAAACCAAATCTGTGCAGAACCGCTAGAAGATAACCCCATTCAATTATGTCATATGCCTTCTCCATGTCCAATTTAAGGATGACATTGTTGCTAGTAATCTTTTTACCAATAGTTCTCATCAATTCCTGTGTTAGGCCTATATTCTCTGTAATCAATCTTCCTTTAACAAACGCCCCCTTTCCAAAGATTGTCAATCTTTCACAAAAAAAATTACTAAAAATTTTATACACCACGCATTACATAGGCTAATAGGCCAAAACTTAGAAAAATGATTCGATTGTTGACTTGGGGGATCAACGCCAAAAAATTGGCATTAAACGAACCTGGCACAGAGCAACAATAAAAAAATCGCAACTTCTCAGATATCGATGCAAATGATCTCCCAACAGGACTGAAAAAATCTCGCAGTGAAACCATCTGGTCCCGGAGCACTGAAAATCGCATTCCTTACCTCTTCCAGACTCAGCGCCTGCATGATTAAATCGCACTCCTCTGACTGAATCAGTTGGGGAACGCATCTCAAAAGGTCATGATCCTATTGATAGCCTTCCGACTTCAACAAGTGCTGGAAAAAATGGTTTGCCTCCTGAATGATGATTTTTATTTCAATGATCTCCATGCCAGTTATTTTTTAAATAGTTCTCCTTTTCTGTTTTGCTTTAACAGAGGCAAAGAAAAAAATTTACATGCATCTCACTCTTTGAACTGTTTTCCCCTGATTTTTGTTTCCAATAAATTTCTTCCCGCACTAAAGCTAATTTTAATTCTGCCTGACATCTATTCAAATTAACACTGTCATTTATCTCCCATCCTTGCAGAAGACTAAATTCCAATTGTTGAATATCATCTTCCAACCTCCTTATCTGACTGAAATCATTTCCAAAGATCTCATTATTCCAGATTTTAAGGGATGCCAGCAGCGCTTTAATTTAAATGCCAAAATATGCATCTTCCCATTACAATCACAAAGTTTGTTCCAATTTCTATCAACCAAACCTAAAAAATCATCATGACTAGACCACATTCTTTGAAATCTAAAAGGAGACATATCTACCCTTGGAGTGATTGGCAAGGAAACAAGCAATGGGGCATGATCAGAGCAAATACGTAAGAGATGTTCAACCCAGGTATGTTGCATATCCGCAACCCAATCTGAATTTGCCATAAATCTATCCAATCTCGCCCAAGTTCTATTATTTCCCAGTTGATTGTTACACCAATTGAATTTCGGACCGAATCCGAGCGTCCGCAAGCAGAAATGCAATCTGAAAACTCAGTCAAAGCTGACAGAACTGGAGGTCTACCACCCAATTTTTCTCCGCCATCAGTAATAACATTAGAATCCCCGTCAATAATCCAAGGTTCAGAGATACCCATGGAAATGTGTTCCATCTCTTCCCAATATAGAAAATTTTGTTTGAAGCAATAATCGACACCTTACAATTCATCAACTGCTCAGTACTTTTCAGAACCTCAACCTTCAAATCATTGTCCCAGAACAACCAAATTTTACCTCCAGAATCCTCATTTGAAACAAATAAAGGGAGAGAAACCTTACATCCAACTTCCATATGTCTTGTAGCATCTATCATCGGCTCAGCAATAGCTAACAATTTTACATTATTATCCTACACAAGTTTCTTTAATCTGCAACGGGTAGCCCGATTTCCCACTCCCCCCGCATTTTAATATATAATGTTATCTATCATCACGACTGACTGCGGTAGCTATATTCTGCGTCACTCTCCGTTCGCCCACGGGCCCGTTCTTCGGCATTTTTTTTCTTTTCAACTTGACTTCCTTTGACTGATAACCAAATTCAGTTCTAGAATTAGACACAATGTTAGTATCGGATTCATTGTTCGAGTGCGTTTCCCTGTCCAATATTAACTGCTTCTGTTGAAAACTATCTGTTTTTTCATCCTTCTGATCCTTCTTACTATCGAAAGTGACCTTCTTGGCAACTTTGACGCCTTCTATTATTTGTTTTTCAGCCACTGAAATAGCTCTATTACTTCCAAGTTCGTTTGAAAATACAAAGTCTCCCTTGCGTTTAAATCATTCAAAATTTCAGCATTCAAATCATATTTACCTGTTGTTGATGAATTTTGTTTTCTCATGTTGGCATTCTCTTCTTTCGCCATATTGATTCCCTTTTTCGATCTAGAATGAAGCAAAGCCTCCTTTTCTAACTTTGCAATTTCTGACTAGCATTCCAAACTAATATCTGCCACAAAAAGAACAATCTAAAGCGGAGCCAAAGATGACTTGGATTTTGTTTTGGACTCGCTGCTGCTCGTGTTTGATTTGAGTGCTCTATCTGTGTCGCTAATGGTATAACCAGCCTTCACCTAGTCTTCCTTCAAACATTCTTTTTTAATTTTTCTTTCTTCCTCAATGGCATCTACTTTCTCCAATTTTTCCATGCACTCCACGGACAGGGCGTCCTTTGGTGTGGCTGATTTCTCTTCATTTCAACTAGTCTCATCTTATGTTGGATCATCCACTAAGGACGCGAATTTATTTTTCAGTTTTAATGGATCATATTCTCCGCCCGATGGTATTTCCTTCCCTTCCCCTTCTTGACTACTAGGTATCTCTAAGCCTTGACTGTCTTTTGCCCTGCTCGTGACAATGCGTTCATTAGTTTTGTCAAGAACATAGGTTTGTTTCACCGGTGGATGTGTTTGTTTTGCCTTGTTTTGAGTTTTATCCTCCTTCATGTTTTCCTCCTTGTTTTGGTTACCCTTCTTCACCTGCAAGAATTTCCTACACGCATCCTTTTCTTGACTTATAAGAGCGCAATGCTCGCAATACTTGAATCCTGGTAACTCTAGTTTTTGCCAATCTTATTTGGTAACGGCTTTATGACATCTATCTCAACACACATTAGTGCTACTTTTGGTCGATCAAAATATCGCGTGTCATCATCAATCCTTAGAAAATTGCCGAAAGAGTTCCCAATTGCCTTCATGATGTCTGGCAAGAAGAAAGCAAGCGTGAGATTTGGAAGTTACCCCCCCCCCCCTCGCAGTGGAGCCAGTTCAGGATCAACCCTTAGGCTGGAACATCTTGTATCTAACACCCGACTAGTATAGGAATCCTTCGAAAGAACCTTTGTGACTTCAACCTCTGATTGCAAATAAACTAGGACATGTTTTTTTATCCAGAAGAGCCATGATGAACTCCCCCGAAATACCCCAGAATCTATGTATCGAATCCCTAATCGCGTCAAGAGACGGTCGAAAACTTGAGAACTTCATCAATACTACGTGGTTAGAAACACATGTTTCTCCCCTAGAAACGTTCAAATCCGAAAAAGGTATCCTCTGGTTGCCCTCCTTTCGATAACTTGTTGAATACGTTAGTTTTTCCTCAATGTGTTCGAAGCTTGCCAACCCAAGCACTTGCGCAAAATACAAATTTTGATCCCCTCCTTCACGACCAGCCAAGGGAGGATATCCCTTGGCCGCCGGTGTGGCTTCCATGAACCTTAGCCGCCGCCTTCCCCAAGGACAAACAAGATTTCTTCCCATCTAAGAGGAATGTCTGAGATTAGATTAGAGAAGTCCAAAAATGTAAATCCCCATACTGCCCTATGAAAAACCAAATCGCCTCAGCAGAGCGCTCTGCCTTTCTTAAATTATGAAGTTCAAATTTGGAACTAAATTAATTAATAATAATGGAATTTGTAACAAATTAATTGTACAAAACATAACTAATCGTGATTTCATTTTTCGAAAGTCTCCTGTTTTAAGAAATATTTCTGTGTGTAAAGAAAAATGTAAAAATTTCAAGGATACATGAAATATAAATAATGAATTTCGAGGGTATATGAAATATGTATTAAAAATATAATGCAATTAATAAATCTATTAAACACATTAAATGAAGCCTATATACCAAGAAATGAAAAAAAAACATGAAATCAATATATAATTAGAAAATCAGAGGGTGGTTTCAGAAAAAAGCAATAAATAATAAGAAGAAATGATAATTATAAGAAAAAAACCTCAAAAATTTTCAAAAAAACTCTAGAAGAAATGTAATTTTTGGTAGCTGGTTTTTGGATTTTGATGAAAAAAACTTAATTTACGAAAAAATATGTGAAATTTAAGGAAAAACCTCGAAATGTTTTCGAAAAAATCCTCAAAAAATGTAATTAGTTCTTTCGCCCTTTTTCTTTTCCTAATTTAAAAATAAAATAAAAAATTTGCCAAATTTCACAAGAATTCGCGAAAATGTCATTCCTTACTAATGGCCCACATCTCAAGGCTGAGTTTAGGATTTTTTCCTGAACGGACCATTAAGCCTTTATGGCAAATACGACCCAAGGCTTGGTCTCTGAATTTCCACCCTTACAATTCCATTTAGCCTTCGCGACTCCTACGCTCAATGCTAGGTTCAGAAAGTCCTTCATGAATCGAACAACTAGCCTCCGCGGCTCTAATGCCCAAAGCTGGGTTCAGGAAGTTTCTCTTGAAATGGTCATTAAGCCATTTTGGCTCCTATGCCCAAGGCTTGGTCTCAGAAGTTCCTCCTTGAGCGTTCCACTTAGCTTCCGTGGCTCCTGCGTCCAAGGCTAGGCTCAGGAGGTCCCTCATGAACCGAGTAACCAGTCTATGCGCCTCTTATGCCCAAGGCTAGGTTTAGGAAGTTCCTCCTAAACCTACTAACTAGCATTCGTGGCTCCTATGCCCAAGGCCTAGACAACGAAGCTCCTCCTTGATCATTCCACTCAACCTTCCAAGGCTTGGTATCAAAAATTCCTCATAATTCGTTCCACTTTGCCTCCGAGCCTCTACGTCCAAAACCTATTGTCGAAAGTTCCTCCATGACTGTCCTACCAGCCTCGCTGGCTCCTATGTCTACGGCTTAGTTGAAGAAATTCCTTATCAGTCGACCATGACTTCCAATTTTTCAATTGTCAATAAAAATTCTAAGGCACAAAATCCCAAGGGAGCTAGTATACAGATACCATCTACTATTTTAAGTTCCTAATATGCAAAACCCTAAACAGCTAGAGGATAGTAAAATGCATTGCAACAATATTCTAACAAAAAAAGTCGTTCAAAATTAATTTGATTCATTAGGAAAAATTGATAGAAAGTGTTTTTAAAGATATTGTGGTATTAATGGACCTTTGAATCTATTGGATAAACACTCCAATTACAATGTGAACTTTTGATTGCCCGAAAGGTTACAAGCTAAGTCTACAATACATAGTACACTTCCTCATCCAAGTAGTAGCCACATAGAAACAGAATTTGTCCCAACATAGAAACATAGTTTGTCCCAACACCACCTAAATCAAAACCGTAATTTAGTTTGGATACTCTTTAATGGGATGCAAATATTCAAAACACCATCCATGGATGCCATTATCCAAACCAAGCAAAAGTCTAAAAGTAAAGGCAAACAAATGGAAATAGAAATTCTTGGGGCAAAACCCGAGCAATTGTTTCATATCAACCTAAGACTATTGGACTTTACTTCAAACTTAAGAGAAAGGAGTTCCAATTCAAACAATGGTCGTAGGAAGCTAAGAGCCGGTGTGATCCTCGTCAATAGCAACATCCATCTCCCACTCGGCGTCAACCTCATGGTCTTCCTTCTCGGGTCCAGCTCCATATATACTTCGACAACTCGGTCAAGAAAGTGTCATCCCTTTCATTTTCCATTCGGCGGGCTTCTACCCACTCCCCAGAAGTATTATACACCTCCTCCTTATCGTGGTTGTCCTTGTCAAGATCATCATCTAGGGTAACCATGTTGGCATAAAAATGTCCCAGCTCCTTAGCATCTTCTTGGTGCTTCTTCCAAAACTTTGAGTACATCTTTTCCATCTTCCTTAGCGCCTCCTTTACAAATCCTACTCCTAGATCAGATGGATTTCCTTGTCCTTAATAAGTGTCTACCCCTGGTTCCAAGCAATCTAATTGTAAGGGATAGTTGCCACTTGCACATACGAGAAATCATTAAGGGGAATGGAACGGAATTGCATGAAGAAAAGGGTTAAAAAAAAGTTACCTTAATTAGCCCCTAGCCACCCTCCTCATACAACCCATCGTCGAATGAACCATGAAGAGACCCCAATTATTACCAAAGTGATATTTGCATCAGTCTTACAACACCCTTGGGATCCTTCAGCCCCAAGTCTTCCTTCCTGATCTCCAGACCAGTCTCCCCCAAGATGTTAGCCTTGTTGATGGAACACAAAGGAGAGCTCAACACCATTTGTCCATTGGTGTCAGCTGCCCTAGTCTTGCTTGGAAAAGACCTACCTTCGATCACGTCATACTTATTTGAATGCTTTGAAAGGGGTATCCTCGATTGAACACTTGGGATATTCCAGCACAAACCTCTTCTGACATCTCTTTTGGTCCTTCTGAGTTGCCTTCCCGTCTCTCGCCTCCTTACACTTTTCATTATGGGATGCATTAAGCTTTGTAGAAGCCTTGACCGGGGGCGTGATCATTCCTTATCAAATCACCACCCCTAGACGAGTGGTATTAGGGTGGTTCCTCATTCAATCTAACTATTGTAAGGGAGTCAACTTGGTTTGGAGAAGGGGAGGTATCTTTCCAGACGAGGTGTTCATCTCAACCTTGTGTCCAAAGGAAACGTGACTGGAAGGCGTTGTGTGAGGTTCCTTTCGGAGAGCCTATTATCTTCACCTCTCGGACTAAGCCCTCACCCTTGGATGCCTCGGACCGACTAGAATTGGATGATGAACCGGAAGACGTAACTTTTTCATCTTCTTCTTCGTCCTCCTCATCCTCTGGAAAAGCTGATCGTGCCTTTAGCTCAGCTACAAAATCTTCAATATCCGCTTGAGTGTCAGGACCTACATGGTTTCCCAACCTTAGCCTATGGATATCCTCGACCTCACTCATCTTCTTTTTGGTAGGGTACATGTTGGACTCTTCCGTTGGTTAGCCTGGTGGGTTTCCCTCAGTTCGGGATCGGCACTCCTTAGCTTCCATTGGTTTTTCTATGCTAAGGAACTGAGCTCTGGCCTGAACCTCCTCAAAACTCGCTCTGGGCTTTCAGATGGATATTTTCACCTCAGGCTTGTCAAGTTCTTGTTGCGCATCATCCCTACTAGAGATGGGTTGACGAGTTAGCTTTCCGATGGGTGTTATCACTACAATCTGCCAATAGAACTCGTCTGGAAGTCCAGCTAAAGTGCAAATGAAAGTTGGAAGCATGTCCATGTATGCCTCCATTACCTCTGGCTTGCCAGCAAAAGGAATTAGATAATTACACCCTGACGGACAAATAGCCTAATAACCATACTAGAACACTCACCCTGGAGTTTTACCATGTTCGCTAGAATCCATGTTTTGTTTGTGCAAAATACATGCTCAACTACCATTGGTAACTTGCACAATTTGTGTTAGTATACTCCAGGAGGCCTAGATCAACTGCTAGAAGGACATACGCAATTGCCTAGGGCTCCCAATGATTGTGTAACATTGTTTTATGACCGTTCATGCACCCTTAAATTTAGGACATACGTAACGATCTGATCCACATGGTATGATAGTACCCATTTTGGGCCTAACTACCCTCACGGCTTTAAAATGTGACATACCAAGGGGATACAAACTCGCACATAAGTAGTTCATTACATTCCCCCACCCTGGCGATGTGGGACTATAACACCTTGGTAGCTTACCATCTTTTGCCCCCCCCCCTACTTAAGGTAGGTTGTCTGCCTCTATTCGCCCACACAAGGTAACTTGCCAGCTTCACAACTCGCCCACATTAGGGGTTTACAACTTCCAAATTACCTTTTGCCCAGTTCTTAACTATTAAAGTTTACATATTCTAAGCTAAACATCTATGCACGTGTTCTTAGGCTAACAACCAACTTGAGATTATCAAATTTCACTTTTCTATGCACAGTTTGGTTTCTGAATGACTGTGGATGCTCTAAACACGCCAGGCCCGACATTGGGTATGTGCAACAAGTTTGGCCAGACAAGCATCCTTGATTCCCAAGGGCCGGGAAGTTTCCCTTGAATGTAAAAGGACTCCAAACTTGAAGTGTTGCAAATTCAAATTTTATAATATGTGCATTAGATGAAATATATTAGGCTATAAAAGGCCACTCGTCTCAAAGTGCCCCAAATTCATTAGTTTTTGGCAGCACATTATGTGTGGATCATATGAAATATATTGCCATTTTTACTCTTCAATAGCTCAGACTGGACTCTTAACTTGTTGAACAAACCTAAATAATCTTGTTGAACAAACCTAAATAATTAAAAAAAAATTATTTCTCAGCCGATACAATCAAACAAATCATTCATTATTGTTTTCATGTCCTGGTGGTCAATGTTAATTTCAACTTTTTAACTCCCTCCACAAAAATAGCTAGATAACCATGCACCTTAAATTAGGAGCCAACATCACAATTCTCACACTTTCTTGGGTTTGTCTTGTATACTCTTTGATGCCCTTAACACACTATTATTTCACGAGTTGAAGCCTATAACAATAGGAATTTTTGTCTAAATCTTTTCCAAAACTACAGGAATACTTTGATGAAAAAGTGACATCTTGAGAAGAAAAGCCTCAAATGTAGTGCCGAAAACAAGGAAATAAATACCCTAAGAAAACAAAATCCAAACAAAGTCAATTAATTCCCAAAAGATTTAGAATGTGTAAACCCAATTTAAAATCAAAGACCAGTGTCCCATAATTGTGAGCCTCCCTTGTTGTGTTCAGAGTTACTTCAGGGTTTTATTTACAAAGAAAATATTAACTGTGATTCTATCGTGCATGACAATTTCTTATTATTATTAGAGAAAGAACGTCTTCAAAAACTTTCGCTGAATGAATAAGAATAAGGATAATTATATTATACAGTCTAAATCAGACATAAAAAATGCTAAAAACCCGGTTTGCAACCAAGTTGAGGTGTACATCCACGTCCCCAGCGTAACCTTTTGCACTTGCTTGTCACATAAAAAAATAAAATAAAATAATCTGGAGATTGCATACTTGTTTGATCCTTCCTTCTCGTTCAGTGATTCAAGCGCCGCCAGTATCATCTGCACAAGCACAGTCTAGATTGTATGGTTCGCAAGCTCAAGCATAGTCCATAATGTATGGGAGAGAAGTAAGTTTATTGACCTTATCCGTGGCCGCCATGTGAGAGATGGGGGAACCCAAATATGAGAACAAGAGAGAGATGTGAAGATTGAGTGATGAGTTGTGTGATTGAGAAAGAGAGAGGGAAAAGAAAATTAAGGAAAGTGTAAAGGAAGAAATGGATGAAGATTAGGAAAGGGGGGTGGGAGGGATTTAAAAAGAAAAGAGGAAAACAAAAGAATAGTAAAGTGAATGTGTTTCTTTATCCAACAAGTTGGTGATGTGGAGGTACAGTTAAACCTGGTTGCAAAATCTAGTTTCCTATAACGATTCAATAGACATTGATCACTCAAATTTCATGTTTCTACTTGGTGCCATAATCGTGTGTATGACAATTAGTTTTATGTTTGATTGCTCATTTGGAAATATTAAGGGAGCTCTTTGTCACAAGCCATCTAGCATAGCTTTCTCTAGATGCCTCCGGAAGGTTCTAGAGTGCTCTTGGACATTCTAAATTTGCTTTCTCTAGAGTGTTCTAGCATGGATGAATCTAGAACACCCTTGTACAAACTTGTGTAGTATTTTCTAGAAGCCTCCTTGTAATTTCTAGTTCCTTTGGAGGTGGGAACTTTCTAGAAGCATAGAGAATACTCCTTTGATGGAGGATTGTGGAAGGTTCTAGGCTAGAAGCCTCTAGGACTTTAAGGGCCTATAAATAGGCATTGGCATTCATTTGTACATATCATCAAACACTTGTACAACTCTCTCAAGCAATACAAAGCATTCTTTCAAAAGCCTAAACACTTGTGCCTTAACATTTTCCTCACTTAAGTTTTCGTAGCATCACTTAGCATTAGCCAAGCATCGAAGTGCCTTGACTAGTTAGTCCGACGGGAGTGTGACGCTAGTGGGCAGCGTGTTAGCCAAGGGAAAAAGGTCAGCACGTGACATCTTACTCTTATGCATTGGATAGTCTAGATTAGTTAGAGTGAAATCAACAGTCCAAAATTCTATTAGGGTTATAAAAAAAATTTGGTTATATAGAAGTCACCATATCTCATTGCGTAAGCCAGATGCGCGTCTTCTAACCATAAAGTGAAGCTTGTCGTTGTTTTTTCTTTTATCAAATGTTGTTTTCTAGCAAAATTTGTCTAGCAATTTCCCCTAACAAGGATTTGTTGATCTTTGTCGTTTTTTTGGTTTGACATGTAAGTAAACACCTTTTTCTATATGTTAGTTTTATCATTAGTTTCTCAGTTTTAATGGTTCTAGCAAACTATTGATTCAATTTATGGTCCAAAACTAAGAATTGTTTAAGTGGGATGCATTTTCTAACCATTTCTTTTGTTTCGCAACAAAAAGAAGAGGAAAAAGAAATGGTGGTGGGAAAATCCGTGTCAAAGTGAATTCATAGGTCCAAACCCAAATAAGATGGTAAAGTAAAATTTTCTGTAATGCTTTTATTTGAACTTGGATCTATGGAATTTTCACGTTATATATCTTTGATTTTACTCTATCACTTTTCTTTCTGTGTCAAAGTGAGTTCACTTTTCTTTCACTTTTTACACACCCAGACGTTGTATGCCAATTATCCACTTACTTTATGTGGATGACACTCTCATCTTTTTAAATGGTCGAAAAACTTCGATTTTGGGATGTATGAAATTATTGGGAAGATATTGCCGAGTTTCAGGTCAAAAAATCAATGTAGGAAAAAACACCTTTATTCTGGCAAATAAGGTACCTGTGGAGCAAGTGGTGCCTATTAGGTCCTACTCGGTTTTTCAGTTTAAGGCTTCACCCATAAGGTACTTGGGAGTTCCAATTTTTCAAGGATGCTGCAAAATTATTTATTTTGAAGAATTGATTGAGAAAATAAGGTGACAGGTGGAAGGATAGAAATAAAATTACTCTCTCCGGGCGGGAGGCTAGTCTTGATTAAATATGCTCTGAGCTCTATCCTGATATGCACCATAAGTGCAATGTGCGTACCATCAAATGTGATTTCGAGAATTCGGAAAATCCTAGCTGATTTTTTATGGGGGGAATGCGAAGGTAGACTCAGATGTAAATGGGTTGCTTGGTCTTATTTAAGTTTGCCTTTTAAAGAAGGGGGATTGGGTATATGGAACCTAAGGCATGTCCTTAAAGTATGTCGCCATGAGGCATTATGGAATCTGGCTAGCTCATCGTCTTTATGGGCGAATTTTGTTACACGAAAATACTTGGTAGATGGTATGCCGATGTGTAAACGGGTAGGTAAAAATGGCACATCGCCTTTTGTGAAAGAGCTTCTCACAATGCGGCATGTTTTGGCTTTAAATTCGACATGGCCGGTGGCTGAAGGCAAGATTAATTTTTTCGAGGAGAATTGGAATGCTTCAGTGGTTTTCAAAAGACCTTTGATAATGGCAAACCAGGGCGTCTGGCCGAACATAAGGGAGGTGAAGAAGGGTGGCTTTGAAATGGTAAGTAAGTAAGCAAGTTCGTAATTTGGCCATTGAATTATTCAATTCGATACTGAGGTTGGATGATAGGCAGGCTGATTCTTTAATTTGGATGTCGTCTCCGGACAGATTTTTCTTGATTCGTTAGGCCTATGGTGTGATTAGAGATCAGGGGGAAGTGGATAATTTTTACAACAAACTCTGGCATCCAATGGTCACGTCCAAAATTTCAGTTTTGGTTTGGAAAATAGTGAAGAGAGGTCTCCCAGTGGATGGTGAGTTACCGAGGTGCGGTTATAGCCTTGCCTCTCGTTGTTCATGTTGTCCACAGCCAAAGGTGAAGGCGCTAATGCATCTTTTAGTCGAGTGAGACTTGGCAACCAGGATATGGAATCACATTGACTCTATCTTTGAAGTTCATCATCGAAAGTGAGTGGAAGTGAAAACGTTCTTGGAGGTTTGGTTTCGTCGAGCAAGGACATATGCACAAACTGTTATGTTATATAATGTTACTCCTATGATTGTTTTATGGGAAATCTGGAAACAACGAAATGCCTGTATCTATGAAGACAAAAAGGTGAATGCAGTAACGGTCAAGAGTGCGAGTTTTCTTGCATTTGGTGTGTGTTGTATTTAAGCCAAAACAGAGGAGTTTGAATGTGATGGCTATACAGAAATTGGGTCTGCCTATTAGGATGGTACAAGTTAAGCAAGTCAGGGTGTTACGATGGGAAGCACCAACGCATGGCTTTTGGGCTCTTAATATTGATGGTTCCTCTTCTAAGGGCAAGGCTGTAGGGGGTCTAGTAATTCGAGATGAAAAGGGAGAGTGTTTGTAGGCAGCGCAAGTATATTTTGGGGCAGGTTCAAGTAACAGGGTGGAGGTGTTGACGCTATTGGCTGGTTTGAAAAGGTGTTGAAATCTGGGCATTGCGCAAGTTGTTGTTCAAACGGATTCTGATCTTGTTTGTGGGTGGTTTGTTGGCGACAATCAAATATCATGGTTCATGCACAATGAATGGGAGGAAATTAGAGAAGTTTCCCAACATCTTGAGGTGGTTTTAGTGCACATTTTTTTGGAAGTTAATGCGTTGGCAAACGCTCTAGTAGGTTTAGCGCAAAAGGAAGGTCAGTCTAAAATTTTTGATAGTATTTCTTTGCCTAGTAAACCAAAAGCTCTCTTACGTTTTGACAAAGAGGGTACAACTTATGGTCGGAGACCTAGGTAGGAATTGTTTTGTATGCATTTGGTAATGGGTAAAGTCGCAATTCACAATGAGATGGTAGAGTCTAATGGTAGCAGAAAAAGGCAGTATTGGATGGTGTTTTAGCTCCGCTCTAATTGGTTGCTGAGCAGCAAGTGCAGTTTTACTATAAAACAGAGCAGTCACAAAGTTGGGCCTTGCTGCTGGTTGTAAGTTGTTTAGCAGCCTATTTTTTTCTTGCAACAGGTTTGTCGCTGTTGTTTTGATGCAGTTATGAGCTTGGTCTATAAGATGCAGCTGGTGGGGAGTAGAGAATTTTATTGGCAGCGATTACTTGATGCAACAGTTATTCGAAGTCTCATGTAGCTTGTGGACTACGAGAATAAGGTTTTTAAGGTGATTTTATAGGTTATGGGATTGTGAGGGATTGTTCAATTTCGGTTGGCAAGGGAGCATGTTGTCTATCTATGTCAACATTTGCTTGTTACGTCATGCAGGTTTAGGCCATGTTGCTTGGATTGTTTTGATTATTTTTTTTGAGATTTAGGTCTAGCCCTAAGTTTTTAGTTTCGGGTAAAGTCGTAATGTACTCTTGACATGTGTAAAATCTTTTGATCTAGTGATAAATGTCTGACATCCCATAATTGCCCCTCCCTCGTGGAGGTTTATTAATTAAATAAATAAAGCCCTAAGCCTACTCATGTTACAAACTTGCGAAAAAACACAAAATGTTATTGTGTTTGTCTTTTCAACGAAATCAATATCAATTGTCTTGAACTTGGAGAGTTTATTTTAATTTCTTAATTAATACAAAAAAATAAACAAATTACATTGCCACATAACTTTGAGCATTTAATATAACTCCGTTTGCTACTATCCATTTGTTTTACTACTTTTCGTTTTCTTTTTTTTCCACTTCGACTAATTCAACTAGAGAACGAAACTGCAAACCACACAAACCAATTTCTTAAGAAAAACTTTTAATTTTTTATAAATTAATTTGAAAATTTATAAATTGTGTCTAAGAAGAAAATTTCTCAAACTCACTGTGGAATTATATAAAGGTATAAATTTGGTTTCCAAAGACTTGTACTTATAGAATATGAAGCCAAGTCAAAATTAAAAACATCAAAGTGGGATAATTTACAAACTCAAAAGCAAAGTTTTATGTGAAATTAGATAAAGGTTTTTTATGCGAGATAAAAATGGTCCCCATTTAAAAATTGCCTAAAAACAACAACAAAAAAGAGATTTAGGCGAGATAAAAATGGTAATCATATAAAAGTCATCATAAGCAAGATATAAAAGATTAGGTGAGATAACAAAGTTTACCCCACCTTAAGTAAGACATTTTTTACCAATTTTGTTTTGAACTTTTATAACTCGCTAATTAAGATGTTTTTTCTTCTAATTGTAGGGATTTGACCCAGACGTACCATGCACATAGAAAATATTGGATGTCAAAATCCCTTCCCAGTGTTTAATTTCATCCTTGAAAGAAGCCACCTTTGAGAGTTTTTGTGGAATTTAGCAAGAAATGCGTCTTGTACTCTTTTTGCTAAAAAGTTCATTAGTTCTGAAAACGGTGACTATCATATGGTTCCAAGATTTATCAGCAGATCTTCGAAAGCGAGAAACGGTCAAACGCCAACTACTAATACTTTCTAGAGTTTCATCAAGTGGCACAATTGTATTTTCTTAGAGTCTTTTTCTCAATGTGTGTCTAACTCATTTCGAGTTTATTCCATTTCCATCTACCAGTTTGTTCAGTAATCAATTGATGAATCAAAGCCAAAACCAGTATTAATCTACAATTGTGTTGGGATCAAATTTGAGATTAATTGACTTTTTTGACCCACTACATTGCAGGTAGTATTAATATGGTTGTGTCTTGTGTAGCTTGTGTTATTAATATAAATTACACACTTTGTTTGTTTACATGTCTGGTTCAGACATTTTGTCTAAATAATTGAAAAAAAAAAAACACATTAGTGGTGTGCCTAGTGTTGTGTTTTCACTTGCTTTGAGATATAAATTATCTCATATCTCGAGGCAATTGGATGGCGTCTGGTGGCCATAGTAGTGCTCGTCTGACTCATTTGTTTGGTTAAATTTCTGACTTTGACATTGGCTCTGACTTTGGTTAGACATCGATAAAAGTTTGAACACCCTCTAACTCATATTGTTTTACCAATTTACGTACCCTTACAATAATTCAATCGCACGACTTTTGTCCTGAGGTTAAAACAAGTGTGTCGCTCTTTGGCTTTATGTACTTTGTGAGAGCAAAATTGTATGTCTTATGGATTTTTTTTCATGAAGACACTTGTCTCATCAAAGTAATTCCATCACATCAACTCAAGCATTTTCTATCGGCATAACTTTTATCTTATTATCTTATGGAGCAGAATTTTTTGAAAAGAAAAAAAAAACCAATCTGAACAATGTAATCTAAATGGTAAACTCGGGCCATCTTAATAGTTTTTTTTTTTTGCCAAGCACGAAGATATTTATTAAAGATAGGAAATGAAACAAAATACAAAGAGAATCATTCTAATATTAAGGAATGCCGCCAAGACACCATGAATGTGTCAAAAACCAAATCCCTAAACAAATTATAAGTTGAACCCATTATCCACAACAATTTCCTAATCTCGATAAATATAGAGTGTTCTGATATGTTGAGCCTTCAAAAACTTTCTTATTTTTCTATTTTCACACACACCACATGAGTACGTGGGGAATCCTACGTCATAACTACTCCGCCCGCAGGGAATGATTAGCTTGAGACCACCTACTTAGCCAATCTAAAACGAAACCTTGAAACATCAAACTCAAACCAAATTTGACAAGAAACTGCTTCAAATGGATTTAAAGAATCTGCAGTGAAGCATCAAATGATTCAGCGTCTCGTCAATCTCATTACAAAACACAGAAAGACTTCCTGTATGGATTCCTCTTTTCCTTAACCTATCTTTAGTCAAGATTTTCTCATGCAACACTAACCAACTAAAATTTATTTGAGGAAAAAGATTTTTCACCCAAACTAGATTATTGTGAGAGGAAATGAAGGGGTTGGAATGAGTCTCATAATGAAAGGCATCTAACATATCAGAAAATTATTTCATCGAAAAGCCCACACCTGTATCCTTCCACACCAAAATATCATATCCTCTGAGAGCATTTGTCTATCCAACAGCTGCGTTAAATTGGCGACCTCCTCTATCTCCTCAGTATTTAGAGGTTTCGAAAGGAAAGATCCCAAGAATTGACATTAAACCAAAAATTGCTCACACTCCCATGTTGTTTGTTGTTAATGATAAACAACATTATAAACAGATCCTTCAAAGGTTGGTTACTACACTAAGAATCATGCCAGAAAGATATGAGATCACCATTGCCACATCGAATAGGAGTGTGGGGGTAGAAAACACTTGCACACCGAGAGATAGACTTCCACAAAGAGCTGCCATAAAGTGTGTACTTAGTTCTCTTATCCCAATCCCATCTATTGCGCCCATATTTATCAATGATGAAAGATCTTCATAAATTGTCATCTTCTTATGCAAATAGCCAAAGCCACTTGAAAAGTACTGCAAAATTGAATGTGAGCACTTAGCGAATGCCCAAACCACCTTGAGATTTGGGAAAACAAATGTTTTCCCAGTCAACTAAATGCATTTTTATAGAGTTTTGAATGGAACACCAAAGAAAGTCGCACATGGTATGTTCCATCTTGGCCGCTATTGAAGAGAGAACCTTGATAAGAGATAGAATGAACACAGGGATAGAAGCTAATGTGGATTAGACAAGAGCTAATCTGCCTGCTTTAGAGAGGAATTTGCGATTCCAAGACGCTAGTTTCGATTACATCCTTTCGATCGTCTCATCCCACACAGCTTTACTTTTAAAACTAACACCCAAAGGCATGCCCAAATACTTAACTAGAAGCTGACCCGCTGAACAACTAAATAAACCCGCTAACTGCTGCATGAGAGACTTTTCCAATATACAACACCACTGATTTGTAAACCAACTGTTACTATAAAAAAATTATGTTATTATGAATTTGTTGCCAGCTATATATGAAATTAAAGAGTGACCTTTGCATGGGTTTCTAAGTATCAATTATGCCTACTATGGCATTTTGACATGTCTTTAATTTTGCCTTTATGTCCCTTCCAATGTTTTGTCGCTATTTTGTGCTAAATTATGAATAACAAATTGAAATTTTATAAGATGCACGTACAAAAATAAAAATTTATATTAAAGCTTATTTTGTACTCATAAATTGGCCCATAAATTATAAGGATACAATTGTCATTTACATATTAGTTAGAGGCTCTAGGTAGAGCCTAAACAAACACTTTCTTACGCCTTTAATTAGAAATTTGCCTCTAGTTATTAAGAGGTTAGACCTCTAACACAAACAAACACCCCATAAGAGTTATTTAAATCATTCTCATAATAAACTTGAAAGTAAGTTATATTATCAAACTCCAACTATATCAACAAATGTTGTTGATAATTATTGTTACTTAACAATGTTGGCGTTCAAGTAATGTTGTTTTGCCTCATCTTTTAGCCACCATTAATTTTGATGTGACAGAATTTTTTATTGTCATTAGTGATGTAAACGAATCTAATGCGAGTCAAAATTTCAAAAATCTTAATTTGATAATAGCACAAAAAAATTGAATCTGGTCTTATCCAAATTTTACGTAATAATACAAGTCTGATCAAAATATGATAAGTTGTGGTATGATATGAAGTCACTTGATTTAGCAATATTTATTAGAAATCTACACAAAATCAGACGCCTTAGGCTTTGTTTATAGGTAGGTGCTCCAATACCTATATATGTTAAAAAAAATTTAAACTAGATTAAAAATAATGTATAACCGGATGTATATTGGAATAGGTTTTACAAAATTTGAATCCGGTCCAATAAGCAATTAAGATTAATTTTTACACTAAATTTTATTTTATCAGATCAAATCAATTTTCTCACAAATTCATCTTTTTCGCCCATGGCACCGTTTTAAATCGCACCAAAAGTCTAGCTTTATGCATCATTTTCATCTTTAATGCCGAATTTACTAAGTGACAAGATAATAAAGAATTATGCTTAAAGTAACAAATTAAATGGCAAACAAATAGGATAATTTGTTTCTAGAAAAAGAGATAAGAGTGAGTTGTTAAAAAAAATTTACTAAACTATTGGAGGATTTACTCAGTCAAACAAAAACCATGTTTGAAGAATCCACCAATGTAACTAGGTTTCTATAATGAATATTTTCTAGACATTTTCATATCATGACTGAAATTCACTCCAAAGCCAATTGGGTGATTTTGAAGTATGTAACACTAAGGGCTCGTTTGGTTACTCGATGGAATGGGAATGGGAATGGGAATGGTAATAGGAATGGTAATGGTAATGGGAATGAGAATGGTAATGGGAATATGTATGTTTGGTATACTTTTAAAATGGTAAGGTGGTAATGTAAAATTTATTTCCAAAAATACCCTCACTTAGTTAAAATGGGGGAGGGTGAGGAGGATAAAAATGGTCATTATTTAACTTTGACCATTACAATGGGAATGGTAATGGTCATTCATAGGGGGGAGGTAGGAATGGCCATTACAACCAAATCTGTAATGGGAATGACTATTACGATGGTTTTATGTGATACCAAACGCAAGAATGCCTTTGACCCATTACATTGTAATGGTCAAACCATTACATTACGACGATCAATGGGCTAACCAAACACGCCCTAACTTCTCTGTTTTTCGAAAAACCATGATTTAATATGCTTGAATGCGTAATGATGTCTACCTTGTGAGGATGCAGTGTCAAAGATTTACCTAATTAAAAACATTAAACATTGGACATGGAAATAACTCTCTAAGCATTGATTCAAAATAAACTATTGCTAATTATGGTACCGAACATTATACATAAAATATTACTCATTAAATTTTAGCATTCAAAGCAAGATTAAAATAATATTATGAAACAAAAGTATTGAAGAAGTCTGTTTTTTTTTGTCACTTGCAAGGAATCCGTGCACGACATCTTCCTCAACCGTACTTCAGGGTGATTAGTCTATAATGATTTAATGCATGCAAATTAAAATCTGCCATGTTTTTTTAAACTTGAATACACATGTTTCCAACCTTCACTTCTATTTTTTATTTGATTTACTCAATGCCCTTAAATGAATTTATTTTCTTATGCATCACCATATGCCTAACGATGTACTGTCACACCCTAGTTTTGAAAAACAAAATTCTTATATTCACGTACGATTATCTGATTCCCCTAAAGTCAAGGCGTGAAAATTACCTCAAAACATGGTAATAGTTTATTGAAATCCACCACTTACAAAACAAACTCCTCTAATTTCAGCCGAAATCTACTAGTTCTGAAAACAAAGCTAGCTAGTCGGACATATTTCCCAAATGAATGTAGCCAATTAGGAAAAGCTCATTTGGCTCAGCGATCTTGCTGGTATGAGTAATTTAAAATTCTAAATTAAATAAATTGCATGTTACGATATAAAATTACATACACAAGAAAACAACAATCTCAAGGACATGTAATTCCTCAACGAGGCAAACGTTTCATTCCAAAAAGTTCCTATTGTACTTAAAGTAGATATTTTTACCTGTACTTACTCTATGAAGGCTGACCATGGCAAGTCTCACTTGCAGAAAGTTAGTAGACTTGTCATCTTGTGCGAAAGGATTAGAAAACAAACAGAAATATTTCTCAATTAATCAAAATTTATCAACCCATAAATTATTTATCTTATACAAGTTATTCATTTATAATGAATTGATCATATTAGACTCTACCACATTTGCACCACCTCCGTGCCGATCATATATATTCTTATGCCTCTCTCATATAAATAATAATTTATCTGTCATTCATGCCTAAATAGGAACATCACATACGAGCATGCATCCCTGGATACTCCTAACTATATGAGTACCATAAAAGCCAATCTTGGACTATCAATGTGTACAAGTCATCACATTTCTTATGATTAAATAATCAAGCATTTTTAAGCATTTCAAAAGTCATTCCCTTTTCACAAGGCCTATCGACTTTGTTCATTTGTCGTTGTCTTCATAAATTGCATTTGATGTTGCACAGATATGTCTATAGCAACCTTTCAGTGATTTGAATTTTCCTATGCTTTAGTGCGCATGTCTTGATCTTGTGCTTATTGTCTTTGAATTTTCATGAAAAGTTTTTTTGTTTGTTTGTCTTCTACTTTGTTCAATTATTAGCCCAATCTTTTACTTCGCTAACTTGTTGTGACATGAAGTTGTTTTGCCCAATTGACTTATTCGTTCATTTTTTTCATTGGTGTAATGTTCTAGTCGTCCCAAAGTCACTTTACCTAGTTGACTCGTTCGTTCAACATTAACTTCATCAACTCAACGTCTCGGTTGATTCAAAGTTTTCGTGTTAGTTTGACTCGAGCGACCAACTTTTACTTCATTGGTGCGACACTTTAGTCGACTCAAAGTCATTTCATTTAGTTGACTCGTTCATCCAACTCTTACTTCGTTAACTCGACTTCTCAGTCCATTTTAAGTTTTTGTGTTTAGTTCAATTCGAGTGTCCAACTCTTATTCATTTTGTGCGACACTCTAGTCGTCTCGAAGTCATTTATTTAGTTGACTCGTTCGTCCAACTTTTACTTTGTTAACTCGATATCTCAGTCGATTCGAAGTTTTTGTGCATTGCTTGACTCGAGTGTCCAACTCTTACTTCGTTTTGTACAATACTCTAGTCGTCTTGAAGTTATTTCACATAGTTGACTCATTCGTCCAATTTTTACTTCTTTGATTGATCAGACCAAAAGTTTACTATGAATATCTGACTTGCGTCCTGATTCCTTTTGGGCTTTTTGTGCCGATTGTTTTGCATAGTTGTGCTATGAAGCTGTTTGCTTTTGTGAGATGTCAATTTCGAAAATGAAACTTTATTGATTATTCTACCATTTTAGTGGTCGTTCTCTTGGAATGGCTTTGTTACACTGTGGAACATTTCTTCTTTTTTTCCAGCGTTGTTAGTGCCTATCCACGCATTGGCGTCTGCGCCTTTGCTATTCCCTTTAATCTACGACCTCATTTGCTTGGGTCGTTAGGGCCTAATAGAGTTTGTTAGTTTCATTATAAGCGACTTTGGCCAAATTTGTATCCGCTGCTTGGGTCTTCAGAGCATTGATCTTTCAACTTTGATATAGGTCTGTTTGGGTGCGAAGTGTTTTTTCTTAAGGCAGATGTTGTGTAGAGCATATATCAATTCCATGGACTGTTCCTTTGATTCTGTGGTTGTCACATCCGCTTGTTCTTTAGGCTTGAACTGTTTGTCTGGTATGCTAATGAACTCATCCAGCCATCTTCTCTGGATCCAATGCTCGATTTCTTCTTTCAACTTGTAACAATCATAGGTATCATGTCTGTGATCTTTGTGGAAAAAACAATATTTGTTCTTGTCTCATCCTTCTGGGTATCCTTTCATCCTAGTTGGCCAGTTGACATTCTCCCATTTGATATGTGTTATAAGATGTCGGTTCGGCTTGCTTTTAGGGTTGTGTATGGTTTATACTTTTTTCTCATTACGTTGGTTATTCGCTCATGGTTGTGTCATGTTGATTACGATTTACTGGATTCCTGCTGGTTGGACTGTACGTCTATCGCTCCTATGTTTTTTTAAATGACTGTTGTTTTCCCCGTGATCCGCTATCTTGCCTTATTTCATTATTTCTCTCTCATTTCCTTGAATGGTTATCCTTTCCTGCTCATTCTTTCTTCTCGTGGCTTTCATTTCTTCGAGAGAAATATGTTTCCGTGTCATTTTCAGCTGAACCGCAATGCCTTTTGGAGGTTCCAAGTTGAGGGCATCGAAGAAAGTGTTTTTCTTCAACCCGGCGACGAAAGTTGCAGCAACTATGTCGTTGCTGCATCCATCTCGTTTGTGAAGCGAGTGACATACTCCTGTATTGTTTCTGTGGGATTTCGTGGCTCACAATTTCAATCCATAGAGTTTGAAATGGAATAGGATTGCTATATATGTGACAAAATATAGATCTTATAAAGTAGGATCCCTATTCTATAGGGATTTCTATTCTTATTCAGAAGTCATATACATATCAGACATACAAGTTTTCTTTTGTATTCAAACAAGGACACATATGGGTTTTCAGGTCCTATTAGGACTCAAAATAGGAAGCAACAATTGCTATAAATATCAGCCTATTCCAGGGATTAAGTATTGTATTTCTGAGGCAGAAAACAGGGTATTGGGGCTGGTTTTTATCGAGAGAAAACATAATATTGGGGCTGTTTTTATTGACAGAAAACATGAGTTTATTCGCAGCCATTGATCACAGTTTTCAAGGTAAGGTTTAAGTATTACCAAGGCAAAAAACTGAAGAGAATCTGCTGATTTTTCTTTGTATCGAAAGTGTAGGGAAGAACGGTACAATCCGTGAGTATAACGGATTACTTTCAGATTGAGAGTTGAGAGAACTGGAAACTGTTCTCAAGAGTTTGTACTTCTCAGATTACTCTTTCATAATAAAGAAGCTCATCGTTGTCCCGTGGATGTAGGCACATTGCCGAACCACGTATATCTTGTCTATTTACTGTTACTGATTGCTAGACTCTTACTTTTACTTGCAAGTACCAATTAGGTTCGGGCGTGTTTCGAGGATAAACATATAACAGTTTCTTCGGGCTTTTCTCGAGTGTGCAGAAGGTAGTGGGGTTTTTTCCTCATCTGTTGGTTTCCCGATGAATCTGGTAATGAAAGTGGTGGCTAAGTCCTGAAAAGAGTCTATTGACCTCGGTGGCAGGCTGTTGAACTAGTTCATTGTTGTGGATGTGAGGCTGGTTGGGGACGTTCTATACAGGAACGACTTGTGGTTTGTTTTAGAGTCATCATGTGGTGAAAATGTCTTAGATGATCAGTTGGTGGGTCGGTGGTACCATCGTACACCTCAAATTTTGGCGGAGTGAATTTTTTTGGCAATGCCTTCTTCATGAGTTCGTCAGATGATGGTGGCTTCAGCAACCATTTCGCCGCACTGCGGAGTCTTGTCTTGGTGGAGCTCACTGCTCTCAACATTTTCTTGTTGAGGTTTTGCTAGGGCTTCATCACTCCCTTGAGTTCGAATAGCGGAGTTTTGTTGAGGTGGTGCTGTAGTGGGGTTGACTGGCTGGCTGAATGCATTCCTGGGTGATTTTCTCCAGCATTTGTATCATGCATTTCATTTTGGGCCATGAGCAGGTCTACTCGAGGTTCCGTGGCAGCGCCGACGATCGTTTGGGCTGTCTTGACTATTGTGCGCAGCGTATCCACATTCTTGGATGTTATTGGTCTGGTGATTCAAGCTGCATCTTCTCCCTGAGTCGTTAGTGATATGTCAGTGGGATAATCGCCATGATCATTATTAGATTGGGGATCTATACACTGCATGATTTCTCCTGATGGTTTTGTTGATCTTTCTTTAAGTTGTGGTGAGCCCTGTCATTGTGTATTCTGTTTTTGGAGGAAAAAAAGGAAACTCGTCATTCCCCACAGACATGCGTCAAAAAATCGTCTTCCTGTGAGTTTGTCCTACAAAACAACTATTAGACTGCCAATGACCACCTTTTTAGTGGTCGAAGGCACTTCGATGCTTAAGTTAGTAATTATGTTAGAAAAATGATGTAAATCTAAACAAAACTCAATTAAAGTTGCATACCTTTGTCGAATGTGTTTCTTTACCTTTTATAATGGTCGTGGTTAATTCTTGGCGTGACTTAGGCATATGAGGCACAACGGAAAGATATGTTTTTGTAATAGTCTCCTCCTTAATGTAAATGTGTTGGTGAAGGCGTAAGTTTATCCACGACTTTTTCTTTGTGCAACACTTTTATTCTTTATGAGAGAACGCGTATCGGGCCTAGACTTGGGCTCTGGTTTGTCTGGACTTGGATTCGAGTCATGTTTACGTCACCTTAGTAGTGAGCCTAATCTGGGCCTATATAATTGGCCTAATTTTTCCTGGACTTTATGAACTGGCCCAATAGATCTAGAGTTGTATTCTCGTGTTGAGTCTTCATGTCACGTGTATGATTGTGATGATCGATTTATTTTGATTTATCATCAAATACCACCGTATTTAAATGTCATGCTGCCAACACTTATAGAATAGATGTGCAAACAAATGTATTATTAATGAACTCTTTAATGACCAATACACACCAAATACCTATGCAAAATCACTACAGATATATTGCACTTTTGGCATTCAAACCAATATAACTTGGCCAACACAAACATTCAATATATGTTGGTAATCGCATCATAACAACATCAACTAGAGAGGTATGAATGCAAGTACGTTTATCATGGACTGTGTCTAAGTTGTAATCCCAAAGTAACTAATTTAACAATGTCATCAAACTCATATGAAATGTGCTTACAATCACTTAATGGTAATATAGAATTTTGTCTTATTATAACATCAAATAATATCAATAAATAATGACAAATCATATATATTAAATGTGGTATAAAACTAAAATAATACACATGACATAGTTTCAAAGGTCACATACATTCATAAAATATAAATAACTTATTAGTTTGATAAATAATCTTCGATCAATCAAATATGAATCAAAATCATTATAAGGGTGTGAATACTCACTTCCACTAATATCTAACAATTTTAAAAGAAAAAAAAAACATATAGTTTACTCAAGATAATCAAATAAAATAACATATACACTACAAAAAAGTACTCTAAAATGACACTTTCAATGCTGTGTTTTTACAAAAGCGCCACTGATTCATAACATTACCGGCGCTTACAATTAAAACGCCGCTTAGTTAAACATAATAACGACACCATGGAAGAACGTCGTTAAAACCTTACGCAATAACGACGCTTCTGTTGGATTCGACTTGCTAAATCTCTGCCCCTAATTGGATTCGACTTGCTAAATCAAAACCCAATATGCTATGAAGCCTTACTATGCACACGTGCATTTAATTGCTTCGTTACATCTTTTTCATTGATTGGATGATTTTTCAACGTGAAAATGAATGTAGATTTTACAGATTAAAACATACAGTTTTTAATTTTTAATGTTTAATTTTTTATTTAGCAAGATGAGAGCTTTCAACAAACTCAAGATGGGATGGAGTCAACCCTAATCCTAATCCTACTCAACTCAACATCTGAATGGGAGTTATCAACAAGCAAGATGGGCTGGGTCCTATCATCATAGGCCCTTAAACAAACTTGACTTACTCAAACTCACTTTGGGATAATTGGATTCGACTTGCTAAATCTATGCCCCTAATTGGATCCAGTATGTAAGGAGGTTAATTTGGAAAAGTCAAGCATAATTAAAATTTGAAATTATAGATGATGGGCAAGCGGCGCAAAATGAAATAAATGTACAACTTTTAGAGCAATTTAAGGGGAAAAGGGTGCCGGGCCACCACCCAACCAAAGTGATGCATAATGTATTAAATATCAATTTAGAATCTTTCCACTAAATGAAGCCTCTCTGAAACATTATTGAGTTTGATACATAAAGACATCCATTCCTTGGGACATTGGTATCTATCTATTTGACTTCACCTGTTGTGGGACTCTTGTACTTAATAATGTGTTGGGGTGTCCAAACTCCTAAGAAGGATTGTGATTTTTCGAAGAGGTTTTAAATTTCGTGAAATATTTTATTTTTTGAGCTATCAAAATTTCAAAATTTATTTATTTCATTAAGTCAATCTCAGGGTGTGTTTGGGTGCATGAAATCTTATGTCATTAGAATTTATGAGGGGGTCCCTACATTTTAGGCTAAATTAATATATTACTTCACATCCACCATTTGATTTTGTAATCAATGGTGAGAATGAAAGTCTAATAAACATGAAAATCCCACTCCTTAGTCCTCCAAGGCATGTGATTCTCATGTTCATGAGACTTTCATTCGCACAATTGATAAAAAATTAAATAGTGCATGTGGAGTTATTCATCAAATTAGCCTAAAATATAAGAGTTCCTTCATAGATTCTCATGGCTTATGATTCCATGCAACCAAACACACCCTCAATTTCAATACATTTTAATTCATTATAATTTTAATTTACTATAAATGAATCTTATGCAATACGTAGTTTGTATTACATTATAACTCTTGTTCTTTATGTAGTATGTAGAAGTTTAAAATGCTTAAATTATATTAATAAATTCAAAATTACAACTGAAATTTTTACTTTTTTCTATACGTAATGAAATATTTCTTAAAATCAATTTACCAAATTATCTTGAAAAAAGAAATCATAATCATTACTCCAAAGTCACTCGTGCATTTTGAACTTCACACGTTTCATTATTGAACTTGTATTTGATTATTAGATAAGAAGGGGGTTTAAATCTCAGATGATGCACTTGGCATTGAATGGTTTGAAAATAAGTCAAGCACTTCTAAGTGCATGAAAATTTGGGAATTAGATGATCATCTTCAACTAATATGTGTTTGTTTCAAAATAATTGTTTTCATGAAAAATTTGAGAGCAAAAGAAGACGAGACATTGAAGCTAGAACTTAATTCAATGATAATGTCTATTTTTGTGGTTTTTGAAAATTATTTCACTAAATTTTAGCTTTTTGCAATTTTATTTTGAAATAAATGATTATCTTCAACTTCAATCGATGTAGGATGGAGAACTCTTTTCCGCTTTCCATCCCCTCCATGTCTTCTACAGAGGGTCCAAACGTAGGTATTATTATATGGGTTGAATGCCGGTTTAGATATTTGCAAGATTTATGGTGGAACTTGAAGATTAAACTTTCTCCTTAATATAATGGGGATAATGTTAACTACTTCATAATTTCGAATATCAATATTCAACCACTCCAACTGTCTTACATGATGTCCCTTTCATGAAGACAATGATTACTTCATACTATTAAGAGTGTTTTCACACCATTTAACTTTTTCATATATATTTTTTTTACATCACCATATTTTTTTACACCACTTATATAAATAAAAAACAAATATTTTTCCTTTTTCCATTCAAATCGAAACATGATTTCTCTCTCTTTCATTTGAATTTATTTCCTCTTTCACATTCAAATCTCTCCACTCTCTCTTGAAAATCTATTCGCTCTCTCTCAAAATCTCTTCCCTCTCCTTAAAATTTGAACCCCAAATCGCAACCTCTCTAAAAATTTGTAGAAAAATAAAGTATCTCATGAAAGCTACAAAAGCATTTTCAATCATTGCAAGACTTTAGTAAGTTAGATTTGCGTGACTTCAGTAAAATGATCATAATTTGATCATTTCAAAATATTTGCAAGTGATTCAAATTGTGTTTATTAAATAACTAAGAGTACTACAATTTTTTTGTTTTAATCAACTTGAGAATTTGTCTCGATAGAGCACATAAGTTATCCGAAAGTCAGAGACATTATCCCATTTTTAATGTGAGAAAGATTTGCGCGACTTTAGTAAAATGACCAAAACTTGCTCATTTCAAAATATTTTCAATTGATTAAACTTGTGTTTATTAGATAACTAAGAGTATTAAAATTTTTGTGTTTTGATGATCTTGAAAATTGGTTTCAATTGAAGGTTTAAATTGGTTGAAAGTTACCTTATTTTGCATTTTTTTGTTTTGAGTTTGAGTTTATCTGTTAGGTTATGCATATTTATTGGTGGTGTGAGAAAGTTATAAAAAAAAAAAATCAATAGTAATGTGAGTAATTGCTTTTGATAGTGTGAGAAAGTGCTTTTAAGAATATCAATATTCAACGACTCCAACTATCTTCCATGACATCCTTTTAATGAACTCTATATGGGTTCCACGATTTCAAACATTAATTGACTTTATTCTTCTGACTAGGGAAGGAGATGAGTAATATGTTAGTTTATATTTCATTAAATAAAATTGTTCTTTTGCATAATAATAATAATAAATTTGTTTTTTCATTAAATAATTTATTATTCATACTCTAATTTATTAGCTAAACTATTAAATTGACGAATCATTGACGTAGGTATGAACATGCATTATTGCAGATGCACTAGAATAATAATACTCCTATCATTCTAGAATTCAAATTAACGAATCACAAGTATATCTCAAAGCCAGTGTTTAATTTTGAATTTTAGAGTGTACATGGTGTTGTTTTGTTGAAAAATATCCACATTTCTAAAAGTATGTTATGTAATTTTGTTTAAGGCACCTGAATGTTTATGGACTCGGCAAGCAAAGGTTGTGTGAACGAAAATTATGAATTAAAACGTGTTTCTAGTGAACAATTTTTTTAATTGTTTTATTTGGGAGTTGACCTATATTGGATCATTATCTTAAACGTGTCAACATTGTGTAGTCTAATCTAACAGCACTTCTAGCCGGGCTGGTTGGTCTGGAAACCAACCCGGTTTCCTTGCTTAGGGGGGGGGGGGGGGGTGGGCGGGCGAAAATTCCTCTTCTTTAAACACCTTTTTGGAGTGTGTGTTTAAAGAGGGGGGGGGGCAAAAATGTATTTTCGCCCCCTCAGGCGGGAAAACCAGGATGTTTTCCCAGGCCAGCAAAAATTTCTGCTAGTCTAATCTTGTAACGAAAATTCACTATTGCAACAGTGAAGTGTGTTATGTACATTTTTTAAATTTCTTAATATGTTATTTTCAAATCAACTTTATTACATATTTCACCTAATTAAAAGATGCAAGTTCTCGTTAAACTTTCAACTTGTCATGTTTCACTTGATGCTTTCTGCTATTAAGATCAACTAACTTTACTCTACCTAAAATACCATCCCAATTATATCATATTTACAAAAAAAACAATATGTAGGTGATCAGGGGTAATTTTTGTTATTTTAAGTAAAAAAATATTACACATTTTAACCTTTCAAATTTAGATTATTTACAATCAAAATCCGCTATTTTTAAATATTGTTAATTATACTTAAGCGCCTAAAATAATTTATTTAAAGTCATTAATTATTTATAAACAATTTATTTAAAGTCCTTAGTTATTTATAAACTATACATGCTCTTAAAATTATAAATAATTATTTTAATTAAAATTTTAATAATAATTTACTTATTATTAAAAGTTGTAATAAAATAAAAAAGTACAAAATATTCGCATACATAGAACATGTCGACAATCTAGTTTTAAAAAATGTGATTCTAGTCGTGTTAAGTTGCCGTGACAACTTTTACTTTATTTTTTATTTTTTATTTTTTATATAGGATAACTAAACGAGTTGTGCTTGTGTTGGGGTGGTTCACCCATCATATCCACCATAACTTGACCCATTGCCACTTAGCCCTTATGTAACATGAGTACATAACATGATTGACGGAGAAATAGAAAGAAAAACATGATTATGCATCTGAAGAAAACATGATTATGCATCTGAAGAAAACATGATTATGCATCTGGTGAATTATTTTTCCCTTAATCTCTCATGTTATCATCATCGATCGATCCCCCTTCCACATGTTATTCAATCATGACAAGTACCAGATTGGAAATCTTGCATTAATTGAAGTAGTAGGTAGGTTAGTGCAATTAAGGGAATATTACTTGCTAAGCTCCATGAGCTACAAATTCAAATCATTATGTTGGGCCCGTCAGCACTCTCTCAGCACTCTATTGCTTCCAGCAACCCTCCCTTCTAAGTTGGTCTCACAACCACTAGTGACAATTTCACTTGTTTTGTAAGAGCAACCCATTGATGAGTGGGGCCACTTTTGTTGATGTAAGCGGGACCCAAGTTGTGAGTTATATATATTGTGAAGGATATGAAGCCATACATTTGAAATTTCATGCCAACCTGTGTTTGGAGTTATTTTGTTGCACAGATTAAAAAATAACGGATATATGGTATAGTATAGGCCATGCTGACTTGTAGATCCGTGATTATCTCATCTATAGGCAAGCAACGGTCATTCAAAATTCAAAAAATAGGCTCTTTCCTAAATGACGCAAACTCATTGGGCCGTTGCAATTTTATTTTTACTTTTTCCTTCCCAAGCACCATAGATGGACACTATTTTCTGAGATTTCTTCAGTGAAACAAGTTAAGAAATTATTATTTTTTGAAAATTTTGTGAAGAATATTCAATACTGTTTACAAATTATTCAGTTTCATTTTGAAAATGTTGCTAAATGTTGACTTCAAGTATCTTGTTTTTATGTCCAAGATTTTGAATAAAAATTGGAGGAGGGAAACTATGTGGTTGCATGGATGGAGACTTGTAATGGTATCTCACCTAACTTGTCCTCCATCCCCTTTAGTCCTTTTGAGAATATTTTCTGTAATAATTGTGTTCAGTCTGTGGACCAGGCAGTGCAATGTGGTAGGTATTTTGGTTTCCCATAATATGCAATGCATTTTTGTTACAAGTTGGTACATTTACCTACTTGCCTCAACTTCTCACTTGAAGCATAAACTAGACATTCAATTTTACCCACTCTTGATTTAGACCATAAATGATGATTATTGGATGATTAATTGTTGTGGTATTTGAAAGGTTTAAACGCAATTAATCCAAGAGGATCTAGGTGGATAATTCAACAAAAAAATAATTGATTGCAAATATCGGTTTAATTTCATGATCTTGCTTGATAAACCCACCATCACTTCCACCACAATCCAAGTGTGACTTTGTTTACTCTATACTCCTATAGTCTCATTAGGTACATAGAGATTAGTTTCAAACTTATATTTATATTCAAGAAGAGACAAGAACTTATGTATCATCTTCTCAAAATCATGTTATATCACCGTAGTTGCAAAACCTCAGTTTCTAAGCGTTTTCAACAAAAAAATTACATTTTAAATTTTATAAAATCATATACGTGGTCAGTGAGACTGAGTGGAGTGAGCCTACATGATTAACAAAATTCAATAATATTCAAGAAATACAAAGCCATCCATCCACAAATTACACAAAAAGAAGACGAAAAAGAAAAAAAAAGAAGTGAAATGCAAACCTAAGCTCATCCACAAAAATAAAATATCTATATTACAATTTAGAGTGATGTTTTACCATTTATTGCTGACTGGGACAAAGTCGAATCGAAGGGATTAGAAATAAAGATGATTAGAATTGAAAGTTTAGAAATGTATTGAATTTGAGGGTTAAGATTCATTTCCTATGATGATATATTTGTAAATAGAAAACATGTTTAAGGGCAAAAATAATGAAAAACTTTTGAAAAAAGTTGGTGGAATGTACACGTGGTATAAAGAGAAAATATTACGTTTTCCTTTTAATAAAATGAAAATTATCATAACTATTTATATTGTCATCGAATTTTGGTAAACTTAGTATTGTTGAAATGCATTTTTGAAGATATTTTCAACAAAATCAATGATCAAGACAAGCGCTAAAATTTAATAAATATATATACTATAATTTAAAAAGACATCCTTGAGTTTGGATTAGGCGAGGGTATGTGGGAAGACCGCATTTATTGGAGAGCCAAAATCCATGTAGTCGACCCCAAAATTATCGGGAATGAGTTTTGATGATGATATATTTTATATTTAAAAAAACGTAAAATGTATTTCACGTCTTTAATATTATTAAAATCAATGAGACAGAATGATCATACCAGAAATAAAATGAGTCGGGTATCTTAATGAATATTTAAACAAAACTATAAACTTCGTGTTTTGACGAATTCAAAGACTGAGGGAGAACTCATTATCAGCGTTAAATTTTTTTTCTCAACTGATTCAAATTTGACCGTGTGTAACACTAAAATTTATAATATAATTTTTTGCCTCAGAATATGCATATACTTCAATACTGATTGAAAACGAAAATGAAAATAATAATGAAAGTATTAATTACAAAATATTTAACAAAACAAAATTATGTAGAGTGCCAACAGCATGCTATAGTCTAACATCCAACATCAAAGAGTACCTTCATTGTAATTCTCTTCAAACATAGGACTTAATTTGTACTTCCATTGCTCGATTTAAATGGGTAAAAAATCCGTAGCTTTTTCAGGCCTCTCTCAAGTGGTGTCCCTTCCTCCTCCTTTTCTTTTCCATTTCCAAGAGGACCTATCTGGTATTTGAATTTCTGACAAAGCAATTTCTGTATTTTCTTTTCTTTCACTTCAATCAAGAAAACAAAGAGAAAAATTTATTCTTTTTATACCTCTCTTCCATTTAAATCGATTTCAAAGGCTCTCTTTTGGTGCGAAATTCTGTTTCACTCTCTTCTATATTTGGAAAATTTCAGTTAAATTTAAGCTGTTTATGAGAGAATTTGGGGGTCTCGGTCGGAGGCAACAAGAGGGGAATTGGGGGTTGAATCTTGTGAAGAAAGATGAGAATTTTGAGTTTGGGGAGATAAAGGTTTGATCTTGGGTTGATTTGTGAAGTTAGGGTTTGGAAATTTGAAGCCATGTTGACGAAGGAGCCACAGTTAACTGCGACACGTAGTTCTTTAGAGGAAATGCTGGAGGCGATCCGGAAAAGAGAAGAGAAGCCCAAGGATGCACCTCCTGCATTGCCTGCTCGGCCGCTTTCGAAGGCGAGGTTGCCTTCGGCAAGAAGATCATTGCCTAATAACTTCAAGATTGGGGAAGAGGCTGCTCCGGTCAAGGAGTTTTTGTCTAATGGGAAGAAGCGAGATCGGGCACAGGAGGAGGATACAGGGTTGGAGAATGGGGAGATTGGTGAGTTTGGGATAAATAAGCTGTTGAAGGTGAGGGTGGTTCAAGCGGCGGAGTCGCCATATGATGAGAAGAAGGTCGAAGAGAATGGTTTGGTGAATAATAAGGTACAGTATGCTGTTTTTTTAATTGAATGTAAATTGCTTTAACACCCCTTTTGATTGTAAGGAGTAATTTTGGCTTTTTTCAATCTTTTTCTACTTTGAGTAATTCTTTATGTTGGTTCCAATAGTAGAGATGAGAGTTGGTTGTTTAAATTCGAAAATAAGCTATTTGGGGGTGCAAGGAGTTTGAATTATCTTGGAAATTGGGTCACTTGAGTTGGGTGACTATCATATTACCTGCATTTGGAGCATATATGAGTTTATAACTGTAATTCACAGAGGGTTTTCTCTTATTGAGTTCTGCAACAGCATTGGGTTCTTAGATTTATAACTTCATGTTTTCTACTTTGGGTATCTTCTTCTGTTGAAAGCTCATGATAGGTGACTGGAACAATAGTGCCATGTTCTGTTTAATGAGTCGAGGCTTGACACAGTGAAGTGGATTGGTAAAAGATTTCACTACAAATGTTGCAATCGGATACTTGAACATGTTAGAGAACTGTTGGGTTGAAAGGATGATGGTTGATTTGGGAGATTGATACTTAATCTATAGTATTTGTACTTTTTGTTTTCATCACACCCTTTTTGGAGTCACATTTTCCACCCTTATCGATATTATTTGACTTCTTTCTAAGTGCTTTCACATGTGAATAATTCATTTAAGTTGATGGCTGAAATTTTTGGATCACGGAGAGGGAGCTGGGAAGTATTTGGTAGAATACATGTATATCACTAGTGTTGGAGGCTGATGTATATAAATACATTATTGTTATGATTTTATTCTCAATTTCTTATATTGTATGGTGACTTTGTTGTTGCCTTTAATTATAACAATTTTATTACAGGAATTTCGAGTTTGGTGTCAGCTCGCAGACAGTCAATGGAAGTTTGGAAGCATACAATCAACTACTGCTGAGAATGCTCATATTCTGCTTTTCGATGGAACTGTGGGTTTACAATGTCCAACCCTCTTAGTGAATTCAGATGCTAAGCATTATGAATTTACGTACACATAATTTTGTTACTTCCTCAGGTTGCAACAGTACCCATGGAGAATCTCTTACCTGCAAATCCAGATATGCTTGATTCAGCTGATGATCTTGTACAACTAAGTTACTTGAATGAGCCATCAGTTCTCCACCATCTCCAATCTAGATATTCTTATGATCAGATTTATGTAAGTATGCTTTGCATGTACTTCCTATGCGTACCAAACTCATTATCATGGCTAGTCTCCTATTACTGCCTTTTGCTTCACTTTCAACAGACTAAAGCAGGACCGGTTTTGATTGCGATCAATCCCATCAAAGATATTCAACTTCACGAAAATGAGTTTATCAAGGCCCACAGGCAGAAATTCATGAATGGTCCTCATGTATATGCTATAGCAGAGAATGCCTTTAATATGATGGTGAGAGGTACACGTAACCACATTTGTCTGGAGAAAATTTAATTCGTTGTTGGTTGACTCTTGTTTGTTAGGAACCATACATTATTAGGCAAACCATTTCTGAACCATTGCTTTATATGGATTCTGCAGGCGAAGTAAATCAGTCAATCATTATTAGGTAAACGTCAGTATCTTATGTATTTAGTATTCTATGAGATTGAATTTTACCTTTGGCTTCGCTGATCTATTTACAGTGTTTTCAGTAGTCTATGATTAATTTGAGGTTGCCTTTAAGGTAGCTCAGTAGTGTCAGTAGAGACACTTTGAGTCTTGGTTTAAAAATTTAATGACATGATTGGTTCTTTATCAAATTTATTATAGTGGAGAAAGTGGAGCAGGGAAAACTGAAACAGCAAAGATTGTTATGCAATACTTGGCCGACCTTGGAGGTGGCAGTGGGATAGAATACACAATCCTTCAGACAAATTATATCCTGGAAGCATTTGGAAATGCCAAAACGTCAACGAGTTACAACTCTAGTCGATTTGTAAGTTATTACCTTTCCTTAATTTTTTATTCACATTCAATCTTTATTCAATCTGTTGGAAAACCTTCAAAAGTTTAATGAATTTTCAAGTTCCATGAAGTTTTCAATTCTGTGACTAGGCTTTTCTAGTTTCAATCCAAGAGCTTACTTAATATGGTCCATTTTAGATTTCAATTCTGTAGAGCAGTCTAATGGTTGAGTACTATTATCTTTGGAAATTTTGTTTCCATGATAGTTTACTTGGGGGTTCATGCATAATTTAGATTTTCCTTTGTTGCTTGCAGGGAAAGCTAACTGAAATTCATTATAGTTCTACTGGAAAAGTATGTGGAGCTAAGATTGAAACTTGTAAGTATGTTTTATTTTGTCGTCTATTTCATGAAGTAGCCCTGATGTTAGTTCCCGGAGCATTGACTTGTTTCACTTGTTTGTCTGTCATCATATTTCAAATGTGGACATTATGGATAGTTCTTCTTGAGAAGGTACCACTTTTATTCTAGAAATTTGATTTGAGTTTACCCCCATGGATGCTTCTTGCCATATTTTAAGATTGCTTTGTCTCTTTTGTAAGCAGTCTAGAGTTGTTCAGCTAGCTAAAGGAGAAAGATCATACCACATCTTTTATCAACTTTGTGCTGGTGCTCCATCGTCTCTTAAAGGTTAGCATGACTAGATAATACGTTTATAGTGGTTTATCGTTTCGGTTGTCCTAAATCATTAGTTCCCTTGTTGAAGTAAGTTTCTTCTTTGCTTGCTGCGCTGCATACACTATTCACAATCATACACAAATAATCAATATAAGTATATATGATAGAATTAAACTTGCAAAATAAATGAGAATTGAAAATAAAGCATTGAATAAATTGACGATGATAACATAAATAAACGAATAAATTTTTTTCAATCATTTAACCTCTTAACAGTGAACAACCTACACTCCTTTTATAACTAACCTAATTTCTATAACCAAAAAAATCCTAAACCTAATAGAAATCCAAGTCCTAACTATTACCTAAATAAAATAATAATATAACTTCTAACACTGCTAAAATACTAATTACTAAAATACTAATATTGCTAAATAACCTAGTTACATCAATATATATACGCATCCATTTGTGGAAGAGAGATTGTGGTTGATCAAATAGAAAAGAACAACATAAACCAAAATGACACTATATCAATGCATAAACTTGAAGATAATAATTTAAACAGTATACAATCTCCATGACTTTATATAGGCAAAATGACACTTAGTCAATGGGTAAGTAAAACTCTAATGACCTTAATGCTAAATGACACCAAGCTAATACTCAAGTAACACCTCACCATTTAATAAAGAGCACTGTGGAATATAAAATAAAACTATAAAGGACAATACCCTTGGGAACCACAAACATTTTCTAATTTGTCTTTTGTTTTTTACACTGTTCTAAAAATCGCTAGGCGTTGGGCGGGCGGCGAGCAGGTGCCCAGCGCCTAGGGGCTTAGACGGTCTTAGGTTTTGTATTATAACTTTAATAATTTATAAAAGTTAAGCATAATACCTTATCAATTACATCCAATTTAATTTCAATATATATATGCAAAATTTAAAAACATGAAAAATTAACAATTGTGAACAAAATTTATTAAAACTCAAATGACTAAAGTTGGTCATGATGGGTACTTTATATAAATTTGAATTTGTGTAATTTTTTATTTTTCTTCAAATTGCATGAATAACCTCAGTTATTTTTGATAAAATCTACATTAGTAAAATTGGTACCGGCAGATCCTTTGAAAATTCCATTAAGTAATCATCATTTGCTATATTTAGACATATACTGAATAAAAATAATTAAATAGTTTATTTCTAAAAAATAGGAAAGAAAAATAAAATAAGAACACAATCAGCCTTATTAAAAAATAAAAATAAAAAAAATCGCCCAGACCACCTAGACCCCGCCTAAGCCGCCTAGGTCGACTAGACCGCCTAGATCCGCCTAGGCCGCCTAGGCCGTCTAGATCCCGCCCAGACCCGCCAAGACCTGCCCAGACAGTCCAGAACCCCCCAGACAACCCAGAACCGCCAAAGCCCAGAATCGCCCAGACTGCTCGCCTAGCCATTAATCTGGGCGGTTTTCCACCTTCTAGCGCCTAGGCCGATTTTTAGAACACTGGTTTTTTATGATATAATCTTTATTCTTTCTTAACTAACTAGCTAAATGTACTTGCTAAGTGTACTCTTCTTAATTTATTACTAAAAACATTAGAAGCTGTGACTTTTTCACTCATTAGTGTCCATAACGCCCCAACAACCTCTCACCCTAATTGAGGTGTTGCACTGCAATGAGCGGAATAGGTTGAGGTGAGGTGGTTTGGTTAAAAAATAAGTGCCCCGGGTGCTGCCGCCATAGTGGCACTTCATTCAACATAGGTCAAACTTTATTTTGGCTTGACACTACACTATCTCATGATCTTATCATTACCTTATATTTGACTGAAACTATGTTTTGTCCGTTCTTGTAACTATTTATGTCTATTTATTTTCGAACATATTTTCCATTTCCTATCTGCAAGTTTCCTCCAAGCCGAGTTTGTAAATTAGGTGGTTGTTTGATATATAACTGAACACCAAATCAACTTGTAACCAACTGGAAAAGTCTACCTGTAGTCTAGAGAACTATCAAAGCATCCAATTAAGCAAGCAAATCGAGAATTATTGGACACCCTGGAGTAGATAATCAAGTATGGAGTATTGAACATCTTTTTTTTTTTCTAAGCTTTCTTCAAAATTTTACCAAGAGCGAAACTTGTTTTGAGGTAAATTTGTGCAAGGGAAAATCTGAAAACAAACAAACAAATTTGATTCAATCTCAATTTTAGAAATCAAACAACTAGGGTTTCTTGAGAAAAGCCTAATTCCAAATCTTTTTTTTAAATCTTCATCTACAATGAACTTTCTAACCCCAATGCATAATGCATAAGTCTTGAACAACTGAATTTTTAAGAAAAAAAATGTAGCAAAAAGCCAAAGTTAAAAATGTGGGTATAGTGGTCTACATACGCGCGTACGTGCATCTATGTCAATGTCACCATAATAATAAGGAAGCAACCTTAACATCTTCCATTAAAATCTCTTTGTTGTTCAAAGTTACCGAAAGGTTGAAGCTGTAGTAACTTCTCTTGTAGTTCTTGAGGATATAGTAAACTGAGAATCAGATGGTGGTAAACCTCACATAGGTTGCTCTGATGGGAGAATTGCTCATTAAGAGAGTTTCAAATCCTTATAGTGGAATCACGAAATTCAATTTTATCTGTGAAATGGGATTCCAAACTATGCTAGTCACCCCATAACGGTGGAGTCTGCACACATGCAATCTTCATAATTACATTTGTTGGCATAGGAAAATTATCAATTAATGAAGAAACCCAAATATTCATGGTTTGGCTGCCCCTCATCAATCAACCAAAGACATGCAAGAGATGATTATCATCGTCTAAATGGAGAGAAACTATAGAACCATGGTTTCACTCTCCTTTAATCAGTGTTGTTAAGGCGGACGCCTAGGCGCGCCTCGAGGCGTTTTGGCAAAGAGATGCCTCAAAATGATGCAAGGCCTGGTGAAGTGAGGCGTTTGCCTCGGACCACCTCAGGCCACTTCGGCCCATTTACAGCTTAAAAACCAAAAGCCTATTGTAGTCCAATTGTCTTTTAAGGTTAAGAGAGAGTATTTAGAGTTTTAGACAAGAGAACGACTCCTTGGGGGCTATTGTTGTTGCTGTGTGTTTTTTTCCTTCTAATCAAATTTTTCTCCTTCAAATTAGGTGTTGCCTATTTCATATCAGAATGTTTCCGCTCTTCTTCTTTCTCCTTCTTATTCTTTACTCTCATTCCTGTGTTTTTTTTATATGATCTGTTCTGCAGCTTATGCTGTGTTTTTTTTTTATATGATCTGTTCACCTCCTTTTTTTTAATGATATGTTATGTTTTTTTTATATGATCTGATCTGCTCCTTTTTTTATGGTCTGTTTTGCTGCGTTTTTTCTTCATAATAAACAATAATAAGTAATATTTCAGTGTATGGATCGTAATATTTTGGCATATGGATCGAAATTTGGTGCAAATTTTCAAAGTTAAACCAATGAGACTTGCTGGGCGATGCCTCACCAAATTGCAATTTTCCAAACATTGTTTCAAATTCAACCATTAATTTTTCAAACACTGTTTCAAATTTCCAAAGTTAAACCAATGAGAAGTTTATGAACTAGTTTACATTATGCTTTGATGTTTTTCTTGTTTGTTTCTTTTTTTTTGTGATTTAGTGGATAGGCAAGTTAAGTACACTTATGTAGTGCATCTTTTTGCTATGCTATGCAACTTTATCATGTTTCCATTTCAATTCTATATAGTTGTATGACTTTTTGTACATATTGACATATGCAATTTATCAAAATGATGATGAATATTACTTATCTAAATGTGTTTCAATTTATTATAATAATTTTTTTTAAAAAATGTTAAAGACTGCCTCAGTGAAGTGAGGCGTCCGCCTCACCTTTGAGGCGTTTTCAAGGTCATCCGCCTCCCTGCTGCCTCAATGCCTTAACTACACTGATGTCTTTTAAGCCCCAACAATTTTTTTTTATATTTTTTTTAGGTGGAGAATGAGTGATTCCTAGGAACATTGTTGATGTGATTAATGGGTGGTGGTGCAAAGGCTTATATAAACATAGGCGCAGGGTGATTTGGCCTCTTACTTCTGCCGCTATTGAATGTGTTGATGGCAAGAGAGAATAAGGTTTTTGGAAATTCTTTATTGTCTTGGGATCGAATGCTCATGGACGTCCTAGTCTTTCATTCTAGGATGCACGGACTCGGATACGCGTGTCGTATCGGATACGAATACGACACGACAACTCGACAATTTTCAAAAAACTAGGACTCGGGGACTCGACGACACGTCAATCAAACCTTATTTTTATTTTTATATTTTGTTGAAAAATTATTAACATAATGTATGACCTGGTATGGGGAGTCATTACAGATCAACCCTTTCATGTGTATTTCAACTGGGTAGTTGTTTACTTTGAAATTGAGTTGTGGGTCTGCTGTGCAGTTAGATGGCCTCCCTCAGTCACTAGCTAATGTATTTTTTCCCTTTTTGTTTTCTGCTTAATGCAATTTCTCTGTTTTATTGATCAAAACAAAATTTATGAAATAAATTTCTTGGTTTGGGTACTTTAATATATGTGCATTGGGCCTAAAAGTGATTAACTTATTAAGCACAAATAGACAAAACAAATCAAACACATAACAGGGAAACACACAAAAAATAAACAGTTCTTTCTTCTTCTTCCCACACAAAAAATAAGCTAATAATCACACACAAAACACGCAAAAAAAGAAGAAGCAAGAAGAATAAACAATTAAACAGCAAGAAGAAGTACGAAGAAGAATAAACAGTGAGTGACTGAGTGAGAGTCGAGAGAGACGAACCCGGGTCCTAAGCAAGGTAAGCTCTTTCTTCTTCTTCCCTTCCTTCTTTCTCTTATTCGGTTCTTCCTCTTCCTTCTTTGTTCTTTCTTTTCTTCCTCAGTTCGTCGCCTCCTCGGTTCCTCTTCCTCCTTTCTCGCCTCCTTTCTCTCTGGTTCCTCGCCTCCTCTGGTTCCTCCTTCCTCGGTTCCTCGCCTCCTCTGATTCCTCGCCTCATCTGGTTCCTCGGTTCCTCGCCACATCTGGTTCCTTGATTCCTCGCCTCCTATGGTTCCTCGTCAGTCGCCTCTCTGTTTGAGCAATAACAAAAGGAAAATCGAGATTATGTTTTGTTTTAATACTAGGGCTTCAGATCTCAGCCGTCCGATCTTATCAAGATCTGAAAAAAAAATTTAGCAACTGAATCCGGACCGTGTCCAGACCGTGTCCGGACCGTATCCTGACCAGGTCAAGTTGACCGATACGTTGACCGCGTGTCAGATACGTATCCGACTCGAATCGCACGCGTATTCGTATCCGACACACGTTTTCATGGATTCGGCAGGGTTTTTCCATGAATCCGTGCTTCCTAACTTTCATTAAGTCGGTATGTGCCTAGCGCATGACAAAAGAAAAGGACATCCTTGCCTTGACTCTGGCACATTGGCAGGTTCATGGGAGTCGTGGCAAGAACACCCTTTTCTAGACTTAATGTAGATCAATCAACTTATAGGGATCATGACCTAAATAGTGCAATCTTGTGTGACCAAAGTTAGAAGTGTCTTATTATTGTGGGACCAATCTCTAAATTTATCAATTTGAAAATTTCTAAGAGACATACTCAAATACTCAATGATTGCCAGATGTCATAAATTGTATTGTAGTAAGACATTGTGGATTTTTTGATGGTTGATGGTTAGTGATGAAAGAAAGTGATTTGCAATTAGCTTAAGTTTCATCACAATTTTGACTTCACTTCCTTTTCTTTGAATTGTAGTAAGACATTGTGGATTTTTTGATGGTTGATGGTTAGTGATGAAAGAAAGTGATTTGCAATTAGCTTAAGTTTCATCACAATTTTGACTTCACTTCCTTTTCTTTGATATGTCTATGGTGTCTATAACTATAAGTACTCTTATAGGATGGTTCTTTCAAAATGTATTTATGACAAAACGATTGAATGTCTCTTTCTGCTTGGCAGAGCGATTAAACCTGAAAATGGCTGGAGAGTATGATTATCTGAAGCAAAGTGATTGCTTGATAGTGGAAGATGTTGACGATGCACAAAGATTTCATATGCTGATTGTAAGTTAATGACCTGAAAATAAACTTTTATTATTCCTACACACCAAGAATATATCTACAAACATTACCGTTTTGCCCTTAACTTGCAAAATTGCATTATTGTTGTTATTAATATTATTGTTATTATTATTATTATTATTATTATTATTATTATTATTATTATTATTGTTATTATTTACATATTTGCATCTTTTTACTAGGAAGCATTGAATGCTATTCAAATATGCGAAGAAGATCAAGAGAATGCATTTGGCATGATTTCTGCAGTTTTATGGCTAGGAAACATTTCCTTCAAAATAACTGACAGTGAAAAACATATAGAGGTCATTGAAGATGAAGGTATGAATCCTTGACATGGTTTTATTTTTATTTATTATTATTATTTTTTTTCCCTTTTGTGCTTGCATTGAGTTCTAGAGCTAAGATTTATGTAGCTAATACCCCTTTAACGAAGCCATATTAGTGTTCCAATCACAAATAAAATAATTTGTTTGAGATGATGTGATTATGTATATGTATATATTTGAAAACCTCAAATAACTTTATAGCATTAATATTATCATTATTGTTATTGTTATTATTTTTGTTGTTGTTGATGATGATTTGACTATGAAAGAAAAATTAAACTTGGCAATTCCATCTCTCGTTGTCGAGATTGGCCTCTCTGTATTCTTTTTGCTTGATTCACTTCTATTGGTTTTGTATTTGTAATTTTGTGAGATTCCATTGCAAAATTGTTGATTACAAAGGGGGGGCAAGTACACATAAATTATCTGTGATTGGAAGACGACTGTATGAAAGGATCCTTAAAAAAAAATATTTTGGGAACTCGTGAGTTTGCGTAGTTGACATATTGATTCAAATGGTTTTGAACATAACATGAAAGCTTTATATGGCGAACTTTTTTGCACGGTTTAATGCATTATTGTTAGTTGAAGGATATGCACAAAAGGAACATTAAACTATTAAATGGTTTAGTGCTTATCGATAAGTATCCGTCTTCTTGGCTATGGTTGTTTTGTTTGAGTTAGAGCAACTTGATGTCATAATTACATTCTTACATAAAAATTTGGTGTAAGATTATCATTTTGTACTATCATTTTGTATTACACACTGAAGAGTTTTAATTCAAGTGTTTTATTAAACACAGTAAAAGTTCGGGACTCGTGTCAATGTTTTAAAAATCTATTTCCGGCATTCAGGCTTTTGTAAGGCGAAGCATCTCACTGAGGCGTAGGGCTTGATTTTTCATAAAATAAGTGATGAAGAAAAAAAACAAACAAATAAAGAAAAATATGCAACAATCAAGAGATAACATGAAATAAACATAGACGTTGTTGGGGCGTTAGAATATTACCTCATCACTGATGCTGTCGGTGCTCGAATTGCCAATATTGTTATATTTAATCACTTGTTTGCATATACTACTTTTAAATGTCATTGATAGAAGCAAAGGAGACAAACCAAGTCTGACGAAATTATGCATGTCATTCTATTACAGCTTCAGCTACTGCTGCCAAGTTGATGGGTTGCAGTGTTCAGGACTTGATGTTCGTTTTATCCACTCGCCATATCCATACTGGTGATGATACTATTGTTGAAAGGCAAACTTTCCCACAGGTCTCATCCATTCTTCGTTGATGTCCTTCAATCCTCCATGTCTTCTCTTCCTTGCTTATACTTACGTGTAGCCTCCCTATTTCATTTTAATTATTTCCAGGCCATTGAGACAAGGGATGCATTGGCCAAATTTATATATGGAAGCTTGTTTGAGTGGCTTGTTGAGAAACTGAATATGTCACTTAATGTAGGCGGCATTGAAATAGAGAGATCCATAAGTGTAGTTGATATTTGCGGATTTGAATCATTTCAGGTATGTTATCCACATCCCATGTGTGGTTAGTTATTTTCATGGAATGTTTTTCTCATGGATGCAATGTCAATTATTTTTCTGTTGGAGTGATAATAAAAGGGATTTTCTTTCGCATTTTTTGTATAGAGAAATAGCTTTGAACAGTTATGTAGAAACTATGCTAATGAGAGGCTGCAACAACATTTCAATCGCCATTTGTTTAAGCTTGAACAGGAGGTGAGTAGTAAATCTATCGTATCATCATTACTTGTAGTCAATTGTTTTTTTTATTTTATTTTATTTTTTTATAAGTGTGAATTTAGATGAATTTAAATGAGCCTTTCTTCAGTACAATGGATTGTAGAGAAGACACATCTAGGCTATCATAGATAGAATACTTGATTTTTTGGTTAATCACATTAAGTTGCACAACTTTCTTATGGTGACAGTAGAAGGGGGTTGTTGTAAATTCCTTCGAGAATTAAGAAACAATAGGGATAAAGAGCACTCAATCATTTGATACTGCTTAAGTATCTTCTCCTCGGAATAAAATTCATTTATTTTATTATTATTATTATTATTATTATTATAAATATTATTATTATTATTATTATTATTATTATTATTTTTATTTAGATCTCAGTATGCATTTAGGCTTGTTTGGTAAGTTGGGAAGTGATGCATTTTGACATATGGTTTTGCATACATAGTTAAACAATAATAAACATATACATGAACAGGTCTTGCATTTGATCCTCTTTTACTGATACAACTAAAGTTCACAATGGTCAAGGATAGAGTTTCGTGAGTCACAAAAGGGTCCCTCCCTTTCTCTATTTAGTCTTGAATGCGACAACCATAGGATTCATGTGAAACAGAATATGAAGCGAGTTGGATCAGATATGATTGAAACTGATCCCAAAATCAAAATTTTCTGTTCATATTATATCATACAACCAAAATAAAAACACTACAAAAATCCCCTTAATATACAAAGATATTGGGAAGTTCGTATAGAAAAAGCTCCCATTCTTGATCTGTAAAAAGAACAAATGAATGGGAAAGTGAAACTTGGATTGCTGCTCCACTCGCCACTTCAATGGAGATGAGTACAATGGGAGGAAGATGTGCAAAGACTTCAAGTGCCATGGAAACTTGGCCTTGGAAAAAAATCTAGATCAAATCCACTATCACCTTTGGATTGTTGCACCAAATTGAGTTTGGATGTTGAAGAATTGACGAGCAATGTTGTCGGATCGGTAGAGTCCATCCCAATGACTCAGGATTTTAGCATTAATTACCAAAACCAACTCTTTTAGAAGAAATTGAGAAGAAATCCACCATAACTTTTATAATATCCTAAAGTTAATTAGCTTGTTGTAAACCTAATATTGCCAATAAAAATTAGGGCTTGTTTGGTACACATTTTCCATGGAAAAAGAATCTGTTTCGTGTCGAATGCGTGTTAAAGATGTCTGAAATCACAATATTTTCCATGGCTAATTCTCTCTAAGGAATAGAATCCTCTAATATAGGCTATTTTCTCTCCACTCTGCAATTCTTCCACTCCCTTAAGGATAAAAACCAAGGAAGATATATGCTTTTGACCTTGACTATTGACCAAACTCTCCTAAGGATAACAACCAAGGAAGATAAATGCTCTTGACCTTGACTATTGACATGGCTTGCCTGTTAACCAGAGTTGACCATGGTTACTCTTGGCTGTTGTCTTGAGTTGACCATGATAGTCTTGATTGTACTAGCCCCTTGACTGAGCTCTGATTTATTTTGACCAGGCTTTGACCAAGTCTAAAGTGCAAATTATAACTTCGATTTTGACACGATTTTCGTCATTGTGATCCTCACTTTAAGATCTATTAAATGAAATTGTTATTTTATAATTTTGGTAAATTTTTATTTTTAACCTTCAAAGTTAATATGCCTCAGTATGTGTGTTTTTATGACTGTGTTTTGGAGCTTGTACAACTATGATTGATGAAATAAACATAATAAAGAAAATTACCTTATGAGTACTTATTTTATATATTCAAATTTTCATGGAAAATTCTTAGCTATTAAAGCAACAATTAGTAGTTCCATGACAAATTTCCATGTGCCAATACTGTGGAATTCATTTTGGTGTTTTTTTTTAAATTGTTTCTGAAACAGACCCTCCGTCTACAAGTTGAGAGAGAATAAAAGTCCAGTTCTGCAAAATTATCTAGAAGATTTTGGCTTGTAAAGCTATACGGGGCCTTACCAGTAAAAGATTCAAAGGGCATGCTTTCAAATCCCTAACCGTTTTACAAAAATTAATGGTGCCTCTAAATTATGGAATTGGTGAATGCAAATGCATTCTTTTACAATGTACCAAACAAGCCTTAGGATCAGGCCGTAAGCAAGTTGCAACAATTATGACACCATTATGCCCTTATGGATAGGTCCATAGTAAAGTTATTGAAATTACAAGATTTCCCGAGTAGTCTATTGGTAGGCATTAATTATACAATCATCGTGAGAAGTTGTCGCATGCCGTTGTTGACCTCTTAAACTCTAATTGAAATCTTCCCAAGACCCTCGACTTCATGTTGCTAATCAACAAAATTACCTCCAAAACAACACCTTGTAGGGTTGACTGGACAACACCCCCTCCTTTGTTCGCGACATCAACGCCTAGCTAGTCAATCCCCCAGGCAGTGTTGCAAGTTAGCTTGTTGTTGATGCTCTTACACTTGCTTTAATCCTGCAAACACATGATAAAAAGTGTTATCCAATATTCCTGTCTTGCAATGTTTGCTTGGCATGTTCTATTCTTGCTCAACCAAGGCCGATAAAATGTGTTGATTCCTTGGATGCGACAAACTATTTTTTGTGCAAAGACGATCTGCAATGATCGAAAATCAAAGAATAACATCCTTTACTTTCAACCTGAAGATTTGGATCAATGGTGCCTCTCCCTTGACAATGGAGACGACTTCTTTTACTAGATTGTGACTGATATAAGATGTTTGGACTTGCTGGGAGAGATAAAGGAGTGTGAGAGACTATGAAAATTTTTAAACAATCTATACTAAATTGAATCTATATTTGAACCATTTACTAGTTCCACTAGAATTTTTTGGCTTATTGAGTTGAAAAGGAACATGCACAGGCAATTATATTCTTCCTTGTATTTATCCGTATATCTCTTTTACATTTGCTGTTGAAATTCAAATTTTTTCGTTCATCTTTCCCATTTATCCAGTTATCTTCCCGAACCTTATGAATTAGTTTTCTCCTTCATTATACATTGTATAGTTAATGTATTGTTTAATCTGATCTCCCACAGATTGTGTCTATTTACCCTTTTTTTTTTTTTTTTTTTTTTTCTCATGTTACTTTTAAATGTTCTCTTGTGATGTCTGATTTTTAAGAATAAGAAAATCTTGGAAAATACGTTTCAGGAGTATATACGGGAAGGGATTGATTGGGCTAGAGTTGATTTTGACGACAATCAAGAGTGTCTAAATCTGTTTGAGCAGGTATGTTGTTTCTTGTTACTCCCTTCTACACATAGCCTTCTTAATGTACAAGCCAACTACCTGTATCTTCTCTCCGCTCTCTAGAGGATTCTACAAAGAACCAAATGCATTTTTTTTAATGCTAAGGCTAATGCTGAGCAAAGTTCTCTGTCGTTGTAAATCCAATCTTTCTATTTTTTATTTTTTTTGGTTTTCATTAACAATTATTTATAGTATTATTACTATTTTTTTTTTGCAAGGCAAGCTGGGGTTGGAGGGCCCTTCCAGACATAGAAGAAAAAGAGAAAACAAGAGGAAGGGCCCCCACCCTATTTATTAACAAATATTTTAATGGGCTACCATGAAGTATATTAATTTTACTGTATGGTGAGAATCTTTAGCTCCTTGTTTATGCAGAAATCATCTGGGATATTGTCTTTATTGGATCAGGAGTCAGCCTCCTCGAAAGGTACTGATTTGTCCTTTGCCAACAAGCTTAAGCAACACTTAAATACCAATCCTTGCTTCAAAGGGGAAAAGAATGGCGGTTTCACTGTTGGTCATTATGCTGGAGAGGTCAGTGATAGTAACATCTGTGGCTTTGTTAAAGTTAGGGTTTGTTTATTTAATCCGTATAATTCAAACATATAGATGAGTTAATTGTGTAGCTTGTTGCATTGTTGGTGTCCCATGTTTGAGATCTTTAACTATTTTACAAAGATAAGGGCATATCTATTTATTTATTTTGACACGGATGCTACATGTGAAATACCCCAAATGAACTTGATCCACAACCACTTCACAAAGATAAGGGCATATCTATTTATTTATTTTGACATGGATGCTACATGTGAAATACCCCAATGAACTTGATCCACAACCACTTCAAGAACATGTAAAAAAGTGTCTACTTCAAGAAAATATACAAAGGTACTATCCTCTCTCCACGAGACACTCCATCCAAGCAATGGAAGCAAGTTTGTCTTATTTTGCATACTTATTTTAGATGAAGGCGATGAAGGAAGATATTTTTGAGCTTGGATTAGGCGAGGATATGTGGGAAGACCACATTGCTTGGAGAACCAAAATACATGTAGCCGACCCCGAGAGTATCGGTATCGGGAATGTGCTTTGATGATGATTTAGTGCCAAGAATGATATAGAGACTAGAGAGTTTTACTATATAGATGACTACACTGGGTGAAGGATAAATTTAAATTGTTGAAAGTTATGCGAGTTCGTAAGCATATCGTACTACAAAGTTTATGATAAATGTTTTTTAAGCTGTTTTATGTTTGGATGCTTTTTAAGCCCTTCCAGTTGCTCATAATTTTAAAAAATAAAATAAAAGGGTGAGTAGGGTTTAGTTAACTAGGATCCCACTATTCTATTTTATGAAATTCCTGTGGACAACACAAATTTGAGTTGTTATCTAAGCCTGTTTAGCTTAGAGGTTAGAGCATCACATTTGTAATGCGATGGTCATCGATTTGATTCCAATAGTAAGCTTTTCTTTCGTTAGGTCAACTTTATTTTTTTATTTTTTTATTTTTAATTTTACATTTTTACACAATGAATAATGTCTCCTTGAAATCTTATTGAAAAGACTTTTCCCTTCAGTAGATGTTGCTTTGTTTATTGTTTAACTCGGTCTTAATTTAGGTTTATTCTATAAAATAAATTTGATAAAACAAAATAAAGGAGTATTTATGTCTCGTTACCGAGTGCTTCGTTTTAAAAAAAATTGCCGTTTGGGAGCTTTACTGGGACTTACTAGTAAAAGTCCTACATCCGGAAGTGATCCTCGAAACTAATCGCGTTCCGGAAAAAGATCTCAATATCGTATTCGTCTAGAAGAAAAACAAAAATTGCATTTTCATTATGGGTTGAGAGAGCGACAATTGCTTAAATATGATCGTATCGCTGGAAAAGCCAAAGGTTCAAAACCTAGACTTCTGTTACTATCCACCACAAGTCTTACAAGCTGAGGTAGTTGGCATTGCTCGGACCAATGTCAATTATTTAAGTTTGCGATTTAAGAGTAGTGGCCCATGATGTATTTTTGTTCCCCCTTGATATGTCTATTTGCTTACTTTACCTATCTTTTAGCTCAGACTTTATTGGGAGACCGAGCTGATTTCACCAAAAGCTCCACAGTCGTAATCTTTTTTTCTTTAGTTTAGAGTCAAATCCATTCAACTATCATCCACCTCTTGTGTCTCATATTGTTTGTAAAGTAACCATTGTTTTCTCCAAGGTTGCGTTTGGTTGCATGGAAAAGAAAATATTTTTCGAGAGAGTTAATTATCTAAATGTTATCCGCCTATCCCCAACATCACGGGATCAAAACTTTTCTCAGATACTCTCTCACTGTGTTGTGGTTGGAATCACGACGATGACTGAAAATGTCCTTGGCTTATGTGTATATTGTTCATCTTCCCCAACTATTTATAACTCATTGAAGTTCTTCTTTTATCAAAGATCAAGTACAAGAATGATATAGTATGTATATTGGATAATTTCAATTGGATAATTTCAAGTGAATAGACTTTAAAATAACCTAAAAGGACCTTGTTGATCTGTGTCAAGTAAGTGAACCCATCTTGTCTAATGCTGGTAAGTAATTACTAGTGTAAGATTGAGAACCTTGAACTTAATGTTGTTTTCACTTTACTTTTAACACTTATACTAAGTGATCTTATGTTTTATCAGGTTTTGTATGATCCATGTGGCTTCTTGGAGAAGAATAGAGATCATATGAACTCTGATTCCATCGAACTTCTCTTCGCATGTACATGTCAACTACCCCAGTTATTTGCTTCCAATATGCTTAAGTCGCAACAGGTGCCACTGAGTTCTTTGTCGCAACTAGGTTCCTCTGATTATCCGAAGCAAAGTCTTGGGTCAAAGCTTAAGGTAAAGATACATGTTTCATCCTTTTCTTTTGATCTCTTCAAGAAAGTTCAGATGCACTATTTTTCTAATGCTAAAATCAAAAGACTATTATTTGAGGTTAGGCATGGAACAGAAACGTTAAATCCTTTTATATAGAGATAGAAATCGTGTTTGTTTCTCCTTGATTTGAAAATAAAGATTTATTCTTTTTTAGTTGAAGAAAGGCACTCTAATTCAAGAGCCTTTTTGCAACTATTTCATACAAATATAATATGAGAGATAGAAATCGTGTTTGTTTCTCCTAAAATTTCACCATTCTAAAGTCTTCTCATATCATGTATAGTGTTTTTTCAAATCTTGATATAAGGGGTTTGGCGTGAATCGTGATAGCAACGGATAATGTTTAGAGATGGGTAAAGGACGAACTGTCATTATCAAGTCGTACTCAAATATTAAGGTTGCCAATATGTATATTTTAAACTTTGACAAGGTGACTGATGCAAACTTTTTGTATTCGAGAAGGAAAAAAGTCTTGGATGCATGTTCACATTCTATGATGCCACCCATATGGATATGGATACACAAAGTAATATGGGAAACGAGCGCAGGGGGAAACTTAAATTATGTAGATCACGGACAAGGTAACAAATTTAAGGGTATGCTGATATGAATGGATCTGTCACTGACGTGGCAGTCACACCACATTCGTCAACTATATTATTTTTGTTAACTTCAAAATTATATTACACTCATAAAGACGAGACATTACAAAAAGAGGGATAGATTAGAAAGCACTATGCACTATAGAGACTATAGTGGGAGAAAAAAGCGCATCCATTGTGTCCAAAATCTCTCAAACCATATACCCAAAAGATCTACCCTAACCGATGCGCAATGCTATTTGTTTGAACATTTGGAAGGAATGAAACTGTATTATCTCTCGAGGCGTTTTTAGTAAGGAATTAGAGCTATAGATTGTTTTGCTAGTTTGAGGCACTGGGCCTCCTCGGGTGAGGGACTCCTTGAGTCCTAGGGATAGCTTTTGAGATATTGTGGTCTCACTGGGATGTACTCTTTTTCCCATCAAATCATTTTTCAAGTGGATTGTCATTTCTTCATTTATTTGATACTGAATGACTGATATTTTCAAAAATAAAATCAAATAGTGCCGTGCTATTTGTCGAGAAGGGCTTGGTTCACAATTTTGAATGGTTGAATTCCTAGGCCGTCATATGTTTTGGAGTACATAGCATGTTCCACTTGAGAGCATGCAAGCATTTGAAAATTTTGGCCCATTGCCAAAGAAAACTTGTAATGTTGGTTTCTAAGCTTTTGGCCTACGCTTCCGGAGTTGCATGAAAAACCTCTCATATATATATATATATATATATATATATATATATATTTTATTCTTCTTTTGAAGGCTTTATTGACACAATGCATTGGCGTGTTAGTGACAACAATATTGATCAAAGTCAATCTTCCTCCTTTAGAGAGACTTGTTTTGTCAAATTATTAGTTTCTTCTTTAAGGGCTTTGACAACTGGGTTCCATGACTCTTTTCCTCCAAAGGAACCACAAAGGAAGCCCTAAATGAGTAGAAGGCAAGGAGTTCATCACTCTACATCCAATCAACCTGGCAGGTTCATGTAAACGAGCTTCCTCCCTGCACCCACAACCCGACATTTTGAGAAATTGACTTTCGAAGCACACTCAAAGACATGAGAAGGTTTTCTGTTTCCACTCGGCCAATCATCTTCAATGAAGATAAAAGGTATCCATCTCCAGGGCATCTCTACCAACTTTTAAGCCTTTGAAAAAGGTTGAGCTCACAAGCTCTCACCATCATTTTACCAAGCATGTGAGCAATAGCAATAAATCAGAATGAAGATAGTGACCAACCTTGACTAATTCCCTTGTGAGAAGTGAAGAACCCAACCATAGATCTGCCAACGAGATAGAAATATTGACTGTTGAATGACATATACACAACTTTTCAGCCGACTTATGAAAAGCCTTTTTTTTGTGACACAAGGAATTCACATTAAACGTAGTCATATGCTTTTTCAAAGTCCACCTTACACACCAAACCTGAAGTTGAGGATCAAATCCTTGAGTCAATGATTTCATTAGCGGTCAAGAACCCGTCCAAAATTTGCCAATCTTTGAGAAATACATCATGGAAGCAAGAAGTGAAAGGAAGGATCTCTATAAGATCGTTGCTAAGGCTTTAATATGAAAAAAAGGAGATGATCAGGGAAAGGGAACACAAAAGCATAAAACACTGGCTCTTTCTCACAGAAGTATACATCATAAATGTCTGTCCAAAACATGTTTGGCCTAACTAACCTTGCAGTCAGAGAAGTGAATCTCTTTAAACTTATTACAGTTACATCCGAAGTGAATCTCTTTAAACTTGTTACAATTACATCCACACAGTGATGTTGGTATGTATCCACAGGTTAGACTTGTTGACATTCCTAAAAATCACGTTGTTTCTTTCCTTCCAAATTACCCATCACTGCATGGAAAAGACGCTCTCAAATCCATCCATTCCCAAATGCTCAAAAGTTAGATAGAGCTCTGCTGGAAGTTCTCCACCCAAGATTTGAAAGAGGTTGGAAGTGGCATTGATGTGAAACTCAGCCAGAGGCTTATACCGAAATTCTCTTACCAGAGGACAAGAAACCAAGATATGATCAATTGATTCTTTAGTCCTGTCACACAAAACACAATTATTGGGGATGAGAAGACCACTCTAAGAGGAGATTCAGGTATCCAAATCAATGACTGTAATTTGCAGATTGTGTGATTGAGGATGAGAAACCAACCCGAGGAATAAAGCCCTACCACGTGATTGAGCCATAATTCTCAACAAAGCCCTAATCATAAACCTAAATACTTATGGGCTGATCAGCTCGATCCAGAGTTGTAAGGCTTGCTCACAAGCTTGGATTGTAAAACACTTTCATTCATAAGAGTACTTGTTTAACACATACAAGTATGTACCATCTATCATTCATAGAGTACATGTGCTCAAGTCTTGAAGTTAATTTCTCAAAAAACCCAAATATTTGCCCATGGGGGAGATCATGAAATTTAGGAGTGGGCAGCCTGTCTTGGGTGTAAGCAAGGCAAATTCCCTTGTGCGTACCATGGGTTTCCCGTTGGAGCCAAATACAAGAATACTCAAGTTTGCGAAGGGACTCTTGATCGAATTGAGAAAAGACTAAGCTCCTGGAAAAGGAAATACATTTCAAAACAGTGGCTCTCATTCAAAGCACTTTGGCTTCCATCCTTGTTCACATAATGTCTTTGTTTGTTATTCCCACTTCCATTGCTGCTAGAATTGAATTGTGCATGGAAAGATATTTATGGAACTCCCCTCCCCTTCTACTATGAATTCGCTAAACTAGGTTCAAGTCTGCCAACCTAAGTCCAAGGATGGTTTGGGACTAGTAGAGTCGGAGATTTTGATGAATTCTACACTAAACTAAAGCTAAAACTAGAGCTACGATAAATTCTAAATAAGAGATGAACAAAATAACATAAATTTCATTCAATCAATAACCAGCTACAATGTTCCACCCAATCTGTCATATTTATATGCTTATTTGCTTATTTGGCAAACAATCTAATTCAAACTCTACTTTGCTAATGCTCTAACTAATATGGACTTTATTACATCTGCCCAGTTATAAATAACTACTAATTAAATACGTGCTTAGATCACCATCCTAGGTTTAAGAAGCTCGTTCTCGAGCTTGAACTCAAAAAGATCCAATGAACACAAGCAGCCAGTCATGGATCACAAAGTGAAATGCACACGAAGTAGACGACCTCGAACATGCCATGATACACACTTTCCATAAATAACACCAACTCAAATAAGTGTCATGTTGACTCAAATAATAGTAATTCGGAACAAATCCACTGAACAAAAGCATGCTCATAAGCTCGTGCCACAAAAATTTCCTAATATAGATCAATATAATCACCATCACTCACTGTGCTTTTGTAGAAACATCGTCTTGTTCAAAAGTGGGAAAGAAGTCACACAAGTAAAATGTCTCACTTTTTGAATGCAAGTACTTGTGACGGTGGGACCATATGAGACCTTGGAAGCCGGTGGTCAAGGTGCGACCAATATCTTGTCGCATAATATCACTCTCATATGCTGGCAACTCTCCTCTACCCATACATTTTCCTATTCTCTCCAGTCATTGAAAAATGTGTGAAGGTAGGCAGTAAACCGGTCCTCGAATCCTCTCATAAAGTTCTCTTTGTTTGCTTGAACCCGCATCATATTGGAGGTGGTAAAGGGGTTTATGTCATTGGTCACTGGGGGTTGGTGGTGTTGATATGGATACTGACTTGGGCTAGGGCTATATGGATAGGAATATGGGCAAGGGAGATAATATGGGGCAGTCATTTTTTTGTTGTTGGGGTGCCTTTGCTATTTTAGGGATGCATGCAGGCTAGTGACTTGATGGGAGAACAAACTAGAGGCAGATGTGTGAATAGTTACTGGACCAGGGACTTTAAGTAAAATTTGGCTAGGGAAATTTTTGGAATTGATGAATAGGTTGGGAACTCTAAATAAATATCTCTCTCTCACACACACATACACACACACACATATATATATTATCTTTTTTCCCCAACACGACCTGTAATAGGTCTGAAACAATAGCATGCGGGGTGTTCACGGCGGCGATAGGGCTGAGATGGATGGTGTCAAAGCGGCAATGACGGAGGGTGGGTTGGTTGGCTTGAACGGGTCTGATCTAATCCGTGGGGGAGGTGAGCTTGGTGGCGGTTGTGGGGCTCCGGCGATGGCGAGTGTAAGGGCTGTTTTCAACATATCAACGGTTGATCTCTAATTCAATTTTATCTTGTCTTCTTTCTTAACTTCTTTTCTATCTTCAATCAACTTTGTTTATCTTCGAATCTTTTTCAAATCGAACAAATATTTTCCTTCGAAACTCTTTCCAAACAATTAATCAATAGAACCTTTCTGCTCTTATACCAAATGATGTATTCTGCCTTCTACACTAAACTAAAGATAAAACTAGAACTACGATATACTCTAAATAAGAGATAAACAAAGTAACATAAATTTTATTCAACCAATCACCACCTACAATGTTTTACACTATGCTTTATTTATAAGCTTAGTAACTTCTTTGACAAACAATCTAACTGTAACCCTACTTTGGCCAATGCCCTAACTAATATGCGCTTTATTTTATCTTGTCCATTTACACTGCTTACATCAAGGTACTCCTAACCAAATAGATTTGGAGATTTAGAGTAGAGAACAAGCCTCTACAAGCCTCGTGGAGACAGATCATAGCTGAAATATGGAGCAATGCCAAATGATTGGTTCACCCGTGTTCCCGTAACTCCTCATGGCGTCTCCTTGTGGAAAGGGAATAGGGATCATGAACATCATACCAAGCGTTTGACATAATAATTTTGAAGCTCATAATGGAAGTAGAATCTTATTGTAGGACCATCCTTGGTGTAACAACTCTCCTCTTAAGGTCCAATTCCTAGCAATCTTCAATGCTTCGAACAAGAAATCTGGCCCAATTAAATATTTATGGGATGATCATAGCCAAGCTTGGAACTTCCACTTAAGAAGGCATTTGGAGATTCCTCAAATTTTGTTCTTCTCTCCCTCTTTTGATTTTACTCTCGGACCAAGATATTTGGATCTGGAGTGAGAAGGACTCTTATTCAGTTAAGGAATGTTATCAAATCATGTCTTCTATTCAATTGGCTCTTCCTAACCATGACAAAATCTACAAGCTTTATTGGTTTGTTTGGTTGAAGGAAGTACCCCCTGAGCTTCTTTCTTACTTTGGAGAGTTCTTCGTGGGAAGTAGACAACATTAACAAGAGAGGAATGCTTCTTCCTAACCATTGTACTCTCTTCAACCAAGCTAAAGAATCTATTCATGACATCCTACTTCAGTGTCCCATTTTGGGAGCTATGTCCGCTTTATCTGAATTTCACATCTTTAGGAAGTTGGACCTGGGACAAACTTATTCATGTTCTGGTTTAGGTTATTGGAGAGAGAAACAAAATGGTGTTCAACAACAAAGCCCAAACTGTTCAACAATTATTGGTTGATATGAAAGTAACCCTTTGGATCTCGGGTTCAAGCTGGGAGAGGTTTAAGAATGTATCTTTTGCTTCCTGCATGTTTAGCTGGGAGCATTTACTTGTTTTAATACTTCTTGATGTATAGTTTGCTAGGAAGGGGTCTTTTGCCCATCCATACTACCCTTTATATTTTGTTTCTACTCTTATATCAATGCAACAAATGTTTTTCTAATAAAATGATCATTCATGTCGCTTGTATTCACCAAAATATACTATGAAGTATGACCTTAGGTACCCAAAACATATTCAATAAAACTTTTTAAGTAACACGTAATAGGAACTCATTTGAGAAAGAAAACTACCTAGGAAGACGGATTGTGATTCTGAGTTGTTTGCTGTTTGACCAAAAAGGATAGATAAGACGTACTTATAGAGTTAAAGTGGAAGGACTACAAATAAAATTTTAAAACAATGTTTTTTCGGAATTCAAACCTTCTAACGGTACGATAATGGTGTGTATGGTCCGATACATATGATATTTATGGTATGTACTGAATGGCGCACACAATATGGTGCAAAAACGAAAAACCCTTATGCTACGTACTGGCAGGGACTTCTCTGAGTTTTAAGGGGCCTTGTGCGAAGATTATAATAGGGTCCCACTTTAGATAAAAGGAAAGTGAAAAGAATATTTCTATGTCATTATATTATACATAACCAATTTTTATAACCTAGATATAAACCTGAGTACCCAATTTTTATAACCTAGATAGAAACCTATATGGCTGTTCTAGATGTTGGTTGACATTGGGCCTATTTTCATCTTTAAGCTTGTATATTCTTTAGTTGTTTATCAATTGATGAAAGCAACCTCTTGAAGTTAAAATTACCATATTAGCGTTCTATTTATACGGAGCTTAATACAAGAATTAGTCTCGAGTGACGGTTAGACAAAATGGAAAAACAAATTTTTAATTGACAATCTAAGAATGGGTGGAATGTGGCGCTGTTAATAATTTTTTTTGATATCTTTTAATGTGCTTGTAGGAACAACTGTTTGAACTGATGCAGCGATTGGAAAATTCCACTCCACAATTCATTCGCTGCGTAAAACCAAACAGGAAGCAGCTTCCAGGTGTATTTGAAAAGGATTTTGTACTACAGCAGCTCCGATACTGTGGAGTCTTTGAGTTGGTTAGGATCTCAAAATCTGGGTATCCTACTCGGATGACACATCAACAATTTGTAAGAAGGTAATGTGTGAGAATGTCAACTCCTGCCCCTTCCTTTTTTATTCCTTCTCATGTTGTCCTTTTTGCCTCCAAAAATTTCCAGATACGGTTTTCTTCTTCCAAAGATTGCCATTTCTCAGGATCCATTGAGTTTGTCAGTTGCAGTTCTTCATCAGTTTGATGTCCATCAAAATATGTATCAAGTTGGTTATACCAAAATATTTTTGCGAACAGGGCAGGTGAAGTCTCTTTCTCCCTATCTATGCCATGATGTTTTCTTATGTTACAAGATTATCAAGAATTTGGGTTTTGAGTAGATGATACAAGGAGACTTAATATTATATGAATGATTAGGATATCAAAACTTCAATATCCTTACCCTATAACGATTCTTCATAAGATGAATAGTAGCTACAGTAGAAGTGGCATGTTGAAGTTCGTTTTGGATGATAATACCCTTGAGCAATTTTCAAATGTCCCTCACATTTCACTTAAAAGTCATCCAAAAATAACAACAGTCGGGGGTGTTTTGATACACTTCCTGCTATGAGGTAAAGTTTGCCATGTGGAACCAACTCTACTCACACTCATTTAATTGTAGAAGTTCAACAAATAAGTCAAAGGGCAGAGTTCTCTTTCAGAAACTTTAAAATATAAAAATTTAAATCTCTGTCACAGGCCACACGGTTGTTGTTTATGAAAACCCATGAGATTTTGGGAGATGTTCTAATGTCTCTAAGCACATCACATTTTAAATCTGCCCCCTTGGTGTATGTTATTTTTTCCATTGATTTGTATATCTTTGGATTATAAAATTTCGTCTGGACACATTTTATATTTCATTTGTGTCTAATTATTTTTAAATTTTTTTTATTTATTTTGATATTTTATTTTATTTTATGTATTTTTTTTTTCATTTTTCTTTGAAAAGAGAGAGAGATTGAATCATATCTTTTCAGTTCTTTGGTAATGTTGTTGGATGCCTAATGTTCAAAAGCTAAAATATTTAGAAATTATTCAGATTACGTGATTCAAAAATTCGACTGCAAAACATTGGGCGCACACGAGCATACAGTGCTAGTGACTGTAACGTTCAATTGTTCATTATGTATTAGCTGAATCTGGAGTCATGTAGTTAAACTGATGACCAAGTTGTGGTAATTGTTAACGTCCAATTTTGACTCTGTTGATGCTCAAACAGTCAAATCATTAATGGATAGGATGTTTATAGAGCAATGTTAAAGTTGGATACATAAGCCTTTTTTCCCCAGTAAATGTAAGAAACTAATGTAGTAGGTGACGTCATGCTCCCTGCAGTCAAAAAAGAAACAGAAAGACTAGTGCATCTCACGTGCCTAGCCAGTGAGACCTAGGATGTATGTAGTAGTAGGTGCAACCAGGTGGCCCCAGGTGTGTGTTTGGTCCAGTAAACTTGAGGGCTATAAACTTTAATAGGCAAGTTTATTTGCATGTAGTAAGGATAAGAGTTTCAAGAAACTTGAATTTGGTGCGCCAATAAGCGTATTAGTCTCAAAGATAAAATTTTAATGTTATTTGAAATTTATAGTTCAGCATGGCTAGGCCCATTGCTAAGTCTTGAGATCTTGGTTATAGTAAGAAGATTTTGGTGCTCTATTGAGCTTTTCATATTTTCTTGGGATGCATTTTCTATTTACCGTATATCTTATTTAGAGTTAACTTTTTATATATTTATTAGGACATAGGATATTTATTTTCGATTATACAGTCTCGTCTATATAAATTAGCACACCAAACATAGTTAAGACTGATGAAGTAGAGATGACATTCAATGCTAATTGCACTCAGATCTGAAGAGAGGGATAAATCAAATGAGGTGTGGATCAGGTTGTAGCGTACTAGGAAAAACCGGTGTAGATTTTTAATATTTTAGTCTTTTTAAGTTTTGACATAACAACCATATGGTTAGCTGTCATTGAAGCATTAAAAAAATTTATGCTTTCTTTTTGACGGACAGGTCCAAAAATGAGGTAAAGGAATGTAATTTTTGTCTCTTGTTTAGTGTCTGTATAAACGATCTTCTTTCTCTTATTGAAAATAAAGTAATCAGTAAAGTTCCTACTCTGAATCCATGTTGTGAAATTGTTAATCAGGTCCTAGTCGCTTCCGGAGTGTTACAAGATTAATCGAGATAATCAACCTGTATTTTAGAAACATATTTTTTCCCTTCTAAGTAATTTGTTTACTACATGAATTTTTAAAAAAAATGAATGAATAGTGAATTAGTAAACATCACATGCGACAATTTATAGCGAACTATAAGAACATTATATTTAATTTTAATGTTAGATAAAGATGCGGCTATCCATATCCTTTTACTTTTTATTATTATTATTATTATTATTATTATTATTTTCCTTTCGTTGTTTTTCTCCTCTTAGAAATTTTGAATAATATACTCTATTTGATTTTTGTCCTCCTCACACACTCTTGATATTGCGCTATGGTAAAGTATTGATGAGGTTAGGGCAAAAAATTAAAATATAGCCTTAATTTTTTATGTAACGTAGGACTTAGTTGATTTATTTAATTTTGTTTCATTGTTGGGTCGGACCTAAGTAGGCTCATTAGAATAAGTGTATCTTAGGGCTCTAATAGCATTTAAAGCAATCTTGATTTGGAAGTTGGATTTAGTATAAGTAGAGCCTGTAGGCCATTGCTTGTAATAAGTTGATTGATGAATATGAATCGAGTTTAATTATCATTATCTTTATTTTTTTAGTTTTAGATTTAAATCAATCTATAATTAGATTAGTTGTAGAATTCATTATTTGGTATTAGAGGAGTTGCTGTTGGTTTTGCGCGTTTGTAATTATTCATCGATACTACTCATCTGCCAGGTTATCTACACCCTAGAAACAGTGAAAGCACCCATAGTGGAATAAATATTAATTATTATTCGTATCCATACCTATACTATTGTCCATATCCATATCAATATCAATGTAGCCCAAGCTCAAATCTAAGCCAATACCCATAACCAATTTTACTGCTCACAACTACAATACAACTATGTCCCCCAACCTAAACCTGTTTCCCCTACACCAACCCCACTAGCCAATTATGTACAACCCACTACTGATCCCATTACGCCACTAGTTGAGCTAGAAATGAATGAGTTTTGAAGATTCTTTGGTACCTGGAGAGAGCAAGAGGACGCAAGGGCGACGGAGAGGTACTAGTAGATGATCAAGATATTTGGCGACATGATGAGCTTGAACATATGCAAAAAGAACAAGGCAAGCCATTATGTTTATTAGAGTCCCTCTAGTTTTTGTGGAAGTTAAGGGCACCATTACATGTACTCAATTTTCGGCTTGTGAGCCATTTGACTTGTGCAATTTCTTCCTTATTTTCTTTCTGTCAATAGGATGTTGAGGTTCTCATAGACGCAAACACAATGAGTGCCATATTGGAAATTTTTTTGTGGCATGAGCTTATGCGCGAGTCTTCTCAATAGGTTTATTGCAAGTTATGGTTCATCGAGTTATCTTGCTCTATTTCTGAGTTGGTTCAGCTGTTTTTAGCAAGTGTGTATTGTGGCAAGATTCAATTGTTTTAAGATGTAACCAGTTGCTTGTGTTTATTGGATTTCATTGACTTCAAGCTCGAGGACGAGCTTCTTCAACCTAGTGAAGATGATGTAACGTAGGATTTGGTTTATTTATTTAATTTAGTTAACTATTTGGGTCGGGCCTAAGTAAGCCCATTAGAATAAGTAGAGATTAGGGCTCTAATAACATTTAGGGTTAGATTGCTTAATTTGTAAAGTAGATTACTTATAAATAATGCCTATAGGCCATTGCTTGTAATTGGTTGATCGATGAATATAAATCAAGTTTATTTATCTTTGATTGTCATTTTCCATTCGTTGATTTTCTCTTCTCTTTTCTCTTAAGTATTTTTTAATATTTATTGTATTTGATTTCTCTCTTTAGTCTCTTCACAGACTCTTGGTATTACCCTGTGGTAGAGTACTAATGAGGTTAGGGCAAAAATTCTAAACACTTTTAACATATTGTCATCTATCGATTAATCGGTGAGTATTGCAAGCAATTAATCAGTAACTCGGCGAGAAATTGCCTATTCTCATTGATTAATCGGTCAAAGTTTATTAAATGATTAATTCAATAATTGTAATGTTCTACTTGGGAGAAGAGATTAATCGGGGATTAATCATTGATTAAACAACATAGTTGATGTTGTGGAAAGCGTGTGACTAAGAAGCAATTTGGGATTCGTCTTTGCAAAATATCGCAGCTTCCTTGTAGAATAAAGACACTGAATGACTGAAGCTGTTTCAATACTTGAGTGTATTTTTCTCAATACTTGTGAACAAGCTTAAAACTTGCCGATAAAAGTTGATAATTCTAGTTACACAATATTATTTTCTTTGGCATCAAATGATGCAGCAACACAATTAATGTTCATCTGTTTCTCTTTATAGATGGCTGCACTAGAAGATGCAAGAAGAAGGATGTTGCAACACATAATTAATATCCAAAAGTATTTACGTGGTCATCAAGTTCGCCAGCGTGTTGTTTTGATGAAGAAAAGAATACTTGATACTGAATCTTGTAAGCATATCTACCCTTTCTAGTCAAGTGGTTCCTGTTTATGTGAAACCCTCTTTGGTTTCTTTGGTTATTCTTCGTTCATATTGTTGAATATCACCCACAATGTGTACCTGAAATTCGACTCACATGCAGACTCTCTCTCACGAAGGTTTACCACCATAAGGCCAATGGAAATTGGGGCATTTGGTGATCAGCAGTGTGCTGTCATTCTTTTGCAGTCAGGTAAACTTCAGTCAGTGGAGATCTTGTATATTGTATGTGATCAGATATGTTATTGTTTTATATCCCCCTTTTTATTTTGCAGTAATCCGTGGTTGGTTAGCCAGAAGGAAATTTCATAATATGCAAAATCCAAATCATATAGATCGGAACAGGGAAACTTCTAACAGCCAGCTAAATGTAAGACCTCCAACTTTGATGGTGATTTTCTATTCTTTCTTGTCCTATTTCACATCTGAGCTCCATAACTGTAGAGCTCAAGTTGAATCTGTTGAGTTGAAACCAATAGAATTCATGTCTCCCACTTCTCTACTTTCTTTCATTGATGTTCTTTGTTGTCCATGGTGTCATTTAACCATAGCTATGTAAAGCTTTCATAAGGACATCCTGCATCAGAAACCCTCGTGGGTAATAAAAGCGTCATCTACAAAGTTGGGTGACAATCCACTAAGGTAATCTCAATTCCATTGGGAAACTCTTACAGAGCAAAATGGATCAATCCTTAAGTCACTTTTTATTCACTCCACTATTAACGCGCCTTGAACTTAACAGATCCATAAATCACACCTTCTCAAACAACATGAGCTCTCGAATCACATCCCAAGATAATGTAGAATAGTGTGGCAGCTTATCTTGCATCTATGAGTTTGGATAGTGATGCCAAACAAGTTGATGGATGGAGGAAGATAACCAAAGTACCCCATGCCCCAAACCCTTAACGGTCTCTCTTGAGGATACTCTCAAATCAAAGCTGTATAGAGTCTCAAATATTGCAAATTTATCCTTCAGCCCCCTTTAAAACGAGTCTTTTGCAAACCATTTTGAGTTTGGAACAGAAACTATGTTGTCTACCCGTGGAGGATTTTGCTGGCTCAGTGAGATAGTAAATCAGGTGTACTAGTTCTCTTATGGGAAAGGCCAAAGTCATATCACCAAAGCCAGTTCCTCATTAGTGTATTGTCATTCTTTTGAAATTTCTAATGTCTGGACCACTAATCTCTTAGGAGCATTTCTTCCACCGGAAATTTTGAAGTTGATCAATGGATGTTGGAAGAGACCAGAGTCATAAAATGCTAAGAAAATAGAGAGAACAAAAAACCTTCGGTAAGTTGGGCTGACACTGACACTGAGGGTGTATTTGATTTCAAGGAAATATAAAATTGGAAGGTAGAGGAAGGAAAGAAGATGTGAGAATGAAGAACATGGATTTTGTGAGGATTACTATCCTCTTGGTTTGTTACAAAATCGTGGAAAATATTTTCTTAGTGAAGGAGCGAAGGATTTTTTGCCTAAAATGTAGTCGTCTTCAACCTCAAGATGGAGACATTTTCCCCACTTCCTCTTTCTATTTCTTCTTTCCTTTTGTAATTTTCCTGTGTCAAAATTTCTTTGGAATCAATCACACCCTGAGAGACAAAATCTGGGGGACAACATAATTTGATTTCAAATCTAGAGCAATGCCTATTGTACCCTCTTCAAATTCTACCAATTCGTTTGTTCAATAGCAGTTCGAGCAAGTCTTGAATGGGCTCCTCGAAAGGTTGGTGCATAAACACATTTTTGTTCTACGGCATGTCTACCTACTTCTATCCACGTGGAGAGGGAAGTAATGTACTCAGCTACAAAGTTTATTTTGTACACAGCAGAAGGTTCAATTTTCCCCCTGGTAAAATAAGCATCATACAAGTATAATGATGGACAATTATCTAAGCGGGGCATTCCACATTGTCCAGTGACAGTTTCTAGCATTTGTTCGTCACAAAAACATAAGCACATATAACATATTGATGCACATATTAATACTATAATTACTACAAAGTCATCACACAATCTTAAGCTTCACACATTATTTATACCTCTAAAAGTTCCAGAAAACTTCAGAGTAGGAGTCTAGTCATAAGTCAGACCAGAATAACATAAACATTTATAAGCCCAAAGTGAATGCATATGCAACCTCATGGTCATCTATTCATGACTTAATGTCCATCATTTTCTCTGAGGCCATCATTTTCTTTACTACTTAGTAGGGTGTTCGGAGAAATAGTCTAACTAAACACTTGGAGAAGATGATCATGAGATAGTAGTGTCTTCCGAAGAAAGATATGATGGTTTTGGTGGTCCACAATATGAGATGGTTTCTTTTGTTTTTGCTCTAAAAAACACTCTTTAGAGAAGATGAATTGTGAAAAAACTTAAAAAACTGATTTTTGAAATTTGAAAATAACCCTTCCGGTACGATATGTTTGTAGCATCCAGTACTAGGATATTTACAATATGTACCGTAAGGTACATCCAATACACTGCAAAAATGATAATTGACCAGTATATACTGATAGAGTATATGCAACAGTATTACCGTACGGTCCATATGATATCAATACCTATGTCTGTCACCTTACTTTTAATTGTCAGTCTACTCAAAGTTTTCATAGAAATACTGAAAAGAAAAGGACAAAGGGGTTGAATGCTTTCCACTTTCATAATGTTCCTCATTCGACATTTTGCAGTTGGGTTATTAACTTCAACTAATTGATAAATATAAGGTACTGCTGAACATTAATGCGATAACAAATATTGGAAATAATTGGTTGAATGGTGGTGGAGTGATAGGCAATGCTTCATGCCGTTGAATAAAGAACAAAAATAGGAAGATGACTTCTTGTTTTCTTTGCAGAATATGAAGCAGGAGCATGATTTGGATTCTTCAATTTCGGGAGAGCTTCAGAGGCGAGTTCTGAAAGCAGAAGAAACAGTGAAACAAAAGGAAAATGAGATTTCTTCATTGAAGCAGCAGCTTAAGCAATATGAGATGAGGTGGTCTGAGTATGAGGAAAGGATGATATCCATGGAGGAGATGTGGCAAAGAAAGATAACAACTTTGCAGGTCAGTGTTACTTATTTCTTGAACTACAGATGACAAGTTTTTTATTGACTGGGCAATCACTGAAGTAATACGAAAACGCTAATCTTAGCAATCTGTTGTTTTTAACCGCATGGAAGGATAATCACTTGGTCATAAATGTGACCTTATCATTGGCAGTTGGAAAATAACCAGCAAAAAAATAATAATTTGAGGTGCTCCTCTTAACTTGATCCTGGCCGCTGGGAATAACACACTTAAATGTTAGTTTAGAATCTGCACATATTTTGTCCAGTGTATGGAATGACATAAAACATATTTTAGTTAGAACTGCCTGCATAAGCACCTGAGTCTAACCTTACCTCCTGATATTTACAAGAGACACTTGTGTAAATCTGTGTGTAACTGTGGTTGCCGTTGTTACTTGAGTTGAATATCTGTTGGATAACCAGTTGTTTAACTTACATATTGATGAAAATAAAACTGCTGCTTCAAAATTGTAGACTAGTCTAGCTGCAGCCAGAAATGGTCTTCTGGGTGATGAAGCCATGGCCCAACCTGGAAGACCTGATACTTCCCCAGTGAATCATTATTATGATTCCTCGAGTACTTCTGCAGGGACCCGTACTCCGGAGCTCAACACACCTGTTAAATTTCCTAATCGCTCTTCTGATCCTACACCTGGGCGAGGGTCCAGTGGTCTCAATGCTGTCGGCCACCTGGCAAAGGAATTAGATCAGCAAAAACAGGTCTTCAATGATGATGTTAAGTTCCTTGTTGAAGTCAGACAAGAGCAGCCAGATGCCACTATGAATCCATATGAAGAGCTTCGAAAGCTAAAACAGAGTTTTGAATCATGGAGAAAAGAATACAGAGTCCGGTTACGAGAGACGAAGGTGGCTCTTCGTAAGCTTGGGATTGCTGACACCACTAAGCATCGTAAGCTATGGTGGGGAAAGATGAGGTCAAGAAGGACCTAAAACTTTGGGTGATTGGGATTACTTGAAAATACCATCATTTTGATTGTTTCAAGCAGTCTTGGAAATCAGAATGGTCCGTGTATGCACAATAATGCGGGGAGCTTCTGCACATATTGGCATGGGCAGAAAAAGTAACTGCTTCATCTGGAAATAGTAGTAGGTATTGCAGCAACACAGGCCTACAGTATTTATATGCCTATTTCGGTCGGAACCATATGGTGTTGAAAGGGGATGCACAGGAAGGAAATCAGCTATACATCTCTACTGGTATTGGTTACGTAACCTGATGGGGTTTGTCTATAACCCGAGAGGCACCTGCAGAGAAAGTAGGGCTCCACCTTGTTTTTCTTTTCTTCTCCTAAATGTATAGAGTATAGCGATATATATGATGTTCAAATTGTTGTAATACTTGCAACTGATACAGCTCTTCATGTTGTAATACTTGGAACTGTGAATATGAAGGGAAATTGTCATCTTTGATTGAATTCCATTCATCTGTTAGTTTTAACATTTTTATCAGCTGGCATTCTATCATTAGTTGGAGTGCAGAAATGGAACTTTACCAACTGTTGACGGCATAGTTTATTAAATACAGCAAATTTAACTAAAACCTTATGGCGTTTTATTGATATTGTGGCTTGGCTTATGGGGTATGGTCTGAATTATAATTTGCATAATTAAAGATGTAAAAAAATTATAGCCATGATGCATAAGAGTTTTATGGTTTTGGTTTGTAAAGGGTTCTAGCGGGGCTACTTGATCTACTTATTGCATGTTTGATTTAGCTAATGGCATGAGGTCTTTGAAATCGCATTGTAATGAGAACTCTTTGATTTAGCTGATGGCTTGGTGCATAGCATTCAAATTATCCTTCGTCACGAGGTCTTTGAAATTGCATTGTAATGAGAACTTCTTGCTACAGAGCTTCAAATAATGGGTTGAAAATCACATGAATGTTATGTCAATACTAGGAATAATGCGATAAGCTCTGAAAACCCATACTTCAGAAAACTTATCAGCCACAATAGTCATCTCTTGTTTAGTTTTAATTATATGTATACTGAAGTTCGAATCTAAACAATATTAATAAATACTAAATAATCTAAAAAATTGAAATGGTGGCTGGTACGCTCATGCATCTTTTGATTCTCAAATGCTAATTAATATCAATGTGCCATAGATGATTGAATAATTCCTTCAATATTTATGTTATCATTCATGTATCGGTGTGCAATACATGAATACCAACTTCCTAACGTTTATATTGTGACAACTTGAGCATTCACATCTTATTGATAACATATATAGTCATGGTTAGAGAGGTGATTATAATTGCTTCAAGTTTGTACTACAATAGAAACATTTAGATAGGATAGTGTCAAGTTTGTATATGTTTATCCTAAAAATTCTGAGTAATGTTATTGGAGGAAAACTAAAAGTTAGGGAAACTTTGATTGGAATTGATCTTCAATAGTTAAGACAAAGTAAATCCCCTATTCAATAATTAACATTGTTATCAGCACTGTATGAAACAAAGAATGCGAAATATTCTAACAAAGAATGCAACACACATAATATTGTGGTTTCTCTGTTAACTTTCTATGTCATAAATGTTTGAACCTTTCTTATTGTCGAGGAAATGGGGGAGGAAACCAGCGAGGGTCATCCCCTCAAGATTCGTGTTGCTGCGCATCTCAAGGGTGCAAGTGCACATCTCGAAGGGATGAGCGGTCACACCCTCCCCTCACTGGTTTCCTCGCCATTTAGAATTTATGTAAATGTTTATATGTATAACAATTTTAAGTATTTACATATGTATTTGAAGTTAAGTGAGAATTACCATCTATATTCATGTTGTGCTTTGTTACCCAACTCTTCTCTATTTTATCCTGTGTGTTAAGTGCATCCAATAAAATAAAAATAATAGTCCAAGACCACTAAGAATGAATGCTGATACTAGTAATAAAATATCATATAGGCTCGTAAAGTTTAGACTTTGTAAATAATATGTTGTAGTCTCTAAATTTGCTCTTTGCATCACCATCTAGTATTTTTATTGTGTATTAGCCCCTAGTATGTTAGCGAACTCTGGCACATATTTTTCCCATCAGCTAACAAGGGATAATTTTCATTATATCAACGTTTTACCAATCTTGTAAGCTGATAAACAAAACGATTTCATAATTTACATTATCATCATTTTAATACACATAAGTCCAACTCATCAATTGAATTGATTCACCCCCATCCCACCAAAAAAAAAAAAAAATACTGCAAACACTTTCAGAATTCTGAGTCTAAGATCCAGGCACAAACTTGGTGGCATAGACCCAAGCATTGTTAGCTACTGGGTTGTCCAAGTGATCCAACAAGTTTTCAAGTGGTCCCTTGCCAGTAACAATGGCTTGCACAAAGAAACCAAACATGGAGAACATGGCTAGCCTTCCATTCTTGATTTCCTTCACCTTGAGCTCAGCAAAGGTGGTTGGGTCATCAGCGAGACCCAATGGATCAAAGTAGGTTCCACCTGGGTAGAGGTTGTTGCCTTCTCCCACGCCATCAAGTCCATTAATGCGGAAGCCCTCAACCAGACCCATTAGTAGCACTTGGAAGCCTAGTACTGCAAGAATACTCTGGGCATGGACAAGGTTGGGGTTGCCCAAGTAGTCAAGTCCACCTTCAGAGAAAATCTGGGCTCCAGCCTTGAACCACACTGGTTCCTTGAAATCCACCTTGACCCATTTCTCTAGTACCTCTGGGGTGATGCAGCCCAGTGCACCGAGCATGGCCCATCGTCCGTGGATCACCTGATGTGTTTTGTAGAAATGGGTCAATTACTACTGTGAACAAATGATATAAACAAGCCTCAAAAAAGAAAAAGAAAAAGAAAGAAAGCATGAATCACCTCAAGAGCCCTGTTCTTGGCAAAGGCCTCTGGATCAGCAGATAATCCAGCAGTATCCCACCCGTAATCACCTGGGAATTCTCCGGTGAGGTATGATGGAGTCTGAGCAGAAAATGGGCCCAAGTACTTCACTCGGTCCGGCCCATACCACAGGTCATTACTCTGTTTACAAATTCCATATGAAAAACATTAATCAGTCAGATTTCGTTTAATTAATCAATAAAATGACATACAAACTAAATAAAACGGATGCTTGCTTACCATAGAGAACTTCCCAGTCCCCATGGCAACAACATCGCGTAGCGAGTTGGCATTGGCGCCCCGGGTTTGGCCCAAAAATGGGGATGCTCTGAGAACAGTGCTGGAGCTGACTGAAGCTGCCATTAGTGTTGCCACCATATTCTGCTTCACTTAATTTGCTTAATACCTATATTCCTGCTGGAGATTTGTAAGGTGATAGGTTGTGTTGTAGAAATGAGTGGCAGTGAGGGTTACGTGTTATAATGAGTGAAAACCAAAAATTGGTGGCTAAGAATTGTGGGAAGAGAAGTTGTGATAGGCAATTGTAGATTCTGATTCCACCAATGAGAGTGCTTGAACGGATTTGAAGTATCTCCAACTCGTATCTTTCTATCCACATTTTATCTTTGTGTCTATTGTCCAATGGTACAACTATGTTTGTATACTTAGCATGGACAGCATTTTAAAGCTGGGTTTGTTTAGAGGAGAGTGATAGGATTGTGACGAGGATAGGACATCTAGGGATACTGGTTTGATCAAATTGTGATGTAATTTAGCTTCCGAGCCTAATTTGTTTGGTAATGATTTGAGAATCGTAGCCCCAGTTGTAGTTTAAGAAAGTTAAGGTGTGTAGTATATGGTTATTTATAAAGTAGGATTTTGGTACCACTAGATTCTCTGAGTATTACCACTGGTTGGGCACGGTTCTGGATTGGGCTTGTCCCAGTCCTGGCTCCGGTGGGATGGAACAGTCCGGGGTAGAGGAACTTTGGGCAGAACCGGTTGGTCCCGGACTCATTTGAATCGGGACGAAACCTTCCCATATTGGTTCAAAATGTTGAATTTCTTCCATTTTTTTTTTTTTTCTCTCTTTGATCTAAACTTAATTACGCCAAGGTTTTTCCCTTACATCCAGTAGTCTTGGTATGTTGTCTAAGGACTCGGAGGCCCAGTAGTGTCGGAGACCATGATGGTTCCTGATCTTCTTCAAACTCTCGAGATCATCCTTGAGCTTCATGTCAAGTGCATTAGAAACAACATGAGAGTATCTACCATCCTTGTTATCATTCTTTTTGTTCAAGAACCAATCATGGATCTTAAACTGGTGATGGTTTGCGACACTCACCATCAGTTGCTCAAGCTTAGCGGTAGACAACTCACCATCTCTTTTGTTCACGTAATTCCAGGTTCCAAAGTTGAGGAGCAACTATCTTTAAAGACATGAAAATTCTTGAATATGCAACTTCCTATAGCTAGGGTCTCGAGAACAGGACAACTAGTAAATAGATTCTTGGTTCTTTCTTCGATAAAAAATGTCACTAGAATAAGATCAAGGGATTTAAGCACAGGTACGTGGATTGATGTGGGAAGAACAACTTGATGGTCATGAGCATTCAACTTGAGGACCCTCAGATATGAAAAATTGAATATAGGGGTCGGCATCCCAATCCCGTCTCGTCTCGATTTTTTTGGGTTTTATTGGGATTAATTAATCTCTTCTTGATCTCGTCCAGTCCCGATCTAGAATGGGATGGGATGAAGACTTTCAATCCCGCCACTCCCGTACTGATTTTGTAATATTTATTATTAATAGTGTTAATACTTATTTTAGAATTGCAATTGTTTGGATGCCAATATAAAGTTTGGGCATAATGTTACAGGTTGTGTATTATTGTGTTACAAAATGAAGTTTATTATGTTACATGTTGTTTTGCTAAACTAAACCAGAATGAAATTTATTATGTTACAAGTCGTATATTATGTTTGTGAACGAAGTCATAATGAATCAATGAAGTGTGAATGAAGTTTATGTTACATATTGTGAATGAAGTCTATGTTTATGTTACAGATTGTGAATGAAGTTTATGTTACAGATTGTGAATGAAGTTTATGTTACACATTACTATGTTTATTATACTAGAGATTGTGTTTATTATGTTTTGTTGAGATATGTTATTATGTTACATGCTGTAATATATTATAAATTGTGTTTATTATGATATAAATTGTCAAAATAATTTATCAACAGATTGAGCATGTTGATCCTATCCCGTCCCGTTCCATCTAGAATCCGTTTAGGATGGTACGAGGTCAGGATGGAGTCTATCCTGTCCCGTGCCCACCCCTAAATTAATAGATGAGATGTCCACTGAATTGAATTAAACACACAGGAACACTAATAGGTTCACGTTCATGTATATAACCTGGATCGATTTTTTGTGTACCAAGAAAAAAAATTTCTTGTCAGAAGTTTAAACTGGGCACTGAACGACACAAATACCTGCAAAGTCTTGAAAAAAAAAGCTTCCACGGTTTGGTTTTCACATAGCTTTTGCAGGTTTGACTACTTTCCAAGAATTTATATTTGGTAACCATATGGGAAATTTCAACCGATATGGGATTATGCAATTTTTGTTTTAGAAACAATTTGAGACATTTTGGCGCAGTGTTATTTAGTGGATTTTGATTGCCTTGTAAAAGTTGAACTTCTCAGTGACTTTAGTAACAAATTTTTGATTATGTTGGTCAAGTACCAAGGTATTGAGACTTCATAATACCATTGTTTGACTAGCAATGAATTGGTTTGTTTTACGACACAGTTCCAAACTTTCTCAACACAAGCAATCACCCCATCAAAGTGGGCCAATGATTTTTCCTCATTGTCTGACTCATCTCCAAAGATCATTAGTTTGGCTATTAAGCAATCACCTGGCAGAAATTCTAGGGAGCGAGCATGGGTGTAACTACCCATCTCCTTCGAGATGCGTGCTATTACTTATCTCGAGGGGATGGGTGTCCCTTGCTCCATTTCCTTGCTCCCTAGAAGGGCTCATCACCTGGTTCATGTCTAACAATTAGGCCACCTGCTATTTATTATGAAGAGCTACCCATCTCGAAGGAGGCTGCACATCACACACACCAAGTTTTTGTTGGGTTGGGTCCAACCCATTATGGTTGACCAGGCCCAAGATGATTAGTATAAAATAATAGCAGCTAGGGCTCTTTGTTTGTGTGAAAAATAAATCAGCGTGTGCGGCTGCAAAGGTGCAACCGCTGGGTGAGTGTACGACGGCTGCATGCGCGTGACTCCATTAAGAGATAAAAAAAATGGAAAGAAGAGCTAATTGTTGGGGTTTGATTGAAGACTCACATGTGTGTTTTGGATCCCGTTTCTTGTCGGATTTTGGTACTGTTTGTTTCGGTGTATTCTTCCTTTGATTGGGAAGTTGATTGAAGCTCTTGTGAGGTAATCCTTGTATAGCTCCTTGTATTCCTCAAGCCTTGGGCAAAAGGCTTGAGAAGAACATTATACTTCTTTTATTGATTACTGGATTGATCAGATGTGCTCCGTACTTTTTTACCCTTCACCTTGAAGTGGTTTTCACGTATATCTTGGTGTCCTTTATTTTGCATTGAATATTTGTTTGGCGATATTACTTGGTTTTTCCATTGGTAGAATTTCTTTGTAGTTGTTTACTTTATTTTCCCCAACAAAGTGGTATCAAAACAATTGTTGGGAGATTGTTAGTATGGAATTGACATGGAGAATAACAACACAAGGATGATTAACCTTAATAGCTCTAATTATGTGATATGGAAAGCAAAGATGGAAGATATTTTATATTGCAAGGATTTGTATGCTTCAATTGAAAAAGATAATGCCAAACCAAAGGATAAGTCTGAAGATGAGTGGAAGAAATTAAATAGAAAGGTCATTGGCCATATCAAGCAATGGCTAGATGAGACAATATTTCACCATGTATCCGTTGAGACGTCTGCCCATTCTTTTTGGACTAAACTCTAGAATTTGTATGAAAGAAAAATCGCTGTAAATAAAGCCTTCTTGATTAGAAAGTTGGTGAATCTGAAATTCAAGGAATGTAATTCTATTGCTGAGCACTTGAATGAGATGTGAAGTATAGTGAATCAGTTGTCAAACATGAAGATATTGTTAGATGATGAAATGCAAGCATTGTTACTTCTCAGTTCGTTACCAGATAGTTGGAAAACGTTGGTGGTGTCTGTTAGCAATTCGACACCGAATGAACACCTTACCATGGAGTTGGTTACTAGTAGCTTACTCAATTAAGAGACTAGAAGGAAGTCTGCAGGTACTGATCAATCCCAAGCACTTGTAATTGAAAATAGGGGAGAAATAAAGATAAGAAATATCATGGTTATGATAAAAATCGTGACAAGTCAAGAGGGAGATCAAAGTCAAGTGATACAAGGTTTAAGTGTCATTATTGTGGTAAACCAGGTCACATGAGAAAAAAATATTTTCGTTACGTAAATGATTTGAAAGAGGAAAAAGTGAAGAAAAGTGAAAGTACAGATGCTACAGCTGTTGTTTCAGATGAACAACCCGTGATTATTTTGTGTGACAAAGAAAAATGTTTGCATATTGCAAATGGAGTGAGTGAACTGTTTACACTGGTGCATCTTATCACACTACTCCAAGGAAAGACTACTTTACTACTTATAGAGCAGGACACCTTAGCAGTGTGAAGAAGGGTAATACTAGTTTCTCCAAGATTGTGGGAGTGGGTGATGTATGTACCAAAACTAATATGGGATGCACTTTGACTTTGAAAGATGTACGCTATGTTCCTGATCTTCGCCTAAATCTGATTTCTGGACTTGCTTTGGATAAACAAGGATATATGAATTACTTTGGTAATGTTACTTAGAAGCTTACCAAAGGTTCACTTATTGTGGTAAAATGCAAGGCGTGTTGCACCTTATACAAGACTCAGGTAAAGTTGTGTAAGGGTGGTTTGAATGCAACTGAAAGTGATACTTTTCTGAACTTGTGGCATAGGTGACCTGCACACATGAGTGAGAAAGGTATGCAACTCTTAGCAAAGAATAAATTGATTCCCTCATTGAAAGTCACCCCTCCTAACCTCTGTGATCATTGTTTATTTGGTAAACGTCATAGAGTTTCATTTTATAGATCATCAAAAGGAAATATGGTTTGTTAGATTTGGTTTACACTGATGTTTGTGGTCCAATCGAAGTAGATTCTCTTGGTGGTAGTAGATATTTCTTGACATTTATTGATGACGCATTAAGAAAATTGTGGATTTATTTCATCAAATCTAAAGACCAGGTTTTTCAGTGCTTCCAACAGTTCCATGCCAGGGTTGAAAGAGAAATAGGTAGACTTTTGAAGTGTCTCCACAGTGATAATGGGGTGAGTAGACATCAAAAAAAATTTAAAGCTTATTGTGATGAGCATGGTATACGACATGAGATGATAGTTTCTCACATTCCATAGCATAATGAAGTGACAGAAAGAATGAATCAGACTATTGTAGAAAGGATCTGATGCATGCTTCACATGGCTAGGTTGTCGAAGGTGTTTTTGGCTGAAATTGCTCGCATTGCTTGTTACCTCATCAATAGGTCTCCGTCAGTCCCTTTGGATGGTGATATTCCAGAAAGATTGTGGAGAGGTAAAAATATTTCATACTCTCATCTGAAGGTGTTTCGGTGTAAAGCGTTTGTTCATGTACTCAAGGAACAAAGATCAAAACTTGATGATAAGACATTTCCATGTATTTTCATTGGCTATGGAGATGAAAAATTTAACTACAGATTGTGGGACCCTGAGAAGATTGTTAGAAACAGAGATGTGGTTTTTTTTATGAAGATCATACCATTGCAGATTTTGAGAAAGTTGAAAAGCCTAAGCAGACAGAGAGTGAGGTACCAGATCTTACCTCACTTCCTCCTCCTTCATCGCATGTTGAAAATGGGGGAGAGATGTCAGATGATATAATAGGTGACCATATGCCAGAAAATGAAGTTGTTGGTGATGATAATGTACAAACAGATGAAACTGAGTAAGAAGAGCAACCCCTTTAGCAAAAAATAGTAGAATCTTAGGTAAGAAAGTTTACCAGAGTGTACCAACCATCAATATACTTCGCTTACAGAAGAAGGCGAGCCTGAAAATTTGCAAGAAGTACTAGCTAGGAGTACGTGGGCACGGGACAGGATGGACCCATCCCTATCCCATCCCGTTCATTCGGGGGGACGTGATAAGCCTCATCCCGACCTCGTTCCATCTCAAACGGGATCGGGATGGGATGTGACGGGACGGGACAGGACGGGATGAACACGTACTAAATAGTTCTCCAATAAAAAAATAACAAAAAGAGTTTTATCTCACATTACTCACACACCAATAATGTCAAATTTATATACATATAACTTATACCATAAATAATAATAGATATTACATAAATAAATATTAAACGTTTTTGGAAGACAAATAAATATTAAATTTCATTTAGAATTAATGATTCAATTTATTTAGATTTCATATAGAATTTTATTTTACATTGAATTAATTTCAATACATCCTAAACTTTTATTAAGAAGAGTATTTTGATTACAATTAATAATAATAAATATTAAATAAATAAATTCGGGACGGGATGGGATAGACGGGATTGAAAATCTTCATCTCGATCCTATCTCACTCTAGATTAGGATGAGACGGGATTGGGATGAGTTTGATTAATCCCAAAAGGACCCAAAAAAATCGGGACATGTTCGGAATCGCGAGATGGGATGTCCACCCCTAGTACTAGCTCATAAAGATAAAAATAGTTGGATTAAGACTATGCAAGATGAGATGAGATCCTTGCATAAGAATGATACTTTTGAGTTAGTTGAGATTTCAAAAGATAGAAAACCTTTGAAGAACAAACGAGTGTACAAGTTGAAAAAGGATGGTGATAGAAAAAAATATGAAGTACAAAGCTCATTTAGTGGTGAAAGGCATTGTGCAAAAGAAGAGGATGGACTTTGATGAAATATTCTCAACCATTGTGAAGATGACCCCTATTAGAGTAGTGTTGAGTTTTGCAGCTATCCTGGATCTTGAGATTGAGTAGTTAGATGTTAAAACTGCGTTTCTTCATGGAGACTTGCATGAAGAAATTTACATGGCACAACCATAGGGTTTTGAAGTGAAAGAGAAAGAACATATGATTTGCAAATTGAAAAAACGTCTTTATGGGTTGAAACAAGCTCCATGACAGTGGTATAAGAAGTTTGACTCATTTATGGTGGGTCATGGGTACAAGAGAACACTTCTAGATCATTGTGTTTATGTCTGATATTTTTTGCCTAGTAGCTTCATTATTCTCTTGATTTATGTTGATGATATTCTAATTGTTGAAAAAGATGTTGATATGATTGGTAGGTTGAAAAAAGATTTATTTATGTTTTTTGATATGAAAGACTTGGGGTCAGGTCAACACATGTTGGGAGTGAAAATTGTACGTGACAGGAAAACTAAGAAGTTGTGGTTGCCACAAGAAAAGTATGTTGAACGGGTGCTTGAAAGGTTCAACAGGTTCAACATGAATGATGCTAAGCCCGTAAGCACTCTACTTGCTAATCACTTCCAATTAAGTGCCAGCTTTTCTCCTAGCACCGATGATGAAAAAAAGAAGATGATAGGTATTCCATACTTCTCTGCTGTAGAGTGTTTGATGTATGCGATGGTTTGTACAAGACCAGATATTGCTCAAGCAGTTGGTGTTGTGAGTAGGTATCTTGATAATCCAGGAAAATGAACATTGGGATGCAGTTAAATGGATTTTGAGGTACTTGAAGGGTACTTCAAAGCTTTGATTATGTTTTGGTAATTCAGGAGCCGTATTGGAAGGATTTACTGATGTAGATATGGCATGTTATCTTGACAGGAAAATGTCTACTTCAGTTATGTTTTCCTTTTGCAAGGAGAGCTATATCTTGGCAGTCTAGATTGCAAAAGTGTGTTGCCTTGTCAACGACTGAAGCTGAATACATTGTCATTACTGAAACAGGAAAAAAAGTTATGGTTGAAAATATTACTCAAGGAATTGGGTGGGAATCAAAATAAATATGTTGTGCATTGTGACAATCAGAGTGCCATAGAGTTGAACAAGAATGACACATGCCATGGACGTACCAAGCATATTGATATTCATTACCATTGGATATGATGTGCTTGAGAAAAATTGTTTCCAACTTGAGAAGATTCATACTAGAAAAAATCCTTCTGACATGATGACAAAAGTGGTTCCTAAAGAGAAACATGAGTTCTATAGAGAGCTCATTGTAATGGCCTAATGTACTTAGGCTATGATTTCCCCCGTTATGGTTTGAAGGGGGAGTTTTGTTGGGTTGGGTCCAACCCATTAGGGTGGATTAGGCCCAAGATGATTAGTATAAAATAAGAGTAGCTAGGGCTCTTTGTTTGTGTGAAAAATAAATCAGCGTGTGCAACTGCGTGTTTTGTGCGATGGCTGCATGAGTGTACAACGGCTGCGTGCACATGACTCTATTGAGAGAAAAGAAGAAGGGAAGGAGGACTGATTGTTGGGGTTTCATTGAAGACTCACAAGTGCGATTTGGATCCGTTTCTTGTCAGATTTTGGTGCTGTTTGTTTCGATGTATTCTTCGTTTGATTGGGAAGTTGATTGAAGCTCTTGCTAGGTATCCCTTGTATTGCTCATTGTATTCTTCAAGCCTTGGGCAAAAGGATTGAGAAGAACATTGTACTATTTTTTTTTATTGATTAGTGGATTGATCGAATTTGCCCCGTGGTTTTTACCCTTCACCTTGAAGGGTTTTCCACGTATATCTTGGTGTCTTTTATTTTGCATTGATTATTTGCTAGCATTGATTATTTGTTTGGCGATATTATTTGGTTCTTCCATTGGTAGAATTTCTTCGTAGTTATTTGCTTTGTTTCCCTAACAGTTTTTCCAATGTCCCATTACTGTGTGAAGGTGCTTGTTTTGGTGAATCCATGACATGTATTAAAAATTCAATTTCATTGTTAGAAATTGTTGTTGTTGGAGTGTCATTTAGATATTGTTGTTCAAAAACGGTACAACAGTCCCAGTATAAAAAGTTTTTCTTTTTTTTGTTTTTAGTGATAAAGTCATTTTAAAGTTTAGTAGATGATTGTAACATACCAACAAAATGCACAACTGTAACCTACCTATAAAATGCACAATTGTGGTCAGGTCTAGAGGGGACTTTATATAAGTTATTAATAAGCCTTGGCATTCTCTCACTACAAAAATCTAAGCTTTCGTAAGGAAAATATTAAAGTGAGCTTCGCCAGTTCTAAGCATGCATGTGGGATCTCTTTGGTTTTGAAATGTAGTTGTTGAGGTTTTTCTTAATGCCAAAACCATGAATCATATGTTTTTAGAAGGAGACTTAACAAGACTAGTTTGGTCGTATTTTGAAACGATTTTTGAAGTGCACACAAGGAGACCAATCAAAGTCTCCTCGATCCTCAAGGTATGGTTTAGAAAAGCTCAGATGGACTCTCATGTAGGGGTGGGCATCCCATCTCGCGATTTCGATTCCGTCATGTCTCAATTTTTTTGGGTCCTTTTAGGATTTGATTAATCTCATACCGATCCCACCGTGTCCCGATCTAGATTAGGATGAGATTGGGATGGAGATTTTCAATCAAGCCCATCCCATCCGGAACTGATTTTTTTTAATATTTATTTTAATACTTTAATTGTATTGGAATGTTTTGGATACCCACATAACATCCACTAGTGGAGATAGCCCCCCTTCATAGCTTCATCAACAATTTAGTTTCATTCTAACAGAGTAGAAGAGATGAAAGACTCTAACTTCTGAAGTTCATAAGAAAGAACATATATAGGATTTACGACTATTAACAGATCAAGAACGATGATTTTCTATAATTAGAAAGTAACGATTTCATTAAAAAGGAAGTATGGTGTTGGGTATCATGTTTGTATTAAGATTGATGCGTCCAAAGTGTGGTATCCTGTAAGTCTGACCTACAAAACAAATGTTAGATTGCCAAAGGCCACCTTTTTGGTGGGCGAAGGCACTCCGATGCTTAAATCAGTAACTCAATTGAAAATGAAGATAAATCTTGACATAACTCAGTTGAAATTGCATATCGTTGTCGAATGTTTCCTTATATAATGGTCGTTATTAATTCTCTGCATGACTTAAGTATGTGAGGCACAATGAGGGAATCATTCTTTGTAGCAATCTCTTTCGTTATGAAGATACGTCCTCGGAGGCGTAACTCCCTCAACAACTCTTTTCTCGGTAACGTTCTGCCTCTTTAAAAGAAAACTCTATTGAGATTGGATTTGAGCCTCTGACTATGATTTGTTTTTTTTATGAGTTTATCCTCCCTTTTTGGATGTTGTGAATCGACCTGGTCTTTGAATATTTGATCCTTGTGATAGATGACCTCTGCCACGTGTATGGTTGTGATAATAATCTTATTTGATGTATCATCAGCTACGCCCCCTTAGTGGGCATGGTAATGTAGCCATTAACTGTATGACGCTTGGATATTCAATTTCGTAATCACGGCGCATTTAATGTTGTTACCAGCTGTTACTGCATTTGTTTTTCGATGTCTCATCCGCCTGTTAGTTTTTGAGTGAATTATGGGATTTCGCGTGGCCATCGTGTCCCGCACATTTTCCAATGCATAGTCCTTTCGTTGTTATATCCTACAAAAATGAGGAGGTGGATACATCATTTTCTTCACTTGAACATCAGGGTTCTGCTATCCGTGGTGGGATTTAGTGTAATGCGAATTACACTTGCTATCTCCGTGGTCCATCCTGTTTTGAAAATCTCAGGGATTAGTATAGGGGTTGGTCGAGGCCCTGGTTTTACGTGTCCATTTCTTCTAATTATTTCAAGTTACGCAATGTACAAAATCTGGGATCATTCCGAGAGCCCAAGAGGAGCGAACTGTTTTTGTCTGTGGAAGAGCAAGAGTTCCGTGATTGATTTAATAAGCTGCCCTGGTCCTCAGTAGAAGTTTTCCTTACTATGGATATCCTCGATCGCAGTGGTTTATATTTATACACTATGAGAGAGGCGGATCGTGCAGTGCTTACGATGGATTGCAATGCTCCTATTACTACTAGAGGTGCCATTAATGCTGGCTTTAGCATTAGAAAGAGGAAAGTTCCCAGACCCTCTAATCTGTCTAAGCTATTTGCAATCAGTTCTAGTCATGTCTCAAAAAAGAAAAAAAGCTTTATACCTCGGTTCATGGTATTACTAGGGTTTCCCCTCACCCTGTATCTTTTGGGAAGGGTTGTGGTGATGTTGTTGTTCCTGTTGCTCTAGAGGTTGAGGAGATAAATCAAACTTTCAAGAGGAGCAAGAAAGAGGTTTCTTATCTTTAGATAATCGTAAGAAGAGTCTTATCACCTCGTATGGCGTGCCTGATTTCACTGACTTGTTCATTGATGATTCACATGTTATCGACAACAAAATGTTTCAGCTTGGTGTCAAAATGTCTAAGAATCCGAACAACACAAAGACTTTGGATGATTTCGAGTTCCACTCCTCGTTGGAAGACCAAGTCGTTACTCGTGGTCGGGGTTCTAAGGTTCCTGTTTCTTTTGTTGTCGTGGGTACCATGGAGTATCCTGCTATTCTCCTAACTACCCGTCCTACCGTTGTTGCTTTTAAGAAATTTAGCCGATCTTCTGAGGCTAACGTGCAACTGTACAAGACAATACTCGTAATCTCATCGTCGATTTTCATGGGCGGTTGGTTGAGATGGCTCTTATGCCCATGCATTCACCATGTAAACACCTCGATGAATGTCTCAATCATCTCATGGAGGGGATGAGTCACCTCATTTATGCTAGCATTATGGGGTCAGATTATAAGGTCGCGCACGATCAAATTGCACTTGTTGAGCGGAAGTTGGCGGGGCAGGCCTTGGTTCTTTCTCACGTTCTCAGTAAAATTGTTCCGCTGAGAGTGCAGTATGCGAAGACTGTAGAAGTTGTTCGGACCTTACTGAAGAAAGTTGAGGCTATTCGAAATAAGTTTGCTGCTGAATTTGAGAACTTCGAAGCAGCGTTGAATAAAATGCGTTCTTAGTTGAGTATCATTGAAAAGGAGTTGTCTGAAGGAAGGGCTGATTTTGACAAGGCCAAGCGTTCTGCTGTAGAGTATTCTGCCAGTCTGAAAGATTCTATGACGCGAGTTGCTTAGTTGAATATCGAGTTTGCTACTTCCAAATCAGTAACTTCTGCTAGGCTTATTGCTATTGCGCTCATGTCGACTTGGCTGAGCTTGTATTAATTACTGATAAATTGAAGACTGTAGTAGCTACGAACTGGATAAAAGTAGTCGATGTCGTCATGACTTCCTAGACTTCATTGAGTCGCGAGGCTTGGATTTACCGAAGTATCATTGTTTTGTTGAGCGGGTATTCAAGGACGAAGAGGAACCCTTCCGAATTCGCTGAGTGACCCTGTCGATGAGGGGCAATCATATCTTTGCCCATCCAAACCTATGCCATCAAGTGATATTATGGCTGATATAAATGCTCAACTTCCTCCACACGCCTCTTCTTGAATACTCTTATTGGCCCTCATTGACTTCATGTAACCTTTTCTGGTGTAATGAATTAGAAAATCAATAAGAATCTCATTCTATTTATTTTTATCATTTGTATGCATTTTGTCTTTTAGTCTAACTTGTTAAACTTAGCTTTTTTCTTTTGACATTCCTGGTTGAATTCTTTCTTGTTTGTTGGAATTTTAAAAGTGTGTTTCGATGTTCGACATATTAGTTGTGTAGAAACTTTTAATGAAATCCCATTTTACATGTCTGGGTTTTTATGTTGTACATTATAGTTGACAAAATAAAAGTCCAGCTCATGTGTCTAGGTAATTTATTACTTCATGGTTGATCAGACTGTAAGTTTTATGTTTATTTCAAACTTGCCTGTCTTGATACATATTTTTAGACTTTACTCGCAGCTCGATATATACTTTGTTTGTGCTGTGTGTTTCCTCGAGTAAAATCTTTAGTCTAACATCTTCATCCCGACTAGACTTTACAACTTGAACGCGAGATGGGTGTAAAAGAGTTGTATTCATAATATTTTTTCAAATGCTCTACATTTCACGGTCTAGGTAGTTGTTCGCCCTCCGTGTTTTCTAACCATTATGTCATTGGTTTGTTGATTTTTATCACTTTGTATGGTCCTTCCCAATTCGAATTCAATTTGCCCGTGCCTGGTTCCTTTGTTCCTTTGGTGCGAGGCTTTACATTTTTGTTATAGTAGCTGGCCATCCATTGTTGGTAGGCTACTATTTTGATAAAAGCCTTTTCTCTCTTTTCTTCAAGGAGATCCAATCCGACTCTCAGTGCTTCATTGTTGTCCTCTGTTCGAAACTCTTCGGTTCTGAATGTTGGCATACCAATTTCTATGGGTATCATTGTTTCAGATCTATATGCGAGGGCAAAAGGAGTCTCCACTATTGGAGTCCTTTTCGTTGTTCTATATGCCCAAAGGATGCCAGGCAGTTCGGATGTTCACTATCCCTTCGATGCCTCAAGCTTCCTTTTAATCGCTTTTAAGATCGTTCTTTTGGTGACCTCGGCTTGCCCATTTGCTTGTGGATGGGCGGGTGCTGAGAAGTATTGTTGGATGCTCAAGTTTTCACACAACTCCTTTACCTTCTTACCTTCAAATTGCTTCCCATTGTCTGTGACAATTACTCTTGGGACTCCAAATATGCATATTTTGTCTTTTCAGATAAACTTTTCGACTTGAGCTTTTCCTATCTTTGCTAACGGCTCCATTTCTACCCAATTAGTAAAGTAATCTACAGCTAAAAGGAGGAATTTATTTCTATTAGACATTGGGAGCGGCCCTACAATGTCCATCCCCCATTTTGAAAATTTCCATGGACTGCTCATCGGAATTAGATTTTGGCCTAGCATGTGAGTATATGGGGCAAATCTCTGACATTTATCACAAGTGCGAACGAGTTTATTTGCATTCGCTTGCATTTTCGGCCAATAGTTACCCAGTGTCAGTGCTTTGTGGGCTAGTGTTCTTCCTCCTGGAAGGTTTTCACATGTGCCATGATGAATCTCTCGCAGAACATAATTAGTATTGTCGGGTAAGAGACAACTTAGTAGTGGGCTAGTTTTAGATTCCTTGTAGAGTATGTCGTTAATCACCATGTACTGTGCTGCTCGATTTTGCAGTTTTCAGGTCTCCATCTTGTCCATTTGAAGCTCTACGTTCATCATATACGCGAGTATAGAAATTATCCAATTATTTTCATGGCCTATTGCACACATGTTTCTTGCACTTGATTTTTCAGTATGGAACTTTTCTGTATTGTGAAGAGTGGATTAATATTTTCGTTAACCCGTGATGCTTTTTTCGCTAGCTCGTCAGCTCTTTCATTTTCTGCCCTTGCATGTCGTCGAATGATTGTAGGCTGAAAATTTTCCATCAGCTCGACTGTCTTTTGGTGGTAGGCTTTCATTTGAGCATCTTTGGCTTGAAATTCGCCTGACCACCAATTTGGAGTAAGTGAAGGCGCTGATTTCTTTTATTCTCAAGAGTTTTGTATATTTTAACCCAGCTATTACTGCTTCGTTCTCTGCTTCGTTGTTTGAGGCTTTGAAACTGAATTTTATCGTTGTTTCTGACGTTACACCTTCCGAATTGTATAAGATAATTCCAATTCCGCTTCCTGACTCGTTAGATGCTCTGTCACAATGAAGGATCCATTCGTGGACGGTTTGTTCATCTTCGTGATTACTATCTTGCTGGCGGTCGTTGCTGCATGTGAATTCAGCGATGAAATCTGCCAATGCTTGTGCTTTTATTATGATTTTGGGGCTGTAGCTAATGTCGAATTGCTCAAGTTCTGTTGCCCATTACACCATTTTCTGGATAGCTCTGTTTTGTGCAATACTAACTAAAGTGGTTGTTCAGTCATGACAATGATTGGGTGAGCTTGGAAGTATGGGGGCAGCTTGAAAATACGATCAGGGCGAGCGCTAGTTTATCTAGAGCGGGGTAGTTGATCTTCGAGTCTGCAAGTGTTTTGCTAATGCAATATACTGGCTATTGTACACCCTTCTCCTCTCATTTTAGTGTTGAGTTTACTGCATGGTCGGACAAGGACAAGCATAAATATAGTGTTTCCCTCGTGTTCGATTTTGATAGCACGTTTGTGCTTCCCATATATGCCTTCAAGCTTTGGAAAGCCCTTTCACATTCTTCATTTTACTTGAATGTCTTGTTTCCTTTCAAGATTTTGAAGAAAGGTAGACATTTGTCCGAGGACTTGGAAATGAATCTATTTAAAGCCACTATCATGCCATTGATATTTTGCACGCCCTTTATATTCGTTGGTGACTGCATGTTGAGAATGCATGTATCTGTTTCGGAGTTGAGAGAAGGCATGTTCAAGGTCTTTGATATGGTCAGTTCGGCGTAAGCTTTTGCCAACATGTCATCGATGTACACCTCCATTGTTTTACTGATTAGGTCTCTGAACATTCTGTTGACCAATCGCTGGTACGTGGCTCTCGTGTTCTTTAGTCCGAATGGCATCTCTCGATAACATTATGTACCTCTTTCTATTATGAAAGACGTTTTATTGGCCAGGAGGGTGCATCTGTATCTAATTGTAGCTGGAGTACACATCCATGAAGCTCAAGAGTTCGTGTCCGGTAGTGGCAACCACTATTTGGTCGATGCGTGGGAGTGGAAAACTGTCTTTCAGGTAGGCTTTGTTTAAATCAATGTAATTTACACATACTTTTCATTTGGCGTTCTTCTTTTTTACTAACATCATGTTAGTAAATCAGTCCGGGTAGTGAAATTCTCCGATCATTCCTGCAGTTATTAGACGATGCATTTCCTTGTTATCGCTTGGTTACGTTTTGGGGCAACCGACCTTCTTTTTTTATCGGACCGACTTCTTGTCCGAATTGACTTGTAGTTGGAGAGTGATGACAGACGGGTCTATTCTGATCATATCTTTCATTGTCCAAACAAAAATGTCTCGATTATCCTTCAGCAGTTGAACTTGTTTTATGGCGAGTTCTAGGTGGATTTTTGTGCTAATCCGAACTGCTTTGTGTCCCCCATGATCCAAGTAGACAATTGTCATTTCTTCTTCTAGTTGTCCAATGTTTGGTCAATCTCTTGGACTGGTTTGGCCGTATTGTCATCCGAAAGGTCAGGGTTTGTTTGACCAGGCTGCTGTAGCAGATCTTCTAGTCGTTGCAGTGATTGCTATCTGTGTGGAGGTTTATCGCTGCATAGTGGCATTCACATGCAGCTGGCTGATCTCCTTTGATTATCCCGATGCCATCATCGATATGGTACTTCAAGAATTGATGCATGGTGGAGGATACCACACCCATCTCGTGTATCCAAGGCCTTCTGAGAAGCATGTTGTATTCGAATGGAGCGTCAACAACAATGAAATTTGTCAACATGACTTGTTGTCTCCCTGGTTCTCCTGCTTCAAGTGTCAGTTGGATCATTTCAAGTGGACGACATTGTTCTCCGTTGAAACCTACCATTGGTTGATCATTAGGCGAGAACATTTCTTCAGTAAATCACATCTTTTAGAGCATTGTTAGGTACAAAAGGTTGGCCCAACTGCTCGTGTCGACCAATACCCTTTTGATCTCCTACCTGGCTATCAGTATTGAAAATACCATGGTGTCATTATGAGAGAAACAAACTCCCTTCGCGTCCTCATTGGAGAAGGTCACAACTCCCTACATCATTCTAGCGCATTGTGCAGAAGGCTTTGGGTATTTGATCTTTGTTCGTAAATCCTAGATTGATCGCTTCTAAGATCGATTGGATAACTCTTTTTCTCCGATTACGCCATGCACAATTTATATCAGCTTCTTTGATTGATCCTTTGATCTGTTTTTCTCCCTTTGGACTCTATTTGCGTAATGAACTCTTCGAGTTATCCTTTTTGGATATGGAGCTCGATCTCGTCATTTAGGTTGTAGTAGTCCTCGGTGTCGTGCCCATAGTCTTTTTGGAAATAACAATTATCCATTTTTACTTCGCTCATCTGAATCTCCTATCATTTTGGGTGGCCACTTAACGTCCTCCCACTTTGCTATAGTTTTTAGGACCTCAGCTCGACTTGTTTTCAAGGTCGTGACCGATTTACTTGTCGATCGTTCATATTTGGATATTTCGTATTGCAGCCTTCTAGTTTCTTGTTGGTTGAACTCGGATCTGCCACTTATTCGATGCCTTTTTGACTGACCACTTTCTTTTCGAGGTTCGTCGTTAATCACCATCCTTCTTCTCTCCTATCTAGGTTGGCTAAAGCGTGTCTCTTTTTAGATTCATTCTTCTTTCTAGCAGCCACCATCTCCTAAAGAGTGATGTGTTTTTCGACGGTCTTCAATAGAGTCGCCCTATTCTTTGGGGGCTGTAGATTCACAAAATCATAGAATGGTCCCCTTTTTAGTCTGGAGGTGAAGGTGGCAATGGTCGTGTCATCGTTGCAGCCGTCAATCATGGTCAACTTGTTAGTAAAACGAGTGACATATTCCCTTATGTTCTCCTCGAGTGTATGTCTGCTGTGAAGCAGATAGTGTGGGCCCTTTCTCATTTTTTGATTGTAAATGAACCTCACGAGAAAACAGTGGCTAGCTCTTGGAAAGTGTCTATCGATCTTGGCAGCAAGGTGTTGAACCAATTTATTACTGTGGAGGTGAGACTGGTTGGAAATGTTTGACATAGGATGGACTCCCTGCTCTCCTTCAATGCCATCATGTGTAGGAAGTGTCGCAGATGGTTTGTGGGATTGGTGGTGCCATCGATCGTATGCCTCGAACTTTGGTGGACTGAACTTTTTTGGTAGAGGAGTTATCATGATCACATCAGAGAACGACGGTCTGGCCAATTCGTACAACACGTTAGGATCTGTGGCTCTGATCCTGAATAGAATTTGTTCAGGGGTGGGTCCCGTCATTCTGAAGGGGCCATATGTTGGTGGTTCACTGCTTTCGAGATTTATTTGCTGAGGTTTTGCAGGAACTTCATTACCCTCTCGGGAGTGGTTGGCGGATTGAACGCGCTCTTGAGTGAGTTTATCCACTGTTTTGATCAGAAAATCCATCTAGGTCATGAGTTGACCTACGCAATGATCTGTGGCAGTGTCGCCAGATGTTTGAGAGGACGAGGTTATCACTCCATGTTGCTGGGTTTGAAGCATGCATTGTAGGTAATACGACTTCATCAGTGGAGGGATTACTGTGATTGTTTCTAGGTTGAGGGTCTGTAGAGTGTTGCATTTGTTCTAAAAGGTTTTTAATCATTGATTAGAACTTAGGAAGTTTCCTACTGCAAACTCTCTTCTTAAAATGAAGTTGTCGTTCCCTATGGACGACACCAAACTTATGCGTCCAAAATTTGGTCTTTTGTAAGTCTGACTTACAAAACAAATGTTAGATTGTCAAAGACTATTTTTTTCGTGGTTGAAGGAACTCCGATGCTTAAGTCAGTAACTCAGTTGAAAATGAAGATAAATCTAGACAGAACTCAGTTAAAATTGCATACCTTTGTCGAATGTTCCCTTTACCTAATATATAATGGTCGTTATTAATTCCCGCGTGACTTAAGCATGTGAGACGTAACGAGGGGAGACTTTTTAAGAATTCCTTTCTTCTAGAAGGATCATCTAGAAAACGAGTTGTTTTATTTAAACAAAAAAGCGGACATAGATGTTATGAGTCAAAATTTTCATGTGAGACATAACAAGGGGAGACATTCTTTGTAACAATCTCCTTCTTTATGAAGATATGTCCTCGGAGGCGTAACTCCCTCCACGACTCTTTTCCTCTGTAACATTCATCTTTAAAGGAGAATTCAATTGGGCCTGAATTTTGGTCTCTGACTATGATTTGTTCTGATGGGCCTTGTTTGGGCTTTTTTTCGGAAGGCCTTGTTTGGGCTTTCATGACTAGATCCACCATTTTTGGGCTTTGTGAATCGATCTGGTCTTGGAATATTTGATCCTCGTGGTGGACGATCTCTACCATGTTTATGATTGCAATAATAGTCTTATTTGATGTATCATCAAAGATGACATGGAAGACCTTTACACATACATACCTTTACACATACATAGAAATAACTAAGCACAACCATGTATAATCAGCCATGATTTGATAGTTTCTCTTTAAGCAAATAAGGTTATTTTACATTAAGTGGCGTTGTACGAATTTAAATGTCCAGAACATGGCAAGTGAAGAAGAGGCCATATGATCTTCCAATGGTTAAGAAAGCTACTTTGTAAATGTTGCATCTTTGGAGCTTGAAATGAATTTGGATACTAAGTAGTGTAGACTAAGGCCATGTTTGGTTGCTCAATGGAACAGGAATGGGGAATGAGAATGGAAATGGGGAATGAGTTTTGGATATAATACATATTTGCAGGGCAAAGAAACACCATTTTATTGATTGAGCTGCTGCGCTGGTATGGCCTTACAAAGATCCACATTAAGAAGCACAACTGAATGATAGTCTAATAAATCACTGAAGTTGGTGACTACATCACAACCAAATGCTTCATTGCTAGGAGAACAGTGACAATGGCGATCTTCATATTGCAGATTCCAACTTAAATAAAAACTCTAAATTTTTTTAATTTTGCATTGCAGGAAATGTTTTAGTAACCTCTCATCCCGTCCCACACTCGTTTGAGATGGGACGAGGACGAGATGAGTTCCATTTCATCTCGATTCCGAAGAAAAGGGATGAGATCGAGATGAAGTACATCACACTCCATCCCATCACGTTCCCACCCATACTCTCAGGTTGAGTGTCTATTTCATTTAACTCGGTTGTCCATCCTTTGGAAAATTTCGTTATAAAAGGAACAGTAAACACTATGAAGGAAGGAGTAGAAACGTTATGTGATAATTAAAGTTTGACATTGGTGGCAGCTAGTTAAAAAAGTATTTAATCCCAAGACTCAGAGTAGGACTTGGACTTATATAGTAGATTAGGGTTTGCTACAAAAGTGGTTGGTTTAAAACCATTGTTGCTTTTATATCGACAGTTCCCCCGAATTGTTATGTACTGAGCTTAGATGGACCGTCGAAAAATAATGCAGTAGCAGGAGGAGTAGTTGTAAAAGATGAGTTGGGTTTTCATTGAAGTGCTAAACAAATACATTTTGGGGGAGGGAACGAACTAAAAATTGGGAAGTCACGGTCTTGATTCCCTTATGAAGTGATCATTTTTGTTTTTATTTGGGGGGAGGGATATCCCTCTCCTGTACACAAGTTTTTAATATATAATAGAGGTGGGCATGAGGTGGGATGAACCTAATCCCTATCCCATCCTGATCTTGTCCCATCCCAAATGGGTTCAGGACGGAATGGATGAGGATGATTGTAGTCCTCATTTAGAATTAAGCGAAAATTATGGTACTACAAAGCAAAGCAAGGTGAAAAAATTTGTAGTCCTCATTTAGGCATTGTTCGCACATTCAATGAATGACGAATGTGTTTGACAAAAGAGTGCACAAAAATGTAGTATTATGAACAGATCTGAATGTCATAAATTATCTGAAATTAAAGTAGTAGCTTGTGATGTTAGATTGTAAACTAAAAAATAAGAACAGATTCAATAGAAAGAGTTGAGGGCGTTGTCATTACACTACACCAAAAGGCCTGTTTAGCTACGGGGAGGTGGCCACGGCAAAAAACCGTGGCTATAATGGCCAACGGTTTAAAACCGTGGCTAAAAAAATAAAAACCGTGGCTATACACTACACCAAAAGGGTTGCCATGGCAAAAAATCGTGGCTAACTGCCAACGGTTTAAAATCGTGGCTACAAGCTTTTCACGTGCCTGTGTGGAGGCACTACAATGCCATGAAAGGATCGCGGGAAAAACTAAAATTCACGCGGCTCGATTCCCTCCCATTTCTACATTTGCTTCCCTCTCATTCTCGCTCTCTTTCCCCCCTCATTCACAGCAGATCGAAGTGCCCCTGACCACTCCTCCTCTCTGCCTTTCTGCCCCTCTCTTTCTCTCTTCTTCCTTGGTAGAGAAGAAGTCGTAAAATCTGAACAACGGTTAAGACTCTTCCACCATCAGAGTCACTTCCAAGGAGTGAACCAGTTGGTGGGTATATCTTTGTTTGCAATAATGATACCATGTAAGAGAACTTGAAGAGGCAACTTTTTGGTAAGCTTTCCCCCAATTTCTTTTGCTTTTTGTTGTTCAAGTTCAATTTTTTTTTTTAATTTATTGATCTTTGTTAATTGATTTGAGTGATCATTTGAATTTAATTTGATGTTTTAATCCATGGGTATTGATGGGTTTTATTGAATTTTGGAAATTGGGTTTTATTGATTAATGGGTAGGCATGATTTGTGGATACATCTGATCTGATATTGTGTTGTTTGTGATTTTGATTTTTCAGGGCTCCCTCCAAGGTACAGGGATTCAGTGAGGCAAATAACACCAGGATTGCCTCTTTTCCTTTACAACTACTCCACTCACCAACTCCATGGAGTTTTTGAGGTTTGTGGTCTCTTTCCTTGTTTGTATGTTTTCTACTTTGTGAATTGATGTAGATACTAGATACTAAAGTTTAGTGTTGAAGTGAAGTACATATCTGTGGTTTAGTGGAAAATTTTCACTTCAAGGGATAATCTGATTGATTTATCATTGTTGCCCTTGTTTAATGATACTACAAATGAAGAAATTTAAGTATCAAAATAGATGATAATTTATACTAAAAGTATATGTTATATACTCTTTGACTAATTTCTTATTTCCCCATGTTATTCATTATTTTCAGATTTTTTTGTTTGTTATGTATGTGTTTATTTAAAAAATGGAGTCCATAGCAGGGCTTTCCTTTCTCTCTCATCTACAAATCTGAACAGTTATGTTTCCCCACACGAATGCATTTAGATTTTTGATGCTCTTTTAGTTTTAAAATAGTGGCGTTTATTTATTCATAGTCAGTTGTGGAAGTATGAAAAATCATTTGCATTAGTCATTTGGTGTACATAGAGGGAGAACAACTCATTGTAATTTATATTTTACAGCTTTAATGATCTTCAGAAGCCACAAAATGAGCTTGATGGAAAAGCGTGTGCAGATGTTGGACAGAGTAGTCTCATGGCTCTCTATGATGCTCTGTTTAGTCAGGTGAGAAGACAACATTCTCTTGAATTTTGCACCATCATTCATTTTGAACAATTAGTTGCCATTCACGTTGTCTACATTTCTTTCATTCATAAGTACAAACATATATTGTTTCATCAAATCCGCTTTAGGTTCTTTCTGTTACTAACATGTAGCACGTATTCTGCAGTTGGACATGACATTCTTTCAACTTCTTGTGACTGATAATGATTTTAGAGCTCCAAATTTCAGACAACAGCTTTCTGAAACATTGAATGCGTTGTTACGTTTAAGGGTTATTCCTATATTTAATGAAATGATGCAATTAGTACCAGGAAAGCTCCATATGAGGTATATATTGCTTCAATTCACACCATGACTTGAGTTTGATTGATATGAAAGTATTGCCATGAAAGAACTCATCGTTTCCCTATTCTATTGTTTCCATATATATTTGCTCGTGTATGTAGCGATGAATTATGTCATTTGCAATTTAGGAGTATGACTATATGACCATTAACTAAGTTAGCTTGACAGATAAAAACCATGACTTAAGAAGCTATCCATGTTCGTAGATCTTACTGAACTTCAACGGCTGTGACACTTGCTTATTATAGTTGAGTTCAACTACAGTTGCTTATTACTGAAAGACAAGCAGTTGTTTTTCTATGAAGAAATCTGAAATTCTCAATTTGGGTTTGATTTTAAACAGTATTGTTGAGTTCCTTCCATAATGCAACTCTGCATGATGAGTACTTACATATCCTGTAATTGGGATTTTTAACTTCCATACTTGTTTTTCTCAGTTTTAATGAAAAGTTTTGTTCCACCGAAAAAAAAATCCTTCCCATACATTGATTGAGACATACCCTGGAATTTCTTATTTACACTTGAACAAAGTTGCTGAACACGCTAATATGCACAACTGCATGGTCATGGTGTCAAAAAACACATTTTTTTGGAAAATGGAGTACCATTATGCTTAGCTACTCTGAAAATAAAAGATAATGTAACTGAGTTCCAAAGGAATTTGTAGTTTTAATTAGAAAAAAAATATTTATTTTGGTGTCATATAGTTGGAAAAAGTTGTCGGTGAATCTTATGCGGAGGAAGCTCTGCTTAAAGATACAGTTGCTTACTATTCTCGGAAGGCTTCTAATTGGATTCTAGAAGACTCTTGTCCAGATTACATGCTAAAGGTGAAATACCTATTAGTTTTTTTGTGCTTTGAATTTGTCTTTTGTTCCTGATAATCTGGTTGGTGATATTGGTGTCGTGGTAATTTTCAGGCTGAGGAGTGCTTAAAACGACAAAAAGACAGGGTAGCACATTACTTGCATTCTAGCAGCGAGCAGAAGTTATTGGAGGTTTGTTTTTTTTTCTAGAATTTTATGGTATATGTCATTTCTCAGCCTGTAGTTAGGCTAGATAGATGATGCTAAATAAGTAAAACAAAGTAATAATTTGAGTCAATTAATAAATTTTGAGTTTTCCTTTTTTCAAAATCTTTTATTTTTATTTTTTTGATAAGAGTTGTAGGCCTTAGGAAGTTGTATAGAATTCTTTTTCAGTTGTTTATTCATTGAATATATGTTCCTTTGGCAGAAAGTGCAACATGAGCTATTATATATATATGCGAGCCAACTACTTGGAAAGGAACACTCTGGATGGCATGCATTGCTTAGGGACGACAAGGTAAATACCTGGTCCATGTTCTCCTCCATAGACACAGAATCACACACATAACTTGGAATTGGGATTTTGCAAGATGGTAAGCATAAATGTAATTTTATGTAATCTGTAGGTGGAGGACCTGTCAAGGATGTTTAGGCTATTCTCTAAGATACCTCGTGGTCTGGACCCTATTTCAAGCATATTCAAACAGGTAAGACTAATTTCTCTTTCTGGTTTTTTCATGTAGGTGGGTTACTTTTGTGTGTTCTATTTTGATCTTTCTTATTTTCTATGTATGTCATCATTAAGCTGGAATGCTCAAAACATAAATTGAGAGTCAAGCTGATGGTTGTACAACAGTACGAGTGTTAATACTGCTACATTATTCTTCTCATTTGAATTTCTGTTCCATAGGTCATGAGGGAGCCCAAAAAGTGTTTGAATAAGTTTGCTGAATTGAAATTCTTTAAAAATCTAGTGGCTAACATCTTTTATATGATTCAGATTTTATGTATTTTAAATTCCGTGGTCGTTTTGGTTCTTATTGTTAATACTGTTGCTATGTTTTGCTGATAAAAGGAAAATCCTCATTTCTTAGTTCTAAGGTTAAAGGTGTTCTAGTAAACATGACCAAGTCTCTGGAACATCTGATAATTTGTTAACTCTTATTTCTAGCATTAATTTACGAGATATGGTGGCCACATACTTGAGTTTTGGCACAGTTCAAAATAGAAATTTTTTTATTTGATTAATCAAAGTAAAGCTCAAAGTTGCACTACACTTCTTGCCATGAAGCTCACTCGACTTCTTGCCATGAAGCTCACTCATTAATATTTACCTTGGAAGTTGGAACTCACTTAATAACTGGGGTTATTGGATTTGTAGAAAAAGAAAAAGAGGAAAAAGTACATGAAAATTGACATTTTTTAGAAACTTAACAAAGGAAAGTTCACAAAATGTTGGAATATTGTAGTTTTGAACCACCGATATGTGAAAACTTGGTAATCAATCCACAACAACAACAAAAAGAAACTTTTTTTTTAGCCCTCCCCACCACATGCTACTGGTCGGGTTCGAACCTGTGATGTGTGATGCTTGCTCTGCTTTGTTTTAATAACATTTATAGTTTTCTAAATTCAATTACTGTTATCCAAGGATGGCAAATCTTTCTTAAAGAAGTTTTCCTTACTATGTTATCTTTTGATGACACAAATGGAGCCTCAAAGGGCAATAGTTTTTGTCTTTCTCATTTTACTGCTCTTTGCCATTGCAGGAAGGTTCGACATAAGAATGTCGTACAGTTCATTGGAGCATGTACCAGACCTCCAAGTTTATGCATTGTGACAGGTAAGCAATCGATTGGCTTCCAGATCTATTTGCTGCTGTATGCTGATGAGGAGGCATTTTCAGTTTCGAGTCTATGCAGTTTCAAGAAAACATCGATGTGAGTATTACTAATGAAAGATTTTTCAAGTTTTCCAATTTGCAAGTTAGTAAATTCCTTTACTAAATATGTAGTCTAAATCTAAAACATATGATGACAAACTCAAATACCCTTTACTAGTTTGGTTTATTGAATAATCCTTCTCAGTTTACTTGGTAAGAATTTCTGTAAAAAAAAGCACATAATTTGTAATGCATTCGACTAATGAGCACCTCATATTGCATTTTAATGTTAGTGTTTCACCTTGAGGCTCATTTTGAGGCATACGCCTCCCTCGTTATACAAGAGTATAAATAACCACATTATACAAGAGTATTCTTGTTTTACTGATCAAAATTTTTCTAATGAACCTGAACATTTAAGCAGGACCTATAGATGTTTTTGTCATTTTGGCTTGAAACTAAAATGCAGGACTTATACATCTGATTGTGATTGATTAACAGAAATAATGCCAAGTCTGCAGCATGATTGGCCACACAATGTGCATTGTGGCCTGTTTGGGTTTGGTCCCCTTCTTGCCTGACTGGAAGTTGTCGAATTTCTTATCCAACCTGTCAAAGAGTAGATCCAGCCTATCTATATTTTCTGAACTATACTCTCATTTCTTCGGATATCAAGTTCATCCCCTTCACCAACTCTTCTTCTGTCATCTTCCAAACTTTTCTTCGAAACAAATTTGGTGCATATATTTAGGAAATGTGTTGCAATCTTGCCTTGTTGTTTTAATACCATATTTTTGAACTTGGTCATGCATTACAACTTATGCTTTTTGTTTTCATTTGGTGCGACATCTAAATCTGAAATAACTTTGAACTTTTCAGTCTGACCTCAATGTTTTTCTGTGTATTACGCTTTCTTTCGTAGCTGGACCATATAGCTCCTTGTTTTGTTTGGGTTCTGCCAGGAAAAATCAACTAAGTGTGATTGAGCTGCATGTTCTGTCTGTGATTGGCTTATGGAAATATAAGTCATGCTTAATTTGTATCCATACTGTTTTAGTAGTTTAATACTTGTGTGTATTATTTTTGAATTCACATGCTTATTCACTACTTTTGTTTGGTGTGCTTCAGGGGTTCAGTGAGTGACTGGTTACTGCTAGTCGCCCAGCAATAGGCATCATGTTCAAGCAGGTTGGTGTTTAGGTTTTTAAATTGTATTTCTTTGTCGATTTAATTGATTTATCAAGTTAAATCTTGGTGGACAACTAGTAAATGGTACAAAGATTGCCATTGTCAGAATTATAGAGCATGTGTTAGTGCTAGAACTAACAAATAAATTGAAATAAATGAAGTAATAATTAAAATAAACGAACAAGAATCGAAATAACTATGATAAAAGCTAATTGAAAACAAATAACTATGATAAAAGCTAATCGAAATAACTATGATATTAAAACGCGTATCCATGCCATGAAGTGCCTAACTACTTTTGCTGAGGCTGTTGGGCCAGGATTCATTTTGAGAGAGTACGTATAGATCCTCACTAGAGCTTTTTTTTCTTCCTCCAATCGGGACTCTCCATCATCTATTGGAAATGAATTTGTTCTGGCTCTTTTGTTGCATGGGTAATAATGTTGATTTCTGTTGCTTGACGTAGCTTTATAAAATCATGAAAGAACACAAAAATCTGAAGGTTCTTACCGAGGGAATCTCATGGATGGTGTCTGCAGTTGAAGACTTTGGAGTTTCACTGATAAAGTTGAAGGTAATTTTAGTTTTGACACAATACAATTTTGCTCTTTGCTCTCTCCTCATGTTTGATATTGGTATTCTCTGCTTCTGATAGTAAAAAGTGTATTTGTACTTTATAGGATTTAACTGAGTTCTGTAAAGACACTGGGTTGCAGTCCAGTACTGCTGCCACAAGAAATGCTAGAATAAAACTTATAGGGGTGTTGCATAAGTTTGTTGGCCCAGGTTTCTTTTATTTCAACACCATCCATCCAACCATTATTATGTTTATGATGTTTACACTAATGATGCGATGCGATGCAAGGGGTTTCTCTTGCAATCACCGCTTCACCTATTATTATCTATCTCCCCAAAAATTCTGTTTTTTATTTATTCACCTCGTGGCAAGAGGGCTTACAACACAAATCATTCTTTAGCTATCTACATGTTTTCTTCTTCTCCACCACTCTCAATTTCCTCATAATTATTAATGCTTTCAAAAACACAACTTACTATCCCCCAATTCACACTTAACATCATACTTATTAAAATCCCTATTTTGGTTTGAGAGAAAACCTTCCAATATTTTGTTATGATCATTTATTGTAGCATCACTTCTTTGCAGCATTTGTGCGTACCCCCAGTTTCATTCTTATGTATTCTCATAACCTTTTTTCATACCATCATTAAATTTTTGACCATCCTTCAATTTTTCTAAAAGAGAAATCAGAGAGCACAGGTTCCAATAATGAAACATCTTCTGTTGAGACACAACCAAGGCAGACTGGCACTGCTCCTGACCCTGGAGCCGAATTTCCTGCTTTTGACTTTTTTGCAATGTCTGGACTTCTTAATGTATTCTCTCATCCTTCAATCCTCTTTACATAATTCATTTCAAATCTGTCCATTTCTCATTATAAGGTCGACCATGGTAGCGGTAAAGTTTCTCATTATAAGGTTGACCTTGTTTTTCTTTTTGCTGATTCTTGCATTATACATTGTACAACAAAACGTGTAAGGTGTGTCAGTTCATACGTTTTATGTATTATCAGAGTTTTGTATTTGCTTTGCTATCATGAAAGAAAAGCAGAATAATTTTTGTCTTACTTTTTGTGCTAACCTCTGTGTGTCTTCTAATGTTGGTTGATGAAGAAAAACAACTGTTTAAACTTAAGACCAGGGAAATGTAGGGCAATTGAACAGACCACACACAGGTACAAGTAGCCTAAACAAGATAAACATAGGAAACAAAAGCTGAAACAGTCCGCCCCAAGATGCTCTAGTCAGTTGTTTCCGTATATTTATTTACAACACTTATTCATATGAAGTCTCATTTGTACAATTAGTGTGTGGACTGAACCGATTTCTATCTACTTGCAAGTGCCTATCTGTTCAAGATGTTGTGCCTTTTACAAAAAACAACAACTCTCGAGGAGTGTTGATTCAGAGTCCTAGATTATAATTAACTTCTCTATGTTTAATAACAAACACAACCTGAGATCCAGAAAATTCATGTATGTAGCATAGTGCTTTTGTGCTCATGTGGCATTGAAGCCATGCAAGTCATGATGCCTTTCCAACAATATCTTAAGCAAACATGGATATTCGTGCCTTTTGACACTGGACACTATATGCTGATGCATCTCTTATGGTATGACCTTTTTTAGTTTCTTCACATCTCAATGTTAGCCAAGTATTAGGGCTCGTCATCCTTTTTAACAAGTGCCACTTGGATCATCCCGTCTATTTTATCAAGCTATGCAGATTATTTTTTAAATCAATTCGTTAATAATTATGTTTAGGTTGATAATGCAATTTTGTAATTTGAACATTTTTATTTTGTTTCTATCATTGCATGGTGTAGATTCTCTTCTTCCTATCATGTTGTAGATCAGCTTCATATTGCTTTAAATTGTGGTTAATTTTGTCAGTCATGATTTGTACTTTGTGCCACTATGATTACCCTTTTAATCTGAGTGAGTTTTGAAAATATAGGATCCAAGTATAAAGGAATTAGCTAAGCAGATAGCAAAAGATCCTGCTTTCAATCAGATGGCTGAGCAGCTCCAAAAGAGTGTTCAGAATTCAAGCTGCTCTTGCAAGGTATTTCTGGTATTTTTGTTCAAGATTTTGAACTTCGAATATCCTAGTCCTAACAGAATTTCTCATGCAGGTCTTGATATTACGATTCTTGGATCCAATGATTTCTATTCATACCGAAATCAGGTACCTTTACATTCTCTTCAAATATTCTACCTATCATGGTGTCAGTTCAGGATCTTTCCATTGTTTAGTCTTCTCATCCAATGAAACAGAATACTTGCGTGGTATTTCAGATCCAGATGTGCAAAGACAGGAGTTCCTTAAATTATGGACACTTAAGGTAGAGGTATTTTCATGTAGTCAATTCTTACATTGTGTAACTTTTACGAGAATTTCAATACTGCAACCTCTTTCAGATGAATCACTTCTGAAAAAACCAACCCCGATGACCTAACTGCCATGAGTTTTGCTTAACTATTTTTAAAGGTACAAGTCATAGATATGATATGTTGTGCATTACTCTTTGACCTCTGACATAAAAATTCAAAGAAAGTTTCCCACCAGGTACCTAAAATTTTCATCCACCTTTGCCCCCAGGAAAATGAAGTTCTCATGAAAAATTAAGACAGTCGTGCTGATGGGATTGTTGTAATTAAGATTTATTTCATTTACTTAATTATTGCTGTTTTATTTGTTTTATATATTATTGTTATTATTTTTTTTTTCTTCTGAAAATACTATAAATTTAAATTTAAGAAATGGTTGAAATATGTATTAAGACAAGATAACTATAAATTCTTGTTTAATCGGTTAAGCCTAAGCCTTTTAAGGCAATTGCTCATTTACTTCCCCTCATGTCTAAGCTTCATCTTCAATGTCTCTTCTTGATCTTCTTGACAGAGCTCTTCCGCCTCTGTCATGGTGATGTTGGCACTGCAGCTAGATACAGTCCTCCATATTTACGTATGTATCACTTATCATGAACACTACTAGTACTTATCTTTTAATAGATTAGGCAGTATAAGGTCGGTTGTTAATTTGTTTTTTGAATGATTCAGCTACGACGTGCTATGGCAATGATGTCAGTCAGTTTCTGCCGAATAACGTAGAGTTCCAACATAGAGTATTTCTTATATTGTAACATAGAGTATTTCTTATAAATTTAAATTTGTAAAACCATTAGTAAAATGATATCACACCTGTAGAAGGATCAGCTTATAAGAATCCGATTTTGGATCCTTTGATGCCCTAAACTAGAGGACCAAGTGATGCATATCCTGGACATGGATCATTTGAATTAATCTGCAAATGGGATATGTTTTTAACATTTCCTTCAAATTAATAACCAGTTTCAGACTTTTTAAAAAACCAATTGTTGTACCTCTTCAGACACTTGATTTAAACGCTCATCAATTATCTGTCATCATGATGTATATGGTTGTCAGGAAACAGTCAGTTGTAGCTTTCAAAAACTGATAATAATCCATTCTTTTCTATCTTTTGTTTATCCTTGTACAGACTCTAGAAGATGCATTCAACAGCTTAGAAGGTGTCACATGCAACAGAGCGGAGGGCGCCATGTATCTTTTTCCCCGTCTCCACCTGCCCAAAAAGGCAATTGAAGCTGCAGAAGCCACAAAAACGACCCCAGATGCATTCTACGCTCGTCGACTACTTGAGGCCGTAGGAATTGTTGTTGTTCCTGGATCTGATGTTTAACCACATGGAATGATGTTTGTTCTTACTTGTTGTAGAATTTAAAGCCTATTAGAAGTGTCGCGTTTCAAGAATTTTATTCTTTGTTTGTTTAGGAGTTGGTTTACAGAAATTTGGATTGGCATTCTTGTATAGACTCATTTTTTAGGTTGTATATATAACAATGCTCTTTCTTAGTTATTGAGGAATTAAAACCCATTTGAGAAGAGTCACAATTCAATAATCCCATTGTCTATTTGATTAGGTATTGGTTTTACTAAAATTTGGATGCTTATGCTTTTAGTCATTTGATAGCAAAAAAAAAAAAAAAAAATTGCCACGGCTTAAAACCATGGCTAACTGTTGCAACGGCTCAGAGCCGTGGCTATGAGTTGCCACGACTTATAACCATGGCTAGGACTTGCAACGGTTTTAAGCCATGGCTATTCCTGGCCACGGCTTAAAACCGTGGCTAACATATATTTTGCCACGGTTTTTAGCCGTTACTGAGGATTTAGCGACGCCCCTACAGCCCACGGTTCTAAGTCGTGCCAATGGGTTATCCCCATGGTTTAAACCGTTGCTAATGGCCATTTTTGGTGTAGTGTTAGGGATCATGGGCAATCCAAATATTTTATCTTCACTTACTCTTATGGGTTTCAGATCTTGAAACTGAAATTTTTTCGATTCGTATTTCGATACACAACTAATTATTTCATCCACTAAGTAATTTACAAAGGTTTAAACTAGGAGTGGGCATCCCATCCCACGATCCCGATCCCATCTCAATTTTTTTCGAGTCCTTTTGGGATTGATCAAACTCATTATGATCCCGTCCCGCCCCAATGTAGAGTAGGATGAGATCAGGATGAAGATTTCAAATCCCGCTCATCCTTTTTGATCTGAAACTTATTTATTTAATAATAATTATTATTAATTTTTATCAAACTACTCTTTTCAAGGAAAGTTTAGGATGTGTTCAAATTAAATCGAAACATCTACTGTTTGAAAATTTAAAAGCTTGATTTGGTACTATTTGTTTAGATAAAAACTCTAGTTTGGATATTTTAGTTCAAATAGAACCCATGAAAATTTATGTTTTTATTTTTTATTTTTTATTTTTACATTTTAGATTGTTTATAAGAAATTTATCAGGGGTGGGTGATATTCACATAATTATTACAGAATATATCCCTTAATTTGTACATGTTAGTGTTTCGATTATTATATTTTATAGTAATTATTTCGTTTTAATATCTTTGCAGGAATTTGAGCTTAAACGATAGATCCATATTAAGCAGTCACAAACAACAATTAGGCAATTTAAATGGTGGTATAAAACAAAACCTAAACCTAAACCCAAGTCATACCCTAAAACCAAACCTAAACCAATTCCTACCCTAAAACCAAACCCAAATCCAAACCTAATCCTATCTCTATAAATACAATGCGATAGCCGTCTGAAAGGGGGAGGGAGGAAGAGAAGGGAACAGATTGGAAGTGGAGATCAAACCCTCTTCCTCCTCTCAAGGTGATTCCCACCACAGTCACCACCGTCACCACCGTGAAACAGGGGTGTGACAACCCTGTTTCACGTCAATTTTTCCATCGCCACCACTCACTGCTCCTCTCCCCTGTCCACACAACCGCCACCATCTCCGCACGAGTCCCACCACCACAACAGACCACGAAAAGCCGCGACAGAACCGCCGCAACCACGCCGCGACAGAGCCTGTTTCGCGTCGCGACAGAGCACTCGCTGCTCCTCCCTCTCGGCCTCTCTTCGTCGCGAGCTCCGTCCTGTCCTCACCTCTTGCGACCACCGTCACCACCACGACCGAGAACCCCATGCTCCGCCTCGCGAACAGAGCCACCACCGCGAAAACAGGGAACCTCTGTTTCGATTTGATCTTCCTGATTTTCAATTGTTTTTGTTGTTCCTCACCATCTCTCTCTTCTTTGCAGGTTCTAGGATCAATAGGTGTCGAGGGAAGGTCGCGAGGAGCGACGGAAGCCGCGGGAACAGCCGCGACAGGAAGCGAAAACAGGGAGTTTTCCTCCCGACTTCTCTCTGTCTGTTTTTGCTGTTTTTCGGGGTTTTCTTCACCTTTTCTTGTCGTTGCAGGTTCTAGGATCGAATTAGAGACGAGGGAAGCCGCGAGGAGCGAGAACCAGGCCGTAACAGCGACGGTTCTCGCTGGAGAAGACGATCGGCGCTGTAGCGCACTGTAGCAGGGCGGGAATTGGTTTTATTTCGGTTTTCTGGCTATTTCCACCCCCAGATTTGCTCTGTATCACCACAGAGCGGGTTTTGTGATAAACTAATTGTTTTGTAAATTTTATTTTAATTTATTTTACTGAATTAAGGGTTTATTGTTCAATAATAATTTATTTCTGAATTTTGATAAATTGCTTTCACCTTGCATGTTCGAGTAATTAAACTTGATATGCTTGGTAGTTAGAATTACCCTTTATCAATATTCAAAGCATGTGCTAAAAATATTAAGCTTAAACTTTGATTAAGTGTGCCATAAAAAGACATTTAATACTTTGTAAGAGCGTATTTGCTTGAAATAATTTGTTAATGTTTGATAGAAACATGATATAATTTAAATTAGATTTTAACGATCACATATTCGGTGTAAGCAAGGGATTCTCATCCCTAAAGCTTCTCGTAAATTCAGTAATTTAGATTAAATGATTTTGCTAACTCATTGGTGAGTCCAAGCCCACAAAAATCCATCTCATCTATCTTTTATTTTTCTTATTGTAATTTATTTTTAGTTTAGATTTAAAAATGCTGTAACCCCCTTTCCTATAAATTAGTTTAATTAAATTCTAAATTTCAATTGCATCCACCTTCCTCGTGGGATCGACCCGTACTTGCCGTTGTCTATCAGTTAGGCACCGTGCACTTGCGGTTATTACAAGTGGGTTAAATTAACCTGTTAATTTAGGTTAGTTAAACCCGCATCAAGTTTTTGGCGCCGTTGCCGGGGAAGGTTGCGTTGTAATTGAATTTAAGATTTATTTTCACTAATTAAAAAAAAAAAAATCAGAAAAATTTAAAAAAAAAAATAATTTTAAAAATTAAAAAAAAAAAAAACAAAAACAAATTTTATTTTTATTTTGTTCTTTTTACACTCATTTTGTGTTTGATTTTGCAGATTACACGTTTCTCGAGAAAATTTGACGATCCTGCAAAAACATCAAGAAAATTTTTATTTTTATTTTGTGAGGAGAGTTGTACTTTTATTTTCACCACTTTGATTAGATTCTAGCAGACTATTCTTTTGTTTGTTGGTATTAACTAGTTAAACCAAACTAGAATGGCTATCTACATAGATTTTATACCTTGGACAATGGTGGTATGGAAGGCTAGCATTTTTTACTTTCCATATCTGTTTTCTAATAGAACAATTTTCACTTATTAAAACAGTAGCCATTAGAACTTCACCAGAAATTTGCGAAGGATTGAGTTGTTTAGTTATTAAAAGACTGATTGGCGATGAAGCATAGACAGATCCAGACACATACAGATAGACCCAGGCATGGATAAAGCACAGAAGGGAGATAAAAATACATGCAGTATTTATTCAGCATCGTACACATTGATTCATATTTCTAAAGAAGGTTACTGCATGCATGGGAGACACTTACAGATGGAGAACCTAAAATAGTTTAGTGTTACCTAATACTTTTTCTTTCGCTATAAAAACTCCATTGATCGAATTAGTGGATAACAAAAATTAATAGTCATCATTAAAATATAACCTATTCATTGATCAAAGCAGGATAATCCTATATGAATTTCAAAAAACAAAATGCAAGAGACACTGTTGCACTTATAATATTGATTATGGACTTGGTTGCTACAAAAGAAGGGATGCCCTACTTAATTAGTAGTGGTATAGATCAGAGTGGGCAAGTTGGTTACTTGCTTGACACATAAAGTGGGATAGATCATTTGATATATTAAAATATTTATTACCAATGTGGAATAGATATTTTGATATATTATGTGCTCTGTTTAATGGTTTTATTTTTTAACTCATCCAATATTGAAAAAGAAATGAGAAACTTTCATCCAATATTGGAGAAATAAGTAACAAGAATAGTTTTGTAACTCATGATCTAGGCACACCTAAAATGGCACGTCCATGTGTATGAAAATGAGTCAAGATGGCATAACCTAAAATTGCTAAAAATTGGCAGCTAATGATTTAGTTTCTACTAATGAGTTCCTCAAGATAGTCACATGGCACAAACATGACTACGAACAAACAAAGACAAGCATGTTTTGTCACATGGCACAAACATGACTAAATAACAAACAAAAAACTTGCCCTACCAATACTAAATAATGTTATTCTCTTATAAGTCTTATCTATTCACTATTCTTATTGAATTTGAAATGCTCACCAATAGTCATTCTTTTGGACAACCTTCTTCTTGCATCTGTGCCTTCCCCTTTGCCATTGGATCATCTTGAGCTGCATTATTGTTGTTGTTTATGCTTAAATCTGCTACCTCTTTTTCATTGAACAATTCTACATTTAACCAACATAACCCACTATCAACACCAACGAACTAGTAGAAAAAGTCAACAATCAACATTAATAAGAAATTAATGTACAAGTACTTGTTTCAATGTCTTCATAGAATTCTAGCTCTTCAATGGTAGGTTCATCTTCGAAGTCCATTGTAATGTCATCTCCTCTCAGCTAATTTTGCATACATATCAAGGCCTCTACTGAGGTAGGAGTTAATGAACTCCTAAACGAATCTATAACTCTACCACCCGTGCTGAAAGCACTTTTAGAAGCAACGGTAGAGACTTGAATTGCAAAGATGTCCTTGGCAATTAAGGCCAATACTGGATATTGACAAGCAACTTGCTTCCACCACTGCAAAATGTCAAATGACCTATACTTCTCGGCCAATTCCTTTACAGAAGGTTCATTGTCTATCTCTTTGTTGCCACTTTCTACCCCTTCAGGTTTGTTCATAATAGCCACAACGTGATCTTTAAGATACTGAACAATTTCATGTAAGACCACCGCTTCATCAGTTTGTCCCACATGTTTATTCCAGTTCATCACATATTTCATCCCTATACTTGAACTAGCCTTGCTGGCCCCATCCACTCTTTGCCTTATCGGATTGGTGCCTTTGTAAATTGCTTTTACACTGCCGTTGCTTCTCTTCACATTCTTATCAACCTTGTCCAATTCATATTCTTCATAAAGCTGAAACAAGTTTCTTTTATCTCAGACTCCTTCTCTTCCACCTCATAATCAACCCACTGTAAATCTTCAATCAATAATTGGTTGACATGTTTAATTTTAAACCTTGGATCCAAAACAAGGATCAAAATTATGAAGGGGTTTAGGTCCTTAAGAAAACCAAAATACCTATCATATTTGGTTTTCATAACTGCGCCAATGTTAATTAGACATCAACTTATCAGTGCTAGATTGCAAACCAATGACACTAAACAACTGGTCCATTGTTTCTTTCATCTGGACAATATCATGGAATGTGGTGTGGATAGTTGGGTGTAAGGAAGCACTAACCCTAAGGGTTACCGCATAAAAAACTTGAAGGAAATCAATGAAAGCTTGACATGCATCCCAATCGACTTCACAAGGTGGCCCAACCTTTTTCTTATCCTTTCTTTGTACAATAACATTGCCATCCATATCCAATTTTTCTTCTAGTTAATTAAAATAGGCTACATATGGATTATCTACTTCTTGCTCCATTCTTTTGAAAGCCCTCTTGAACTTCAAGGAAGAATCTAACATCATAAATGTTGAGTTCCACCTTGTGGGCACATCTAAGCAAACCAACCCCTCGTAACCAATCTTTTCTCTAGCCACAACTTTCTTGAACAACTCCAACCTTCTTGGAGAATTCCTAACAAACTTCACAACATTTCTAATAGCTAAGATGCTAGGGTTTAACTTCTTTAACCCACTACCAACAATGAGGTTAGTAATGTGAGCCACACATCTCACATGCATGTGTTTTCCTCCAAAAATGGTTTGTGGATTCTCACAATCATTCATCTTCTCAGCCAACACCTCTAATGCTACCTTATTTGCAGCAGCATTGTCTACTGTAACAGTAAGCACTTTAGTTATCCCAATCATTCAAGCATCTGTTTATAAGATTGGCTATTGTCACCCCTTGATGCTTGCTAATTACACAAAAGTTCAACACCCTTTTGTGCAATTTCCAATTAAAATCAATAAAATGAGCAGTTAACACCATGTAGTTACTATTCTGCACACTTGTCCACGTATCAATGGTGAGACAAACCCTATAAGAAGCCAATTCCTTCTTTAATTTCATCTTCCTCGCTTGGTACATGTCTAGGAAATTCCGAACTAGAGTTCTCCTAGATGGGACTTTAAACAAATACATTCCTGTCATGCAAAATTTTCTAAACCCCTTCTTTTCAACAAAACTGAATGGCAGCTCATCAATCACTACCATCTCAACACAAACCTCCATAATTTTCTTCTGATGAAAACCCTTAGAAGTCAGCTGATTATAATCACCCGTATCCCAAGTCAAGACTTTCTGTTTTTGCAAATCAGCATTAGCAGGATACCACTTACACTGTCTAGGGATAAAGTTTTTTAGCCCACCTATCTCATTAGAACCACTTTCTCCAGCATAGTCCCCTTGGCCCTTAGGACAATACTTGCATTTAGCTCTCACTTTATATACAACCACATCCTCAAATTGGCCAGTTTCTTCATTTTTCACTTTCTTAAAACTCCTAACCCAATAAGTAGTAAAACGATCCCAAATGTCAGATCTATAAACCCTAGGTATCATACCAGGTGGAAGATCAACTAAGATATTCGGACTAGTTGGTATGTTGTTGGATATCGCTAGAGTATTTGTACTAGTAGGCATTGGAGGTGGTGTTGTATGTGATTGAGATGGCGTTGCGACTGTAATTGGTTGTGGATGCCTAGGCGGAAATGGTGAGGTTCCAATTGAAGATGCTGTAGGCCAACTAGTGCCTTTGGATTTGATTATCACCATGATTTCTCTACACAAAACATATCAAATATAAAAAAAAAATAGTTATACGAAATTCAAACAATTTAGTAACAAAAGATTTAGAAACCCAATAATACAATCACATAAAAAACTTAGATTAATTAAACCCTTTTGTAAGTTTTTGTTAGGCTTTATGTTCTTGAAATATTACCTAGAAATTATTCAAACACTTGGTGGATGCACCGCGGAGCAGAACAGAGGAGACTTGAGAGAGGAAGATGCAGAGAAGGGAGGAAGACGACCAAAGACCTGGAAAGATTAACAATAAAACCACAATAAGGGACAATTCTTCAAGAGTTAATTGAACTAAAACAGTTTAGTTATGCATCCCTAATTGTGTTGGTTACTCACACTATCAAATACACATACAACAATTGAAGTTATTGAACAACTTTCCTAAAAAAAGATCAGTGAATTAGTGATAATGGCTTTGTAATTTCATATCTTTAACAATCAAACATGATTCTACCTTTAACACTCTGATCAGTGATAAACATCAGTATTCATACATCAATGATAATAGATTTGTAATTTCATATCACTGGGATTCTAAGTCATGCATATGACATGTTGATATGATCTTTCATGCTAAAGCTCTTAACATTTGTGTTTGTTGAAATGTTGTACAAATAGTAACTATGTTTCTACTATGGAGAAAAAGAACAAACACTCTAGCTGTGTTTGATTCAAAGAAGAAAAATATCATGAAAATTTACCGAAAATGATAAGGGTGAAGAGTGAAAGAAGAAGAGCCTTTTCTCATAACCAAAGGCTATTTATTAATCTGTTTGGTATGACTTAGATGCAAATATTAACATTAGATAAATGTACCACGCCATATTTACGGAATGGTTTCAATTTAGTGCGTGATATTATTGGTCATTGAAACTGTATTGAAAACTAGGGATTAGGAAATGCACTAATCGATTCTTCATTGATTGGATGCATGGATAGGGTGATGATTTGAACCATAAAATCATGTCTTTGACCATAAAATAAACCCTGAATCAATCAAATAACCGAAAAAAATAAACCCTGAACGTTCCAAGAGATGAAAGATTTGGTCACCTGAAGATATAGATTTCCTTCATAAGCCCTCTTTGATAGCACCTCTAATGAGTAGAGAATAAGGGTTGGAGTTGGAGTTGGAGGCGAGAAGAAGAAGGGTTAGAGGCAAGGTTGCCCTAGTGCTATCCTATTGTTGAGTGTTGGCTCTTGTTAATTTGCTTTTGTCAAACAAAACTCAAAACAGGGTTTTGAGTGTTTGTTTTGGGCCTTTTGGCATTGGGTTGGGCTGTGGTAAAATATTGGGGTGGGTTTGGTTTGCTTATAACTGGGCTTGGACTTAGATGTTAAGTGCTACAGTAATCAGGACGAACTGGAACAGTCCGGGATTGCTTTTGTTAAAACTGATTCCGTTCCGGTTCAAATATGTCTGGGACCGTATCTGGGATAAAAATAGTGAATCCCAAATTGTCCTGATCTGAACCGGTTCGGGACCATACCGAAACCGTTCGAACGGGTTGGGATCGGTATTCTTGCCCACCCCTAAATTATCTTGTAGAAAATAAATGCAAATGATGGTTTGGATTAGTTTTGTACTATGAATTATATAGTTGGATATTTGTGCATGAGCAATACTTTTCATTTTCAAACTTAAGAGAATGCTTGACATAAAAAACCGTAAGTTCATTGGACCATAAAATTTACATGACATTTAATAATGTTATTATGAAAGTTATATGTACATAAATTTGGCATTGTAGTATTTGTGCAATATGAGATGAAAATATGAAAGTTATATGTACATAAATTTGGCATTGTAGTATTTACATGACAAAATTTTCATTTTTTTGAAATTATGAATAGAAAAAGGGGAAAATAAAAAATTATTTTTTTCGAGGGTTTTTTTCAAAAATTTTTGAGATTTTTCCGTTAATTTCAAAATTTTTTAGTTAATTTCAGAATTTTTACGTAAATTTCATTTTTTCCGTAAAAATATAAAACCCATCTACCAAAATTTACATTTTTGAGGTTTGTTTTCTAAAAAATTATGACTTTTTTTTGTAAAATTTAGAGTTTTTTCATAAATTTCGAAGTTTTTCATATTATCAATTCTTCTAATTATTTATTGATTTTTAAAACCACCCATGATTTTCTTCTACTTATATATTGATTTTTGAAACCACCTATGATTTTCTAATTATATATTGATGTCATGTTTGTTTCATTTCTTAATATTTAGGCTTCATTTAATATGTTTAATAGATTTATTTACTTGCAAATTGTTTTTTTTCACATTTTCATATACCCTCGAAATTCATTATATATATATATATACACACACACACATTTTATGTATCCTCAAATTTTTTACGTTTCTTTTTTACACAATGAAACATTTCTCGAAATATTTTTTGAAACCAGGATGCCGAAATGAACTCGAAAAACGAAATCACAATCCTTGATTATACTTCATTTGAGGCTATTTACTACATGCTCATTTCGTCCTGTCCCGAACCCGTTTGGGATGGGACGAGGTCCATCCCATAATTACACAAAACAAAAATTTGTTATATAAGATTGTCACATTACCTTCTTATGTGTCATCAAATGTTTGAAAAAGGTCATCTAGCTACAAAATCCTTTATCAATTTAGATTAACTTTGTAAATCAAATTTGAGTGTTTGAATCCAATAAAAGCATATTCTATTAGAGGATTGGCAAGGCCCAGCTGAGTCGACATGTGATAAATTTTTAATACAAATCAATCCTTCCTAACTATTCTTTTTAATTAAACATTTACATTAATTCGTGTCACCTAATTATCATCATTGGTTTTCATGGATCCACAAAATATTGTTTTATTTTCATCTATATTAAAATTAAAAATACTAAATACTAAATAAAGAAGTTTGGGACGGAATGAGCAGGATTGAAAATCTTCATCTCAGCCCCATCCCATTCTAGATCTGGACGGGTTTGATTTAGAGTGGGATGGGTTTGATCAAACCCAAAATGACCTGAAAAAATCGGGATGGGATGGGATGGGATATGGATCACAAGATGGGATGCTCGCCCCTAATACATCATAATAAATAAGGGTGAACAAGAATCCTAGTCTAAACCGGTTTCAAACTGAGACCAACTAGTTCATGCCATTTCCATCTCGGTCCCGAACCTATTTGAGCCGGTTCCACAAATCCAGGGACCGTCCTGGTTGTTGTAGGCCCCCATCCATTTGAAAACTACACTTCTGGTCCAAGCCCAAGACCAAGTTCATAACTTGGGCCAAGCCCAAGCCCTTATCTTCCATTCTTCTTAATTTGATGTCGTGGTGATACGTCCAAATCTGTTCTCCTCGAGATCTGACCTGCAAAACAAGGTTAGATTGCTAAGGACCACCTGTTTGGTGGCCAAAGGCACTCCGATGCTTAAGTCAGTTAACTGTAAGATAGAATGAACTTGGACAAAGTATAGTTGTGTTGTGTTTGCGTTTCTCTGTCGTGAATATCTTTTTTACCCTTTTTAATGAGAGTGATTAACTCGGTGCATGACTTAAGCATGTAGAGCGCAATGAGGGGGAACGTTTCTTACAACGGTCTCTTCCTTCATCGAGATGTGTCATTGGGGAAGTGATTTCTGCCATGACTTGTTTCCTTTGAAAGGTCTCTCTTCTCTAAGGGAAGAGGTATGTTGGGCCTTTAACTTTAGTTATAGTTTGTTAAAATACCTCTTTGAGCTTTAGTGATTGGACTTGTTATCCATATTTAGTGTGAGGTGTGTGTTCCTCATGATGGATGATTTCTGCCATGTGTACGGTTGTGATCGGAGAACTATTTGATGAACCATCAACTACTCTTCCTAGTTAGTGGGCAGGCTCGCGTGCCACTAACTATTCAGCGGTTGGTTTCTCGCTTCATCATTGTTTTTCTGCATAGCATTAAATGCTGCCAACAACTGTCTACACAGTAACTGCAATTCAGTTTCTTCTCCACGATGCCATCAATCAATTCATTTTGGCGTTATTTAGGGTTTCATGCAACCATTGTTTCCTACATGATTTCCCATTGGTTGTATTTTCGTTGCCCAACCCTATAAAAGGGCATTGAAGAGTTGTGTCATGCTTTCTACGCTATCTCCATTTTTAGAGTTCTTTTGTTCTTGTCTTTCTTGCTTTTTTGATTTGTCAAACTCTTTGCCATGGCTCCCAATAGACCTCTGAGTGACGATCATTTGGCCCGGTGTGAGGCCTTTTTTTACTATATTCAAGCAACACAAGGAGCTTTGGATTACGTCTGTCGGACGTTTTCTATCCGTCTAATTAGGATTTTGTTGTGCCAAAGAAGGTGACAACCCCATCCGTCCGAAAACTGGTTATGTTGCTCTTTACCTTAGAATGTTCAGGGCTGGTCTCTGCTTCCCAGTTTCGAAGATCTTCTGGGCTTATTTAGATCTAATTGATATTCCTCTTATTCAAGTGGGTCTCAACGGCCGGAGGATGATGGTTGGAACTATGGTGAGAGCTTTGTAGGCTGGTCTTCGTTTAAATGAAAATATTTTGCATTCTATGGTGACGTTGAAGGTTAACACGAATGGTGTTTTCTTTTTTCATCTGCCTTCTTGTTTGGGCAAGCCGAATGATGATTTCAGGTTCTCGCAGAGGACTTGGTTTTTATGCTTCCAAGGAATTTGGGTATTTCATGCTTTACAAAGGCTCATTTTGAGGTCATTCAGAACTCCCAAGAAGTTGACTGATCTGCAGTTGATTGAAGCGAAGAAGTCAACTAGGGATCGATTTCTCTCCTTGCCCTTAGCACCTCTAGAAGAGTTTATCGAGTTGGAGGTCATTGATCAGAGTGGCATGTACAATCTAAAATCTCGAGAACGATCACTAGTTCTTTACAAGCATGAGTCCAATGTTACTGTTGCTCGTCTCGCTTCTCATGTTGGGTCTGGTGGTGCAAATATATAGGAGAACTGTTACTGTTAGTGTTGGTGGTGCTAGCTTTGATGGGAAAGTGAGTTCCACTGAGAAAGTTACGGATCTCCATGCTTCTGTTGGCGTTGGATGTGCTAGTTTCTTTTGCGAGGAAGAGAAAAGCTCTGAAGTCCATTAGTTCTTCCAAAAGAAGGTCCCGGGCGAGTTTGTTGATTATGCTTGGCCTCTAAAAAGGAATAGGCCTGTTTGGTCAAGTTCTGCTCCTAGAACTGTTCAGACTGCTCTTCCTCTACTTCTTCTGGGAAGGGTGATGAACACGATGATCGCCTTTCTGCTCAAGAAGATGAGGAAATGCAGCAGGCAGTTGAGAGGAGTAAGGTGGAAGTTTCTTGTCCTTGTGCTCCATTTAGTGAGTGCGAGGACCTCCTTACTACTGCTGGTGTGGCCGATCTCAGAATGAGGAAGCACGTGTCATTTTGAATAAAATGACACAACTCACAATGAAGCAGTCTCGTAATCCGAATGTGGAGTTGACTTTGGACGACTTTGATTACAGTACTGCGTTCGATGAGGTTGATGTTTATCATGGTCAGGGCTCCAAGTTTCCTATTCCTCCTCCTGCTGATCTTAGGTTGAAGGACTCGTTCGCTTTTCATTCTTTTCGTCGCCGAAGTCTTCTCCTGTTGTTCCGGACAAGAAAGGGAAAGGTGGTGTTTTTTTTTTATCACCAATGCTTCGGTCTTCAAACATGTGACTGAGGGTGGAGCTTATGTCATTCCGAACTGTTTTGTGCATCATCCGCAAGTTAGTTAGAAGAAGCCTGTTCTTGGAAAATCCGTATCAAACGGATGGTGGGTTCAACTGGTATTCGGAAGTTGACGTGCATGAGAGTGCACATAATAACATCAACTCGTGGCATAAGTGGTTGATGGATAAAATCCCAATGCCAGTGTGTCCTGCTAGAGATCCCCTTGTCAAGGGTGTAAAGTAGATCATAAAGGTAAATAGTTTCCCCCCTACTTTTTAAATTTTTTTCTTTGTTCTGAGTGGGGATGTCCCATCTTACCTATGCTGGGATGATGGGTTCTAACTATTAAGCTACTCATGATCACATGTTTTCCTTGGAGAAGAAGCACGTTGAGTAGATGTTGCAGCTTTCTAACGCTTTGGTTCAAGTGGACAAACTGAAGGAGACGTGTGCTAATTAAGAGAAGGTGGTTGGCACTTTTTAAACTTCTTTGAAAAAAGTGGAGGCTGTCAAGGATCAATACACTACTAAAATTGTTGTTGCGGAGAAGGAGATGAATTGTGTGTGAACGATTATTTGCTAGTGAGAGTGAGTTGTCCACGGAGAAAGCAACTCTTGATCAAGCATTAAGTGTTGTTGATTCGCAGTCTTCTTGTCGTAAGATCACTGAGGAGCGAGTGTAACAACTTGTTGTGGAGTTTGCTTGTGTTAAGGAGCAACTCAATGAGGAGAAATAAGCAGTAAGGAGCAAGCTTCAGAGAAGCTTTCTGGAGTTGAAGAAGAACTTGTTCAGACCAAGCGAAAACTCTCTGCATTTGCGGAGAAGGCTAAATCTACTGTAAATGCAGTAGAATGGGGAAAGATTGTTGCTAGTAGGATTGAAATTATTGACTATATCAAATCGAATGAGGATTTTGACATGTCTAAGTGATCTTGTTGATGAAGGAAGATCATGCTCCATATCCTCCAAGCGATCTTGTTGATGAAGGTACCGTTCCATATCCATATCTTCCAAGCGATCTTGTTGATGAAGGAAGATCATGCTCCATATCCTCCAAGCGATCTTGTTGATGAAGGTAAAGTTTCTTTTCTTCCTTCTGATCTTACCAACGACGATAGTGGTTTGTCTCTTTCGACCGATCCTGCTGCTGAAGACAAAACTCCATCTTCTCCAGTTGATCCCAATAGTATTGAAAAAGTTGTTCCCTCTGCAACTATTTTTCATGTAACCTCTTCTCCGAATGTAATCAATTAGATTATCAATGAATAATCTTCCTTCTATATTTGTATGCTTTTTGTTGTTCTGTCTTCCTTAGTCGTAATAGGTGTTCTGACTTATAGGTATGTTCTGATAGATACTCTGGTCTTAACTTTGTAATTTAGACTTAGTTGATATAGAGTGTGTGGCTTGGCTCTGATATCCAGGCTTCATAGATGTTTTTGTCTAACTTGGTAGTTTAGACTTATAGAATTTTATGAAGTTGGACTTGATAGTCTTGGCTAGGGAAACTCCTATCATTTTTCGACTTGATTCTCGAACTGTAGACAAAGGATATATAGTCAAATTTTGTGGTCTTGACTGGTTGAATATACTTTGTTGTCTAACTTGGTGGTCGGACAGGAATACTTTTAACTTAAACATTTAGTCTGACTTTGTAGTCCCGACTATCTTTAGACACTTTGTTGTCCGACATGGTAATCAGGCTAGAAGATTTATAAATATCCTTGTAGTCAGACTTGGATGTCCTGACTATCTTTAGACACTACGTCCTCTGATATGGTGATCAAACTAAGAGATTTATAAACATTTTTCTAGTCTGACTTGAATGTTCTGACTAGTTAAGATTACTAGAGTGAGATACTGGAGTTTTAGGAATGTAATAGTTTACTAATAATACCTTTTCAAGTGTTCTATATTCCATGGTCGCTTTAGATGCTCTCCACTTTGATTTTCAAACCAGTATGTTCCTGGTCTGTTGATTTTCACCACTTTGTATGGTCATTCCCAATTTGGGTTCAACTTCCCCACACTTAGTTCTTTGGTGTCTAGCTAGTTCTTTCAAAATACCCAATCACCTATTTTGGATATGTTGGGTTTGATATTTTATTGTAGTAGTTGGCCATTTTTCGAGGGTAGGCTGTGACTTTGATTGAAGCTCTATCTCGTCTCTCTTCAAGAAGATCTAATCTGATACGCAATGCTCATTGTTATCATCTCTTCGGAATTCTTTGGTTCTGAAGGCAGGCATGCCAATCTCGACTGACACCGAACAGTGTTTCTCTGGTCGGAGTTCTTTTTGTTGTCTTGTAGGCCCAAAGAATGCCTGGCAATTTGGACACCCATAATCCTTTCGTTGTTCCAATCTTTTTCTTGACAGCCTCCATGATCGTTCGGTTGGTTACCACTACTTGTCTGTTAGCTTGCAAATAAGCAGGTGCTGAAAAGTGGCGTCTTATGCTCAGTTTTTCGCATAACCTTTTAACATTTTTGCCTTCAAATTGAGTCCCATTGTCGGTGTCAATTGTTCTGGGTATTTCAAATCTGCACATAATTTCCTTCCATAAAAGTGTTCGATCTAGGCTTCTTCTATTTTTGACAGTGGTTCTACTTCTACCCACTTGGTGAAGTAGCCGACTGATACAATGAGGAACTTCTTTCTGTCAGAGATTGGGAGCAGACCTACAATATGCATTCCCCATTGTGTGAATTGCCACGGACTGCTCATTGGGATCATATTATGCCCTAGCATGTGCGCGTATGGAGAAAATTGTTGGCATTTGTCACATGGCCGAACGAGTTCATTTGCATTTTTTTTGCGTTGTTGGCCAATAGTAACCTAACGTTAGAGTTTTGTGAGCTAGTGTTCTTCCTCCTGGATGATTCACATATGTTGAAGTGGATTTCTTTGAGAACATAGTCGGCGTCACTAGGTGAAAGGCACCTTAAGATCGGACTTGTGGAAGATCTCATATACAACTTTCCATTTATTAGTGTACCGTGCTGCTCTGTTCCGTAGCATACGAGCCTTTATTTTGTCTGTTGGCTGAGTTTTGTTTTGTATGTATGCCAAAATTGGAGTTATCCAATTGTTCTCCGGATCTGTAGTGCATATTTCATGCCTATCGTTATCTAAAATCGAACTTTCCTATATTGTGATGAGGGGATTGTTGACCTCTTTTGTACTTGATAATTCTTTTGCCCAACTGTCTGTTGTGTAGTTGTCCTCTCGTGCACATCTTTGAACGGCGATTTGATTGAAGGTTTTCAATTAGGTCATTTACTTTTTTTGCTTTTTTGATGGTACGTTTTCATTCGTGCGTCCTTTACTTGGAATTCACTGTTCAATTGATTGACCACCAATTTGGAGTCATTGAAAACATTGACTTCTTTTATTCCGTGGTGCTTAGCCAGTTGTAGTCCGACTATTAATGCTTCGTACTCATCTTCGTTGTTGGATGCGTTGAAATTGAATTTGATGGCCTTTTCCAAGGTCACTCCTTCTGAGTTGTGCAGAGTTATTCCAACTTTGCTTCCCTTTTCATTGGATGCTCCGTCACAGTGCATGATCCACTCTTGAGTGTTAGATTAAGTTGTTTCTTGCTCCTCATTATTGTCCAACAAATGCTTGATGTCGCATGTGAATTCGATGATGAAGTCTGCCAGTGCTTGAGCTTATATTGTGGTCTTGGGAGCATACTTGATGTCGAACTGGCTAAGCTCTATTGCCCACTTCACCTTTCTGCTGGATAACTCTGGTTTGTGTAGTATTGACCGAAGTGGGTGTTCTGTCATTATAGTGATGGAGTGGGATTGGAAGTAGGGGCTCAACTTTCTAGAAGATACGACCAGTGCTAGTGCTAATTTCTCCAAAGCTGGATAGTTGGCTATTGCGCTTGCAAATGTCTTGTTGACGTAGTAGACTAGCTTTTGTACTCCATTATCTTCGTGTATCAGAGCATAGCTGACTACATGTTCTAATGTGTCCAAATCTATTTTCCTCGAGATCTGACCTGCAAAACAATGTTAGATTGCCAAAGACCACCTGCTTGGTGGCCAAAACAAGTCAGTTAACTTTAAGACAAAATGAAATTAGACAAAGTATAGTTGTGTTGTGTTTGCATGCCTCCTTCGTGAATCTCTCCTTTACCTTTTACAATGAGAGTAGTTAACTCGGTGCGTGACTTAAGCATACAGGGTGCAATGAGGGGGAACGCTTCTTACAACGGTCTCCTCCTTCATTGAGATGCGTCATTGGGGAGTGATTACTGTCATGACTTGTCTCCTTCGTAACGTCTATCTTCTCTAAGGGAAGATGTTTATTAAGCCTTAGGTTTCGGCCATTAACTTTAGTCATAGTCCGTTACGAAATGCCTCTTCGAGCTTCAGTGACTAGACTTGTTATCCATATTTAGTGTGAGATGTTTGTTCCTTGTAATGGATGATTTTTGCCACGAGTATAACTATGATCGAAGGACTATTTGATGTATCATCAAGTAATATAAGATCTTATATCTATTGAAAGGCAAAATGGTGTATGAAAAATAGATGAACACTGAAAAACTTATTATTACATCAAAAGCACTTATCACAATTACTACCATCCAACAAGTACTACCTACCATTTCCATCATCCCTCCGGCAAAACCAGAAACCTAATAACTAAAGCTTCTTGCAATACGTAGCTTACATAGATCATCCTATAATGCATTTCACCTCTCGAACTCCAAAACTCCATTCAACAAACGAGAATGAAATATTGCCTGAAATATAAGCAACTGATTGACAAGGGGCCATTGCCTATGCGTCCTGATCTTCTTTAGATGCCAATATTTCCAAATCCTAATTGGCTTTGGATCCTCATGTTGTCGGTAGCATCTACGCCGCTGCTGCATTCTACTTGTTTCAATGAATATGCAAAGAAATATGGTTAAAACAGCAATAGCGATGGTTGGAGGAGTGAAACCAAAGGTGAGTTTGGAAGGAAAGCCTAGTAGTTGCCATGAATTTGGTTCTTCTGGGAATAATGGTTGCCACACAAGAAAAGATGATGGGCTCATCACTGTGATTTTTGGAGATAAAAGCATGAATGAATGAGCAAACTTCCAAAGGTAGTGAGAGATACCAACATATAAATCAAGGCTTTTCTTTAGTGTAGTCGTACAGAAATAAAAGAAGTACATATTATAGTAAAGTTTATTTGGTTCTTTTGCCATATTTTCTAACCTTCCTAAAAGAATATAGATGTAAAATATGGGCTAATGACAGAGATTGATTCATTGTCATGGTATTTTCTTGAGTATTTCCAAAGATATACCATGAGTTGTCTATATGTAGCACTGTGGGGAGAGTCGTGCATGATGGTCAATTATCTTATATTGGCTTTTGTAAATGTTTTCAAATTATTTGTTTATTCATGCATGCACGAGAAGCTCGTGGGTTTTGATTCAGGAATTGAATTGAAACATAAGAGGAGGCAATACAAGAGCAGGTTTCTTGGACTTCTGTTCAGCAAGGTCCTACGGTGGATTTTCTTTATGCTTGCCTCCTTATAGTCAGAGAAACTTCATCATATGGTCCCCTGACTGCCTGACTTTGACAAAAATTAGACCAAATAAAAATAAATATTGTTTGACTTTAACAAATTTAGTCCAAAAAAGTAATAATAATAAATAAATAAATACTGTTTGACTTAACAAAATTAGACAAAAAAACAACAATAATTTCGGCGTTGTTGGGGATCGAACCGGAGTCACCCATGTAACAGGCGAAATAGTTACCACCATAATTCAACGACTTGGTGTTGACACTGCTCACATGTAGTATGAAATACATTATAGATGTCGTTTTTATTTATTGACGAAAATAAGTACTTTATTCGAGTTAAATTGAAACCAATTCCAAGTTAGGTTTAATATCCATCTCATACAAATCATCAAATTCAAAGAAACTGAGGTTGCTACTCCATATGCAATCGCATTACTATATCTACTAATAATATGTAATGTTCTAAAGCCTGTGAAAGAACTAAAACTTACTACGAAATATTAATCCCATAAAATTCTTTGGGCCCAAGATAGATGTGCAAGATGTCCTTTCGATGGCCATTAGGGGTGGGCACGGTTCGGTTTGATTCCAAATTTTGAGGAACCTAATTAACTAGAACCGTTTAAAATTTTAACGGTTCCGATTCAGATTGGTTCCGCCTCTATTTTGAACGTTGGAACCGAACCTAACTCAAATCGTTTACAACAGTTCAGTTCTTACGGTTCCAAACGGTTCCTGTATTATATATCTCCAAAAATATTAACAGGCCACGCCGCCACGGACTTGTGCAATGTATTGCCATACATGAATCTAAAATTCATTTTTTAAATTTTGAATGGATTCAGATTACATAACATCAAAATTTTCATAGATTATAGAGCATAATATTAAAATTCTCATTTTGATTTACAAACTCATCAATTTTAGTTGTATTATTAGTTGATAACAAAATAAAAACATAAATTGAACTTGGCCAACTAAATATGCATACTTCATCTGCACTAATCCACGTTCTGACTACAATAACTCACAGTCTAAATTAATCTGCAACAAGGATCCCCCATAATCATATTCTACCGATCAATACAATGATTGACTACCAAAATTAACCCATGCGATGATGATGAAGAACCCCTTCCGACTACAAAAGCATGTAATTAGATCAAGATAGATGCAAAAAATTAAATTTCACACCATTTAGTCTAGAGATTTGGCAATTAAGGAACACCATTTACACAATTGTTTCATTATGCCTCAGTTCTATTGTTCCACATTCGTCATGCTCTGCCTCTGTGGCTCTGTCCGATCTGAAAAAAAGTCTAAAACCCATCAAGATCGAAACTACAAAGTAAAGAACAAGTTGTAATCATTAGAACACAAACTCAAGTTTTTCGTCGAAATTTATGTCTACAAAAAAGAGACTTGGAGCCGTGAACAGCGATACAATCAAAGTAAAAGCAAATCGATTGCGTCACAAAAACAGAACCGTAACGAAGCAGCGCAATGAGAGAAGGAGACGCGATTGCATGAAAGATAAGAAATTGACAAGGGAGAGGTTCGATTGAAGATTGAGAGAGGAAATCAGTGGAAGGAAAATTTACCATGTTTTTAACAAACTAGGGTTTTCCAAAGATTTAGCTTTTGTTCTGCATCTGCTTGTGGAGAATGAGAATGAGAGAGACCGAAGCGGCGAAACTTGTGGAGAATTGACTGCTCTCTGCTCGCTGCTGCCTGCTTGTGGTTGTGGAGAAATTAGAGAAGAGCTTGTGGTTGTGGAGAAATGACTAATGAGAGAAGAGAACTTAGGGTTAGAAACTAAGGGGTATATGTAATTGGATCGGAACAGATCGGAGCCGAACCGTTTGAAAACAAATTTCGGAACCGGAATCGAACCGTTTAAGAACGGTTTCGGAACCGAACCGAATCGAATCGTTTTACAATTTTAAAAATCAAAATCGAACCGTTTGAAGTAAAACGGTCCGATTCGGTTTGGATCCGCGGTTCCTGAACCCGTTTGCCCACCCCTAATGGCCATGACTATATCCCTGGAGTCAGAAAATAGCAGCACCTTTTAAAGGCCCTTGTACCAACACCATTTGATAGATTCATTTGTTGCTTCAAATCTGCAATTTAAACCTTTCCCACTCCAACCTTTATATACGCAGAGTATTATACTTGCTTTGTTGATCACCAAAAACCCAAAGGTGCTTGCTTTCTGAAATCTGTAATAGGCAGCATCAGGAAACACAAAAAGTTTCAGCTGAATTCATGAGTTTCTGTAGATATTTAGTTTCTTTTCAAAATGTTCTGTCTAGAAATGGATTGGAGCTGAGTATGCAAATATTTTGTCGTAATTTGTTGCTGAGGCAGCACTTGCTGCCAAGCACGTACAGATTTTTATTTTTTTGCTTTCCTGCTACGGAATGAAGCTCTTGTTGTTTGAAGATAAGGTTGCTTCTAGACATCCATATGTTTGTTAGCTAGCACTGCTGCTGCTTTGGAGAAAATGGGGTTATATGGATTGCATGCTATTTCTATCAAGACATTCAGTTGCTAAATTTGTGGGGAACAGCATTCTATCTGATAGGTATGACAGAAAGGGCACAAACTCGAGGGAAATGGGAAACTTAAAAAAAGAGATGTGAAGCATTCTTAATTCAGTGATGCAATGTGGACATAAGGTGTCACTGTTCTATGGTCTTTGTGAAGGTTTTCATTCTCATGTCATGAACAATACCAAACAGATGTGGTTCTTTTTTGTTTCCAAACAATTAGATGATCATCATGCCTTCTAAGAGGTGTATCATTGACAGCAAGGGCCGAGCCACGATGTTCCCAAAAAGGGGGGAAAGTGGAGGGGACAATAATTAAGTAGCAAAATTTAGGGAGGCAAGTAACTAATATTCACCACTATTTACTACTATTTTCTACTAAAAAAATTGAGTTTTAAAATTTTAAAGGGGACAACTGCCCCCAGTCCTCTTGTATGTAGCTCCGCCCTTGACTGACAGTGCGGACCCAAGATAAACTGGAGCCCTGGGTCCTATTTTTTAAATATAAAATAAAAGTAATGAAAAATTATGCAGGGCAAAGATTCGAGCTCAAAACCTTATATAAAGGTAAGCCATTATAGAAAGAATAGAAAAATAATTTTTATTTTATGACAATAAGACCAAAATTAACTCCGTCCGTTGCAATAGCCGATCCAAAGTTGGATAAAGGAGGAGGGTTGATGTTGGACCCATGACAACCAACTGTAAAAAAAATCACATCAATTTTCATGGATTTTGGTTTAAAAATATTATGTAAAAAGTTAGGGCGTCCTCGTTGTAAGCGACGCGTTGTACCTACACTTGGGTGTAGTTATAAATGAACAAGGCGTGTTGCAGCAATGCATGGCTGCAATGTTAAATAGGTAAGAGTTCTCACACCATTATGGACGGGCAGGTAAAGAAGCTAGTCCAGGCTAGAACTAGAGATAGAATGATTAGATTAGCTTATTGAAATGTAGGAATCTTGATGGGTAAGTCAATAGAATTAGTGGACGTCCTGCGTAGGAGAAAGGTAAACAAACTTGTTTCCATGAGACAAAGTGGAAGGGGAACAAGGCTAAAAATTTATGTTGTATGTGCCTCAAGTGGGTTTAGATGAGGAGACTAAGAGGGATTTTTGGGATTATTTAGAGGAGTTAGTTCATGGGATCCCCTCTATCGATAGGGTTTTCTAGGCGGGGATTTGAATGACCATGTCGGTAAGGATAGAGTTGGGTATAAGAGGGTTCATGTAGGTCAAGGCTTTGGGGATCGAAATACTATGTAAATTTCTATTCTAGATTTTGTTTAGTTAAGGATTTTGAGATCATCAATACTTTTTATAAGAAGATGAAAGATCATTTGGTGACCTTTGCGAGTTGGCGTAATAGAAGTCAATTTGATTTTTTTTTTTTGTTATGATACACGATCTAGGTAGTTGTAAAAATTGTAAGGTTATACCAGGGGAGTGTCTGACAAACTAACATAGGTTGTTAGTCCTCGATCTTAAGAGTAATGGTCGTATTGCTAGAGGATATGTTAGACTGAGAATTAAGTAGTAGACCTTATAGGGAGATGTGTGCCAAAAATTTAGAAAGAAGATTTTGGGTGGCCACTTAGTTACAGAGGGTAGGGAGAATCTAAACCAAAGGATTATATTACTAGCACTGATCTTTTTGAGCATTTGGCGAACGGAATAAGTAGAGAGGCACATGAAGATTTGGGAGAGGCCAAAGGAGGAAGTGGATATGATAAGGAGACATGGTGGTAGAATGTTGATGTGCAATAAGCCATTACGAAAAAAAATGCTTTAAGGACTGGCAAAACGATAGATGCCTAGAGTCTTACGAGCTCTGTAAGCAAGTTAAGGTGTTGAGTAGTAAAGTAATAAGGGAAACTAAAAAGATAGCATATGATGATTTGTACAATAGGCTAGGTACAAAGGAATGATAGAAATATCATCAAGATAGCTAAAGTGAGAGAACGAAAAAACTATGGATTTGAGTCATGTTAAGCATGATGATGGAAGAGTTTTAATGTAGGATAAAACTATTTTAGATAGATGTAATGATTACTTTTGGAAGCTATTCAATGGGACACATGTAGGAGAGTTAAACTTGGAGGGACATGTTTTGTAAGAATGGAGACATCGCGTGTTCCATTACAGAGTTAGTGTCATAGAAGTAAGAGAAACTTTGAAAAAAAATGAAGATTGGGAAGGCCGTTGGACTGAACGATTACCATTTGAAGCATGAAAATGTCTGGGAGAAGTTGGGATTCAATGACTAACTAGGCTCTTCAATAGGATTTTGAAAATTAGGAAAATGTTAGATTCGTGGAGGCGCAACATTGTGGTTCCAATTTAAAAGAACAACGAGAATATTCAAAATTGCTCGAACTATAGAAAGATAAAGCTTATGAGTCATGCAATGAAACTTTGGGAGATGGTCATAGAGTGAAGACGTAAAAGTTTAACCACTGTTTTGGAGAATCAATTTGGATTTTTGCCATGTAGGTCTACTATGGAAGCCATCTTGCATAGGCAAATTATAGAAAAATGTCAAGAGAAGATAAGAGTTTGTATTTGGTTTTTATTAATTTGGAGAAAGCCTGCGATAAAGTCTCCAATGAATTAATTTGGTGGGTGCTTGAAAGGAAGAAAGTGTATCAATGTTATTTTGATATTATTAAGGATATGTATGAAGGGGTTGTAACTAGTGTTCTCTTAGTGAGCGTAATGTCCAATGAATTTTCAGTATCAGTAGGACTACATTAAGGGTCGGCCTTAAGTCCATACCCATTTGCTTTGGTCATGGATGAGCTGATGAGACATCTCAAGAAGATGTACCTTGGTGCATGTTGTTTGCAGAAATATTGTCTTAATTGATGAGACCAGTAAATGTTTAGGTTGGCAATTAGATAGGTGCTGAGAGACATTAAAGAGTAAGAGTTTCAGAATTAGTCGTTCGAAGACAAAATATCTAGTATGAAACTTTGGTTGTGAATCACGAGGGAAGAGTAATTTTGTTGAGATCGAAGGCGTGGAGATTTCAGAGTGTGAGACTTTTCGATATCTAGGATCTATATTTCAAAAGAATGAGGCTATTGGTGAAGATGTAGACCATAATATTAAAACTAGTTGGATGAAATGGAAAATGACGTCAGGAGTATTATACGATAGAATGATGTTTGAAAGGTTAAAATGAAAATACTAAAACAATTGTTCGACCAACCATGCTCTATGGTTCAAAATGTTGGGCTACTTCGGGACAACATACACATATGATATTGGTAGCATAAATGCTTATGTTAAGATGGACGTGTGGTAAAACCTGTAAGGATAAAATTAAGAATGAAAGAATTAGGAGATACTTAGATATAACAATAATATAGGACAAAATTAGAGAAAATGTGTTTAACATGGTTTTGTCACGTGCAAAGGAGACCAAACACGATGCTAATTAGAAATTATCTAGATTGGCAGGTTAGTAGAGGGTGTAGATGAATGGGACAATCGTTGAAAACTTGAATGAAGGAGATGAAGAAAAACATCATTGATCTTGGATTAGACGATGATATATAGGAAAATCACATTGCTTGGATAACCAAAATATATGTAACTGACATTGAGAGTATCAGGAATGGGATTTGATGTTGATAATGATGATAATAAGATCAAAATTCTTGTAAAACAACAAAGTGGTGTCATGGACAACATAATTTTTCAGATGAAAATTTTAAGGTCAAAGTGCCGAAATTATGTCATTTGACAAAAATCACTTCTCAAGAGTCCGGAGAAATAATATTCCTCATAAAATACACTGTTTTAATTGTTGTTAGATAAATGTTTAGAAGTTTTATAAACATATAGATAAATGTCGAAGCACCAAACAGACATCAGGTCGTTGTAGTATAGTGGTGAGTATTCTCGCCTGTCACGCGGGTGACCCCGATTCGATCCCCGGCAACGGCGCAACCATTTTACTTTTGTGCAAGTCAACAGTCAAGGGACTTGAGCATAAGGAATATTATTGGTAGGTCTTTGTTAATAAATGTCCAATAAACCTGTGATCGTGCCTTTTCCTAGCTTTCCTGATTCAAAGCCCACGAGCTTCGTGTGACTAATTAATTAGCTAACATACAATTAAACTACAACACTGCAAAAATTACAAGATAACTAACCTCCCATGTTCTTCTTTCTTGTAGAAATAATCATTCCGAGTCTAAATATATCATTTTTTTTCTATCCGAATCATGTAGGGGAGAGTAGAAAATATGGCAAAAGAAGCAAAAACAAATTAGTATATATTTTTAGTTATTTTACCTCTGTATGACACCAAAGAAAGTTCTCTCATATTATATATTGGCACCACTCACTTCCTTCCAACCATATTATATATTGGCACCACTCACTTCCTTCCAACCATATTATAATATGGCAAAAGAAGCAAAGTCGTGATCATATATATATTGGCACCACTCACTTCCTTGACAGTTCTCTCATTCATTCATATTTTCATCATCTCCAAAAACTCAAAAAATGATGAAGGGCCAATCATCCCTTGTGTGGCAACCTATGTTCCCAGATGAAACAAATTCATGGCAACCAAGCATCTGTAGTTACAAACTCATCTTTGGTCTAACTCCTCCAACCATAGTTATTGCTGTCGTGGCCATTTTTTTTGTATGCTCAATGAGACTAAGTAGAATCCAGCAGAGATGTCGACAACATGTCAATCCAAATCCAATTAGGACATGGAAATAGTGGCATGTGAAGAAGAGCCGGATGCATAGGCAATGGCCCCTTGATCAATTGCTTATGTTTCAGGGCGTATTCCATTCTCGTTTGTTGAATGGAGCTCTGGACTTTGAAATGTAAAATGATTGATGGGATGCATAATTCTGTTTGAGAACGATTCAGTTATGTTTCTGGTTTTGCCTGAGAGATGATGAAGTCGGTAAAGGTGTGACACACTCATGAACATTCTTAGAGAGTCAGGCCCAATACCGTCCATCTTCTTTGAGATGTTCATCACGAGGATGATGGACGGTATTGGGCCAGGCCTGCCTTGTCCGGCCTGGCTCTCTAAAATTTTTGCATGCTACATGTCCAGTACTTTTAGTCGTTTTGCATGGTAGGACTTGTGATCTGATCAATGTTAGATAGAATAAAACATTTTTCATTTTTTTTTCTTGTATGCTTTACGCGCAAGATCTTATACCATTCTCTTTTTGGTATGGACATAAGATCTTGCACCCATCCATTCCATGGGATATCAATACTGATGTGTTCAGATCTGTTCTAGTTGATCTCGACGCTACGAAACCTGCAAAAATGAGCTAGCGATTAAGTCAGGGACCATCATTATGGTGGCCAAAGGCACTTCGATGCTTTACTCAGATATATCGATGCAAGGAATAGTGAAGACTTTATGTAAATTGTTGTATGTATGTGTACCTTTTTTCCTCCTTTTACCGTTTCTTATAATGAGTATTCCCTCTATATTTCCTGCGATCGAGGGTGTGATGAAGGGCAGAGATCTCATCGGCACTTGGCTTTGTTTAGGACCCAATGCTTGATTGGGCTAGAGATAATTTTGTGCAAATGGATCTCAGGCCTGTGACAGCTCTGAGATTCATTGTTTGAGCATTATTCACTACTACAAATATTAGCTTAGGTAACGCCACTTAGATAGCGCTTTTTTAAAGAGCTATCCAAGTGGGCACTAGGATAGCGCTTATTTGTCTTAAAAAATAAAAAAAATAAAAAAAAACACTACAATAGCGCTTTTAAATTTTTTTTTCAGTTAAGCGCTATCTTAGTTATGTCTTAGATAGCGCTTTAAAAAACGCTATGGGAAAAAACGTTACCAAAGTTACCATAGCGCTTTTAAAGTGCTTGCATAGCGCTTCCGAAGCGCTATATTACTTACATTTAGGATAGCGCTCTCGATCTAACCTAGAAGGGAGAACAACGCCTCCACTCTCTCGTCCCCCCTCTGTGCATAGCTCTGCCTCCCTCTCTCTCGCCCTGCTCCCTATCTCCATTGCTTTCACTCTCTCCATTGCTCTCCCTGCCTCCCTCACTCCACCGCTCTCACTCTCTCTCGCATTCGAGCTTTGGCTCTTTCTCGACGGAGCGTTGTTATTGGCTTTCTCGATCAAACACTTTGCAAGCAATCAAAACCAATCAAGCTCTCCCCTTTCTTCTTCGTCAACCTCCGAACCAGAGAACCCGCCACAGAAGACGGATTTAGCCGACCCAGAGAACCAGAAGAATCGATACCCAGACTCAGCAATCGACCCCATTCTTCAATCTTCAAGCAATGGTAACTTTCTACCCGAACTAGGGTTAGGGTTTATTGCATTTGGGAATTAAAACTTTGGGTTTTGATTGGAATGTAAATTTTTTGTGTCTTTTGTTGTGTAGAAGCGATCTATGGGAAACTGACTGGAATTGGGAAGCATACGTTGAAGACGGACATTGTTGATATGCTTGAAGGCTGTGCTTTGAGTCCTATGGACATTCGAGTCGATTACAATCGATATTTCAATCCACAAGGAATGTATGTATTCTTATGTGAATAAATTACTTGAAGTTTGAATCTCATGGATGCATTGTTTGATTGAATAATTCATGTATTGTGAATGGATTCAGGGTTCTGCAGTTCCAGTCTCGCAAGGCATTTGATACTGCCATAAGGTTGATTCGAGGGAAGGGTCAGATGTTTCGGCTGGAAAAGGTGATGCTTGTTTCGGATTTGGGTTCGATACTTCTGATTCATGGTGTGTACTTCTGTATGAATGAATAAACTGTTTTATTGTATTTCAGGTGGACCGTAGCATGTGGGAAATTACAACTTATGAAGGAAAAACCGTAAGTCATAGTATTTTATGATGTTAGTTGTTTTATTTTCTTGTTATGGATTTAGTTGGGTATTTTATCTTATTGATATCGTATCGATGTCCAGTACTCACCTCACACAAAGATTTATTTATTTACTATTATTGTTTTTAAGGTTTCCAATATTGAATAAATGAGTAATTACTAGTTATTTGATGATCAGAATGTAATTTGCTTGTCAGTATTCTCTATATGTATATCGTATAAAATATGACATTCTAATAGACCGGTAAAAAAAATATCACGTCATGTTTGAGAGTCATAACCCATAAGTGTATAGGCATATGCATATATACCACTAACTCTCTTAATCACCAAGGAATGAAATGATTGTTTTACAATTGCAAGTATCAGCATAAAGGTTATTTGCACTAGAATAATCAAATTGGTAATGAAACTCTACTTATTTTTGGAACCCTATCTGCTGATCCTCTGCTCATTAATGTATGGAAAAGCAATGTCCCAACTTTCTCACACTTGATTAGGAATTTGAATGTGTTTTAGCATGCCTTTACATTGCGGATCTCATGATTTCTGTGCTTATATGTAATATATTTAGTTTTCTCACAAATCGCATTAGCAAGGTCTGGAACAATGCTTCTGGTGATGACACAGTTTTATCAAAATCTGATAACTTATTACATTTTGAAGTAAAAAAATTTTCGTGCCTTTTTTAATATTTCTGAGTTCATGATTATGCAATCAGAAAACAATTCTTCTTAACTATGTTCTGTTATCATATCAGAGAACTGTTTTATTTATTTTCTCCCGTTTTTTGGAAAAGATTTACTAGCTAATTTTCAATCAAGCAAATGTTTAATGGCTAAATGTAACCATCAGAACTGTTAAACATCCTTATAATTGTGGTTATCTAATCCTCTAGATTAATTCCCGTTCAATATTCTAAGTTAGGAAATAACTATTGTTCAGTAAAATTAGTCAAAACTAAACTATGTTTCTATTACTTCAGAATCTACCAACAGACTGAATTTAATGACTCTCTCAATGTAGAAAACAAGAGATAGTCTCGCTACTATAAAATGGGGAAGGGGTGGAAACGTATCACACACAAACAACAAATAGAGCAAAATTGTGAGAGTGAGAGAGAGACGACATACCATGGAGAAAGCTACAAAGGTGTTATTGTTCCTCACTTTGCTTGTGCTGGCTTTCATTGCAGATGACAGCGAAGCAGGAAGAGATGTTCCAGTCGACTCAGCAGAGATGATGAATGAAAGTATGCTTATCATCCTCAGACCTTATGGTTGTGGAGGCAAGGCACCTTCCCCACCTTGGTTGGCCTTTCTGGCATTAAGATCTTATGACAAATGTTAAGTATGTGAGTTTCAATGGTGTTCCAAACCTTACTAAGTATGAATAAACGGATTTGGGAGTGTGTATGCAATATTAAGTATGTGAGTTTCAATGGTGTCTCCATCTTTGATGCTGCTATGTAGTATTTCAGCGATTCAAACTAAATAAATTTTCAAGTATGGTCTTCTCTGAGTTTTTTTGTTTTTGTTTTCTCTTTATCAAGCTTCCACAACCACTTATCCTCCTCCCCCAAAATCACTTCACCTGACAAAACAAAAAATTCGGGAAATTCACATGGTCACTCTCCTAAATGAAAGTCCCACTCCATTATCCCATTGACAAGACCGCCACACTCGCCCATTAATCCTAGTTTCCTATTGCATAGAGCATACAATGTAGGAAACCCATCTTTAAAAGCTTCATTCCCATTCCAAACATTGTGCCAAAACCTGATTTTTTATTCCCTTTCCCCATAACAACTTCAACCCCTTCAATAAGTCTTCCTTATAAAAATAGTAATAATTGCAATTTTCACATTCCCATTATTAATTACAAGGTTGTGTATGCATGTCTTTACTAAAATAAAAATAGCTAGGCACAAGAACATTGTCAGTGGCTCAGTGCTATAAATATTAAAGCTCATGTCATCTCCGTTATTAGTCTGTCCATGTCAGTGATTGGACATCAACTTGGTTTCTTCTCCTAATTGAAACCATAATGTTGATGGGAACTCTAGTAATCCCCACACACATACAACATGATAAGAAATTAGCTAAGATAGATATATGTGAAATATAGATCATAGATGTAAATGTTATTCGCAACTTTGATCAATATAATGAGCAATTCTGATGGATGCATCATGCAATAGATATTATGGGTCTTTTCAAAAAACTTGGGAACTTTCTAAGGAGACCAATTAGATTTCATTAGACAAAATGAGGAAGTTGAAATCTGCAACTCAATACCTCCACTCCACTTTTTGTTTATCACTTAATTACATGCCTTTCTTGATTATCTGCATCCATCTTCATGGTCTTCTCAACACAGAGTCATGCATAAGCTTGGACATCTGTTTGCCTTTCTTTTCTATGAATTTTCACCTGTAGGAGGAACAGAGCTTCTAGGATATATATAACCAAGTTGCATTCTTCTCAATCTTTGCAAGTTCCACATATACCATTCTCCCATCAATCCACTACAGAAACAAGAAGTCCCACTATATTCCAAACCTTACTGATTTTGTTTTCTGCTTAAGATATTGGAATCTTGCAGAAGAGGAACAATCTTCCTTGAACTACGAAATGTCTCCTTCAATCTTTCTCGTCTCACTGAAAACCTACTATCGTTCTTCTTTGAAGCCATATAGGAGCAACAGTTGAGCTTTGTCAAACAAGAACATCCTTCTATATAATCAAGTTTTGAGTTGTGTTGTTGTGAATAAGTAGAAATGCAAGTGAGCGAAAAGGTTTAATATATACTTACTATCTGTATAGGGAAAGCTCTAAAGTAGATCAGTTACTTGTTCTATTTCTTTCACATGTGAGTATTCATAAATTCAATATGGAATTTGATGCTTGTGTATTTCATCAGATGACAACTGGTGGATTATTCTTGAGAGATGATACGGTATATGCACGAAGTTTACTTCTTGAGTGGCATAGAATAAAGTGTCAGGCACCCGGACCTGAGCTGCTGAGCATTGTCTTGCCAGATTACCAGAGGTCAGGGAGCACTATGCCTTTTCCTTGCACTTTGTTTCGAATAATACTGTTGTTGTTATACATACATGCGTGTATTTTAAGAAAATATGCATTATGTAAATGTGTGTGTATACTCTGTTGTACTAGTTGGTGTGTGATGCACATGTTCATAAGACTGGCTTTGAATATTTTGATAATACACCTTTTAGCTTACCAGTTACTACTTAGGTTCACTGATTTGCTTTTGTATTGTTAAGTGAGATTAATTATGTTTTAGAAAGGGTAAAACCTTTATTCAAGGAGGAGGGTGTTGTTCTCGTCAAAGACTTATACAGTTCATGCCCTTAGATTGTATGTAGTGCACGTTTTGATTCTGTTAACTATATTAATTGCTTTTGATACCACAGATCGTGGAGATGAGAGTTCACATGGACTGTGCAGGTTGTGAGAGCAAGATCATCAAGAAGGCACTTTTGAAACTCAAAGGTATGTATATATTACTTACCAACATGCATGTTCTTCTATGTATATATACCAAAATTTTCAGCGTTTTATGCTTTTCATAACATGCATGTACTTATGGTATATATGTATCTCTGTATATGTGTTATCAGGAGTGGATGATGATATTGACATATACACGGGCATGCAGAAGGTGACCGTCAATGGATGGGCAGACCAGAAAAAAGGTCCTTAAAGTCGGTGAGGAAGACAGGAAGAAGGGCAGAGCTATGGCAATTCCCATACAACCCGGAGATAACCAATGGTTAAAGGTGAATCATCAGGGACTGAAATCCAAGTAGCAAGACCATGTCACGAGATTCCTATTGAGTTGGGGGGGTGTATTGGAATCCCTGCAACGAGCCAAGTTGTCATTGAAGCAAGAACTCAATAGGTAACCTCAGTCGATACGATAAATGTCGTTGATGAGAGCAATCGAAGCCCCTCTTCCAGCTAATATGAAGAAGGACCCCATGGAGATTCCTGTCAGATATGGCAGCTAGGGGTTTGGACATCAATGTGGCAGCTAGGGGTTTGGACATCAATGATGTGCAGTTGATCATTTAGGTGTGTACGATTGTGTTATATATTGACTGGTAGATGGGAATTTGAGAAACAGCTAGGGGTCCCGTTACCTGCTGCACTTTGTATGAATGCTTAAATTATATTTTGAATGAATGAGAAACAGTTAGTTATCATGTTGTGTCTTTATTGATTGATTGAACGTTGTCATTATTATATTAAATATTATATTTAGCCTAGAAAATCGGTATCGAAAAAATAGAAAAAACAAATCAAAGTTAATAAAAAAAATTCACCGAAGCTAATTCAAAAAAAAATCAACAAAATTAAATAGCGCTCATCAAAGCGCTATGCAAGCTAATTTAAAAAAAAAATTAGAGCTTACATAGCGCTTTCTAAGGCGCTATTGAAGTTAATTAAAAAAAAATCAACGCTTAGATAGCGCTTAATATAAACGCTATCTAACGAAGCGCTATTCAAGTACGTGCCTTGCATAGCGCTAAAAAGCGCTATCTAAGCCTATTTTTAAGCGCTATGCAAGCCTATATTTGTAGTAGTGATTGTCCTGAGTCGAGCCCTAAGACTTGTGCCTTCGGGGCTGATGTTTCTTGGGCCTAGGCACTTGACTTACGGGTTGAACAGTAGTTTGTGCATGGGTTTGCGTGGGACTGCGTTGAAGCCTTTTACGTGCTACGGTTAGCCCATGCCACATATATGGTTGTGATTGAATGACTGTTTGATGTCTCATAAAGTACTAATTGAGTGGTGCTAATAGTAAACTAATAGATGGTTCTCATGCCAATCGTAGTCAAATCAAAGGGCTCAAGGTAAGATATACAGGGAGGAAGAATTTGGCAATGAAAAAAAAACCAAGATCCAAACGGAACTGATGTGCGGTTAGCTAGTTGTGGACAACAATGACCTAGTCCAGGGAGGAAGAATTTGGGTCTTATGGGATCCGCAGGCTGTGAACGTCAGTGTTGTTTCTAGGTCAGAGCAAGCCATTTCGTGAATGCCATATGGCCTAATGGCTTTACATGTATTTTAACTTTTGTGTATGGGAGCAGCTTCAATACACCCAACAAGAAGTTATGGGCTGAGCTAGAAACCTTTTTCCACTACCAACACTCTGCCATGGGCAGTCCTAGGGGATTTCAATTCGATTTTAAACTCCCAGGAACGAATAGGAGGATAGGAGATCAGACCTGGACAGTTCATTAAGTTGGTTGAATGTGCAATGAAGTCGGGACTCTTTGATTGTCCATATAAAGGTTGCTTCTTAACATGGAGCAACAAACAAGCTGATGCGACTCGAGTAATGTCTAAACTTGATAGGGCCATGATAAACCAGGAATGGTTAATCGATATGCCTAACTCTGAGGTGGACTTTATGAACCCAGGGCTCTCAGACCACTCCCCCGTGGTCTTAACCATTTATGAGCATACAGAGCCATGGCCCATTCCATTCAAATTTTATAACTACTGGGTGCATGAACAAGGTTATATGGATGTGGTTCAAGCTGTTTGGGGCCAGTCGGTAAGAGGTAATGCGACCTATTACTTTGTACAGAAACTTAAAAGAACAAAGCAACAGTTAACGAAGTAGAGAAAACACAATTTTGTCAATGCCAAGAGTGGCGTCAAGACAGCCAGACAGTTCATAGAGACATCCCAAAGCTCACTCCAGCTTGACCCTCTTAATCTTGTACTCATAAACACTAAAAAACAGGCAGTACAGAGATATGCCATAGCAGCCCGCAATGCAGACTCAAAAGGCTAAAGCTAAAAAACACATGCTTTCAGGGGATGAAAATGTCAGCTACTTCCACTAGCTCTTATGTGCAAGGAGATCAAAAAAACAAGATACTGGCACTCTATAACTCTCAGGATGAAAAACTAGAGAATCTGAAGGACATTGAGGAGGAATGCATTCACTACTTTGAAGAAATATTTGCTGGAGAGCGGAAGTATCTATGACCCTGCAACCATAGATGACCTGCAACCAGAAAGAACCATAAATGATGTGGAGGCTTTGACCTGGTACAAGGGGTGACTAGGAATGACATTACTGAAGCTTTGGCTTCCATTGGCTCGGATAAGGCCCCTGGCCCTGATGGCTTCTCCTCCCTTTTTTTCAAAACCACCTAGCGCATCATAGGCCTGACTTCACAAGGGCAGTTCAGAACTTTTTCAGAAATAGGAGACTCCTTGGGGAGGTCAATGCTACTTGCATAACTCTGGTCCCAAAGATTCCTAATGCCTCATATTTGGCTGACTTCAGGCCGATCTCATGTTGCAATGTATTGTATAAATGCATCACTAAGATCATGACCAATGATCTCGGGTTCTATTCTAAGCTTCTAAATTTACAAGTCAAAAAGAAAGAAGATAACATGAGAGAAAGAGATATATAGAAACAAGAGTATAATCAACCATATGCATACAAATAAAATGACTGAATACATAATTAAAGACTTAACTTTGATCTTAGAACAATCGATCGATACAACTCTAAGACAGTTTCCTGTTTTACACTTAGAGATTCACTGTAAGATCTTATCAGAGATTAGATCAAAAGCTAAGGTTTGTAAATAAAATAGAAGTAGAGAAATATGCTTTTATTGAAATAAATATGTACAAGAGACTTACAGGATAGGAGAGGAAAGCTTACAGAGAGTGCTTAGGGTTACATAAAGGTTTGGGGTTCTAAAATCGTCTGAGTAATCCTCAAGATAGAAGGCTGTATTTAAAGACAGAAACGAAACCTAGAAACGATAAGGTTTCTAGAAAGAGATGAGCTGGAGGCTTATCTCCTAGGTGTCGTCTTGTAATCATGAAAGGAGAATACTATTCACCTTTTGACATTTGTGGATGAGTAGATCAACTGTAGATTCACGCGTCCTTTTGTAAACAGTAATGAAAAGAGCTGTCGGGTACTGTGGCCGAAAGCTAATTTGTTTGTTGGCGAGTGCTGGTAGATGCTTGTATTATGGAGAGACACCATAATTCTTGTAGGGTCAGGGTGAAGTGCATGGAGCTGACTGATGAATTGTAGTGAGAGCAGAGACAGAGAAATCCCAACAGGAAATCCATGTCAGATTGAACTTGATGAAGAACCATAGCAGCATAACTTGTTGGGGAACTGGAGCTGGAGCTTCAAACTTGGACTTGAAAAGGGACCATCCTTCATTTACAGGAGGAAGAAGAATCCCGTCGTCAGCACCAAAATGATTCCACCATTTATGCTGAAACCATAAAGGGATTGAAGGTTGCTTGAACTTTTTGCAGAAGAAGAAAAACCAGGAGTGCGAGCAGTTCTGAGAAGGAACGAGAAAAGATCGAGACCAGGCATGCTTGTAGTCTTGATAATTGAAGGAGGCAGGAAGGAAGTTAACAGAAAACTTCTTGTGAGAGGTTTGATGTTGCTTCCAGTCTGCTTCAGTCAGGATTTTCAAAATCTGATACTTGGAGTGAGAAATCTTCTAGGTATTAGATTTCTCCATATTGAGAGTAATCACCACCGAATCTGTGTCGATGAGGATAAACTCATAGAACCTTTGAATCTTGAGACCATCAGCTTCTTCATAGAGCATCTGTGAAGAGAACACCTGACGGGCTATTGCTTGAGTATCTTGCTTGAAAGAGTAAAGTCTAGGTTCGAGCATGAGGATAGGCTCAAGACAAATCTTTGTCACATACTGAGTGGAATGAACTTGAGGAGGCTTCTGGAAGGAAGCCATTGTAGAACTAGATTCAGCTTTTTGGAGGGGCTGAAAAGGATTGGTAAGGGTGGTTGCATAAGAAAAAGGAGGCTTGTGCTGTGTCGCAGAAGGCGGCATAGCATGTTGAGACTTGAATTGGGGTCTTGCAGAGGGAACCTGTGAAGAAGATGAGCTCTGCGAACTCATTTTTGGATAAATTCTCTTGTGAGGAAGTCAGCAAGATAATTGTCTGCTCCCTTTATATACTCGATGTCAAAATCGAATGCAAAAATTAAACCTTGCCATCTAGCGAAAATCTGTTTGGAAACGAGATTTAAAACATCTTTGGTTAAAATCTCTTTGGCAGATTTGCAATCAACATGTAAAAGAAATTTTTGATTTGTTAAATCATCTTGAAATTTCATGATGCATAAAACAATCGATAAAACTTCTTTTTTCACAGTTGAATAATTGATCTGTAAAGAATTCCAAATACCAGAATGGTATCGGACCAATTGGATTGAAGTAGAACCAGGTAGGCGTTGTTTAAGGATACCACCATACCCCTGATTGGACGCATCTGTTTCTACGATCTTGAAAGCCTTGGGATCTGAGATTCCTAAACAAGGAAGACTCTTGACTTGGGCTTTGACTTGGCGCACTATTTGGGAATGGGCTTCAGTCCATGGACCTGGGTTTTGTTTTAGCCTGTTGTAAAGGGGCTTTAATAAAACACGAAGGCCTTTGTAAAAATCTGCAACATAATTCAAAGATCCAAGAAATCTTTGTAATTGAGTTTTGTCCCGAATTTCATCAGAAAATTTATCTGCAAAATCAATTGCTCTTGAAAAAGGAGTGATCATACCATGGTGTATGGTATGTCCTAAAAACCGCACATTGGTTTGAAAAAGATTAATTTTGGTAGGCAATAAAACCAAACCATTGTTTTTAATACATTTTTCAAATTGATACAAGTGTTTCCAATGGGCTGAGATTGAATCGGAAAAGACAAGTATATCATCGATATACACGATTGTAAAATGAGAAAAGGGAGAGAGAATTTCATTCATGATATTCTGAAATTCACTCGGTGCATTTTTGAGACCAAAGGGCATTACATTCCATTCGTAATGTCCAAAGGGAACATTGAAGGCGGTTTTATACCTATCCTTCGGATGGATATGAATTTGCCAAAATCCAGACTTGAGATCAAACTTATAGAAGACACAAGCTGAGTGTAGTCTCTTGAGAAGATCACGTTGGTGAGGAATGGGATATCTAATCCAACGTAAGACATAGTTGAGGGGCTTGTGGTTGTTGACTAGACGAGGACTACCACGCTCAAGTTCAACAGCTTTACGAACATAAAAAGCTGAACAGCTCCAAGGAGATTTGGAGTGGCGAATGAGGTTATTGTTCAACAATTGTTGAATTTCTTGTTTACAATATTCTATAAGCTCATAATTCATTTGAATTGGTCTAGCTTTTGTTGGAATTTTTCTTTCATTGAAATCTGGTTCATAAGGAAGATAAACACAGTGTTGTTTCCTATGCCAAAACGCATTAGGAAGATTGGAGCATAATTCTTGTTTAAGATGTTCTTGATATTGGACAATTTGAGATTGTAATTTAGGGTCTTGAACTTGTTCATCAATTCTTTTATATGCAATTTCTTGTTTAAGTGAATTTAAATGTTGTTGTTTCTGAGAGATGAAATTAAGAAATGAAGCCTTTTGGTTCATTTGATTAACTTCAAATATTTCAGGTTTAAATAGAAATTTAAATTCAACATCAGTACCTAAATCGGTAGCCTTAAGACCATCTTTAGAGATTGCAAACGGAGAGATTGCAGATATAAAAGGAGTACCAAGAATCATTTTCTGTGAAATGTTTTTAACAAGGAGAAAATGTTGTTTAATATAGACCTTATCTTTACAAATATGAGCATTTGTAAGTTTGTATTTAATTTGTAACTCAGAATTATCTGTGGTGTATAATTTCTGAGTTGTGATAGTAAAGTATTGTGCTGGGACAATACCTTCTTGGATACAATTCATATTGGCTTCAGAGTCTATCAGGGCAATGGTAGAAATTAAGATTTCTTTCTTGATGAAAAGGTCAACAGAGACAAACTATTTCTGAATTGTCACCTGATGAGGAATGTTTTGCTTTATGTTACAAAGGAATTGAGGGGAAGGTTCTTCTGGAAGAACATGAAGTTCAGAGGACGAAGCTTCTGAAGCTTGGGGAACTGTATGAAGATTCTGGACCTTAAGATCTAAATACAGTTGAGATTGTTTGAGTAAAGCAATATCTTTCTTGATATTATTTACTTCATGTTGAAGATTAGAAATACTAACCGGATGGGAAGTTGTAGATTTGAATCTATCTATAACTTCTTTGTGACTATAAAAATGTTGAACGACCTCAGGAACATAAAAGAGGAAGTTAATGAATTCTTTATATGTTGAAGATATTCAGTTTTTAGAATTGGATCTTCAATCTTGTCAACAAAGTCTAATAAAATGCTGGATTGTTTCTTGTTAGACAACATATTAATTGTTTTATGAGAACAATGTATGTTGTTACAATGACATACTTGAGCACCATCATCAGAATCATAAGAGATATCTGAGTCAGATGAAAAGCGATTGATATTCATGATTTGAAACTCTTCATCCGAAGAATAAGCTTCAGAGTCCAGTAAAACATTAAGAAACATATTCTTAATATCTTTAGGAGCTTGTAAAGCATGAATCTTTTGAGACGTTCTGCAGGACTTTGCATAATGGCCTGGGCGTCCACACTTAAAGCAAAAAGGCTTTGAAGTTGGGTTGGACTTATAAGGCTTCTTAAAATGTTTCGGCTTGGGCCTATGAGTCCCATGCCTCTTGGGCTTACTGTAGTACTTATCCAAGTCTTTAGGGAGTTTAGGCCCATAAGGTCTCTTAGATTTGTACTGTCGAGCTGAATGAAATCTGTACAATTGTTTGGATTTAGATTGGGGTCATCTAAAATCTTCAAATCCATATTGTTGACAGGAATCACCAAGTTCTTTGGGTCCTGTTATATGTTGTTTCTTAAGCTGATGTTTAAGCCTAAGATCATTACATAACTGTAGAGCACATTTATTGATAAAAGAGATTAAATATCCATATGTAAGGCGGTCATATGGAATATCTCCTTGATATTGATCTTGTAATTTATTCCTAACAGTTTCTGCAAAGATAGCAGGTAGACTAGAAAGAAACTTTCGTTTCCAAAATGGATTACTTGCTTCAGATTGTTGCATAACTTTTTGAGGAAAATGTCCTTATACCATCTGAAATGACTTAGTGTAGGACATTTATGAACCATAAGTAAACCTTTCGATTTACCTTGGAATTCACCTGGATCCCCAATAAAGTGTTTAAGAATGCTAACAATAAGAGTAATTACAGAATCAGGAATTATGAAACCTTGTTCAGTTTTCATTGGTTGACCATTAGGACCAACCTTAACTGCTTGAATAATTGCTAATTGTTCTCCTATGGTAAGATAATTATCCCACCAACCTTTGATTAACCCAGAAAAACCAGCGATGATAACCTGTGCAATAGATTTATCATCTTTGCCTTCACTACGATGAGTAGAGGCAAACATGACCATTTCTTCGGTTACTTCAATAATACTTTCTTCAAATAAACCATCTATATTCCAAATATAGAGATTACCTGTAGAAAATGAACCAAAGGTTTGTAAGCCACGTTCTTCATACTGCATGTTAGGAAATGAAGGGCGAGGATAATAATTTCTGGTTTTAGGAAGTGGATTTTGATGATTGCCATAAGCTTGTACTTTGCGAGCATGCTTTATGGGATTGATCTGATATTGAATAAAATTTAATCTATCCAATTCAGCCATAGGATCAAAATCTGCACTTATATCATATTCAACAGACATATCTGGATTAGATAGTGTGTTGATATGGAGTTTGGTATCAAGTTTTAATGCTTCAAGCTTAGCATCAATATCCTTGATAATTTGATGTGAGGTTGTAAACACATTTGGAGCTACTGAAGTGGGTTGAAAGTAAATGGCTTTCTTAGACTCTTCAGTATGCTTTTCTTGAATTCTCTGGTCTTTAAGAGCATTTTGTAATAATTGATCTTGTACCAATTTATCTCCAAGTTCATGGAGAAGAATATTGGTATAATTATTCTGTTGAATAATTTTGCTTATTCCTTTGGCTTGACTTTCAGATGCCGAGTCTTTCAAAGGAGAAACAACAAGATCTTGTCCCTTAGTAGCGAAAGTGAATTCACTGAGAGGGGGCGATATTGAATTGATTGGTTGAGTCTCAATAGAGTTCCAGATTTTGGAAGAAATATTGAGAACATGAATATTTTGAAGATGAACATTAAAGTACCAATCTAGGAAGGGTAGATTTTCTTTAAGGTCTTCACAACATTCATAAAATTTCTTTCCAAACTCAGTTCTCTGAGATTCAGTTGTTTGAGCATAAAACTGTTGACGCCTTATCTTATTATCTTCTGACATAAAATCTGTTTGAATCTTTTTCTTATCAAGTTGAAAAGGTTTAGACAGACATTGTAATGAATTAGTTTGAGGTGGAAAATTCATTTCTGATTGTGTTGGAATTGTTGTTCTTGATCAAACTTCTGCTCAGTAGAAGGATGATAAATTGGTTGAGGTATCTGTGGATACTGCGGATTAGGCTGAGTATTAGCAAGATCAAGATGAGGTAGAGCATCTGATGTAGCTGCTTTGGTGACATGAGTAGGAGCAGTTCTGAAAGAGGCTTCAGATCTACGTCCTGAGTGGAAATCTGAAGGGTTGAGTTGTGTGACTCTGGCTACAGAGAATCGAAGTTCTACTGACCCATCAGGGAGAGTAAAAACATGATCGAGCTGACTAAAAGGAAGTTTCCTTGGTACAGCAGCACCATGGACCTTCCAAACATCTGGAAGGGTGACTTGATTCCATTGAATTGTCTTTGGGACAATTACATTGGTTTTCTCCTTATTAGCTTGAAAAGGATTGTGTATCCTTTTTCAGACTCTTGTAAAGCTTTTGGGCTTAACTGAGTCTTCATAGCTTTAAAGGTGATCTTGTAAATAAGAGCTAAGGGTTCAGAACCTTCAAACATATCATAGCCAGAGGTTTGAATATTGAGAGTCAATGTCTCAAGGACGTTTGAATCTTTAAGAGACACTGAGAAATTGGGGTAGCAGTTAAAATAAACTGGACCCGATGACATAGTTGATTCTGTGATTCCAAGCAGAGAATCATGAAACCTATTGTGTCTACAATCGCGAAGTGCAATTAAGGCACATGCATCTAACCCTGTTCTTGTAAGGGGTTTGAGACCGATTTGGATTAAACCGTTTTCGATGTACTTGTAATCTTGACTAAGTAAATAGTCAATTGTTTGAACTGAAAACAAATGTTTTGAATCTAAATATCCATTGAGAGGCACAGTTTGTTCGACTATGTCAACTAGATCTTCAGTTTTTTGAGAGAAAAATGATTGAGAAACTTCATAAATCTTCTTGTAAGGGACGACTGGTATAGACCAGTTTTGTAAATCTTTTCTACTTCTGGAATTCTACATTCCATCTTGTTTTGTAAATTTGGATTGCTTATCCTAGAGCTCGAAGAGCGAGAAAGTCTTGATATAAAAGACATTTTCAAAATCTTGGGGGTTAAAACGGGAACACTGTGCCTGGAACACCTACAGCTGGAACACCGGTATGGGACCACCTCACCCTCTCAGACTGCGCTCACCATGGCGACTTACTCAGGGTTCAAAATGGCTGACCAACATACTTTTACTGGCTTACCAACGCTATCAACGGTTTACCAACGACACCTTGACTCACCAGTGTCTCCCCGGCGAAAAAGAAGAATGGCTCTGATACCAGTAGTTACTCAGGGTTCAAAACGGCTGATCAACATACTTTTACTGACTTACCAACGTTATCAACGGTTTACCAACGACACCTAGGACTCACCACTGTCTCCCCGGAATTTTATATATTTGTTTAACCAAGTAAAATTCATTCATCTACTTAATTTTCCTAAAAATAGATTGTACATCGTTCTCTACTGTATTATTTCATTTTATGAATATTTAACCAAGAAAAACCTACATGAGAACTTCTTACCATGTTAACAAAAATTAGAGATGAGATCTAAGTTGACATCTATTTCAAGAAGAAACAAACAATGATCGAGTGATTTTTGTAAATCATCATTAAAAATTATTAATTATATATTCTTTGGGACCTATATGATTTTTTTATAATGTATGATCTTATGAATTTAGTGAATTTTAATTTGGCACATTATCACAAAATTGAGAGTTGCCAAAAATATTATTTAACTACTGTTATTAATTTATTAGATATTAAATTATCAAGGCTCTACAATATTTTGTCTGTAACAGAGAATAATGTGTGCTTTGGAGCAGGGGCGGACTCAGGATTTTAGTAGAGCGGGGGGGGGGGGGGGGGGGGGGGGAATGAAAATACTTATTAGTTGATAATAGTAGTTATCAATAGTAAAGCCAAATTTTTTCTACCTGAGTTACTAACTAATAAAAAAATATAATTGCATATAACAAATTGGATCCAATGTAATCCAATTTTAAGCCTAAATAAGGTCACTATCGATAACCTTAGCAAGGAGCAAACAAACATAATAACTAAAATATATAACTAATATCAAAAAATAATTAGAATAAATATCTAGGTCAAGCTAAAATGTTTTTGAAATTTGCGAACCTAATATGATCATAATACAATTTTATAGAAAAAATAGTTTATATGAGAAGTGTATTGAACTCGGGTTTTTTTTTTATTAAAAATGATAAACCTCCAACCACTACACCAACAAAGACTTGTTTCACACATTTGTATAAACAACTATTATACTATATTGTACATTATATAATCGATTTTTTAAAAACTAAAATATATATACTAAATATTTTAAAATTGAAGGCTGCCCCCCCCCCCTAGCCCCTTAGCAGGTCCGCCCATGCTTGGGAGGATATGATGAATCAAAGTGAGTACTAGTTATATCTTATAGAGCTATCAGTCCTTCGAGCCTACAATAGAAGTCTATACATCAAGTGGTCATTTTAGAAGCTTTGGGAATTTAGGTGAATTGATAAATAGAGCACCTTTTTTTTTTTTTCAAAGGCAGGGAATTGCTTTTCTTGAAGCACTGGAGGTTCGAGGGCTACAAACGCCCCAAACACAGAAACCATCCGGCTTTTCACATACAGAGTAAGTCAATTTTGCAAATAAAACAACAAAAGATGATAAAGTCACTAAAAATAAGCAGTACGGTTTTGTCGTAAAACAGATGAAGAGGGGGAAACTTTTATAAATTATGATATGAGAACTGAGAAAAATAATCAGTCTATGCCCCAAAATTAAGGTAACACTGCCAGGAATTCTATCTCCCACAATCGCCTCTGCTTCCACAAAATCTAGCTAGTATTATAAATTACAACATTTCAATCCTAGCAGGTTTCGCCAAGTACAACAGTATGACCCCATTCAATGATAAGTTGTCCGTGGAAATTGCCAAGCATAAGAAAATCAATGGACATTGCACTGCTGTAACAGAGGATTCAAGTAATCAACGTACTTGTCCCACAGCGGCTTGTACTTTTCCATTCCAATTTTTAACCATGGTTTTGAGTTACCATTAAAATGTAACACAGCTCCCTTCTCTATCAACTGAGGATCAACATTTGCGTAGCCCAATCCCAATATATGCCACTTGGGATCCAATGGCTCAGTCAAGCCATAGAATGTCAAGAGACCTGGAGGAAGTGTTCCAAGCTTCCACAAAGTCCTGTCGATGTTCTTTTCCTGCCAGTAGTGGTAGATACCAGTAACATTCCTTTTCCTCCATTCTACCAAATCAAAAACATTCATCCCAAATGCCCACCCACAAGCATCAGGATCAAAATGTGTGCGTATAAGGGGGTGTGAATAGTTCAAGTATTTGTGATATCTGTGAAATGTCTCCATGCATGTTTCAACGGCTCCATTTACATTACCATTCAAATCGATGGAAAACAGAGGTGAGATATCCTTCTGAACCACTACATCATCATCAAGGAATACCACCTTCTCCAATGAAGGAAAAACTTCAGGAATGTAGAACCTTAGGTGGTTAAGCATGGAGAGGTATTTTGGATTGCGGAACTTTATCGGAGTCCGACCACCATCGTTGATGCCAGAGAAGTAATAGTTCTGAGTATCAGAGTCTTTGAGCTGCTTAAGTACAGGAACATAAGAAGCATTGAGCCAGCTAAAGTCTTCAAATTTCTGAACCTCAACTGTCACTCCTCGAAAGCTGTTCATGGAGAACCAGGCCTTCATCGGAGCATAGTTGACTTCATCAGTCACAAGGTGGAAGACAATCTTATCGGGATGATTGGAGTTCAAAGCCGTTGAGTTTACCACCACTGAAGTTGCAAGTGTGTTGTCTGAGAACACACAGAAATGGTAGAGGTTGTTGTCTTTCAATTTCTCTGCAACATGATCTCCTTCGCTTTGTTTCCTCTGGACATTTGAGTTTCTGAACCATTCAATGGTCAGCCTGATACCAAGGCAGTATAGGCTTTTTGGGACCTCTTCAGCAGCTATCTGCCCATACTTTGAACTTTTCTCACTTACAGAATTAGCTCGCTCCTCAAGAGACTGGATCTTGGCTTTCAGCTTCATGATCGTGGTTGCACTGTCATAGTGGAGCTGTTGAGCTTGGTAGAGCAGAAGTGCCATGTCACGGATTGCTGTTTCTGATTCTCTGATTGTCAATGGAGTTCGCCTGGTTGCAGCATTCGATAGAAGGATCTGTGAGTTGCGAATCTGAGCACTCAACTCCCATGCAAATTGGAGGTTGTTGCTTTCTTTTGCAATCACAACAAAGGATTTTGCTAGGGAAATCTGCTCACCCAATTGTCTTGTGATAGAGTTTGCACTCAACATTTCTTCAGTAATGTTAAGGCCCTCCGTTATTCGGTTATGCCTAAAAGAAATCTGCAGCAATTTATAAGCTTCAGATTATTACAGCTGTGCATGTAAAAGCACATGGTCGATCTAATTACAAGTAAATACAAAAAATATATGTGATACCAAACAAATATTCATACAACTAACAATAGATTAGAGAAGAATATGATTGATTTGGTTATACAGCAACATACTTCAAGTCAAGCACATATCAATAATTTATGACACGGCTGCGAGTATAATGACCTCTTTCCCAAGTTTGTGCATGAGAGAATTTTGTTGAGATCCATGTCATGACAATATGAGTATTGGTGCCAACGTGAGACAAGTCTATAAAAAAGCTCACCTAAATTAGGACACACCTATATGTCACACTTCTGTTTTTCCAGATCAATATTTGTACTTGCATTAGCCACAATATTCAATATTTGTACTTGCATATACTTACCTAGCAACAATATACTCATAACACTAAATATGGAATTTAAAATCTTCAAATGATACATAAAAGGTTAATGATCCTTAAGTATGGAGTGAGTAGCAATTGAGTGTACAATCCAATGTCAGAATGTTTAACAGGTGTGACAAGAATTTTTTTGCTTTTAAAACCATATTTGTCCTAGATACCTATGTAACAGTGTTCTAAAAATCGGGCCTAGGCGCTAGAAGGTGGAAAACCGCCCAGATTAATGGTTGGGCGGGTAGTCTGGGCGGCCTAGGCAGTTTGGGCGATTTATATATATATATTTTTAATTTTTTAATAAGGTTGACTGTTCTATTTATTTATTTTCTCTTTTTTAGAAATAAACTATTTAATTTTTTTTTATTCAGTATATGTCTAAATGTAGCAAATGATGATTACTTAATGAAATTCTCAAAGGATCTGTCGGTACTAATTTTACTAATGTAGATTTTATCAAACATGACTGAAATTATTTATGCAATTTGAAGAAAAATAAAAGAGTAGGTTTGGAGATTTGTCCACAAATTCAATTTTATATAAAGTACCCATCATGACCAACTTCAGTCATTTGAGTTTTAATAAATTTTGTTCATGATTGTTAATTTTTCATGTTTTTAAATTTTGCATATGTATATTGGCATTAAATTGGATGTAAATGATAAGGTATTATGCTTAACTTTTGCAAATTATTAAAGTTATAATGCAAAACTTAATACCGCCTAGGGCTTTGGGCACTAGGCACCTGCTCGCCTAGCGATTTTTAGAACACTGATATGTAATGAGTTTTTCAGTTAAAAAGGACAACGAACCCACAACGGTCCAAGAGCGTTATAGGTTATAACGGGATATACCAAGATATAACGTTATATAATGAAATAGTTTTTTAAATATATATTGTAATACCCCTACAAAATATTAATGTATTATAGTCAAAAAGTATATCATGTTCATAACATTAAATTCAAAAACAAAAAATCTTAATAAAAACATATTCCTTAGTATGAGAGTGAGATCGCAAGAGAGAGTGCGATCGACTCTTCGTCTTCTTCTCTTCTTATCTCATTCTCTGTCAAGCGGCGAAGTCTAGTTCTCTGGCGATTGACGACGGCAAGCTCTGGTCCTTTTTCTTATGAGTCTAGGGTTCTGGTTCGATCGAGAATGAAATGAGAGATTTTTTTAATATATTAGAACAAAATATTAAAATGGCATTATTAAAAAAAAACGTTATCTTAATAACAGCCACATAACGCCGTTATATCGGAGTTGTGATACCAAAACGTGATAGTGTCATAACTTAACGACTCACACACGTTAAGAAGTTATAACGTTGTTTTAACTACACAGGTAATGAGATGAAACCCTATTAATTACTTCTAATCAGTGTTCTAAAAGGTGCTAGGCGGTGGGCGGGCAGCGAGCAGGTGCCTAGCGCTCAGGGGCCTGAGCGGCGCCTAGGCGGTTTTAGGTTTTGTATTATAACTTTAATAATTTACAAAAGTTAAGCATAATACCTTATCAAATTACATCTAATTTAATGCCAAGATACATATGCAAAATTTATAAACATGAAAAATTAACAACATGAACAAAATTTATTAAAACTCAAATGACTGAAGTTGCCTGGTCATGATGGGTACTTTATACAAAGTTGAATTTGAGACAAATATCCAAAACCTATTCTTTATTTTTCTTCAAATTGCATGAACTTCAGTCATGCTTGATAAAATCTACATTACTAAAATTGGTAACAAGCAGATTCTTTGAGAATTCCATTAAACTGAATAAAAAAATCAATTAAATTGTTTCTTTCCAAAAAAGGGGGAAAAGAAAAACCTCGCCCAGAACCCCGCCTAGGTGCCTACCTTATTTTTCAACCCAGCCATTAATCTGGCGTTTCTCTAACGCCTAGAGCCTAGGTGGCTAGGCGT